>NQII01000455.1:91413-127025 GCA_002778355.1 Clitarchus hookeri | reverse complement strand
AAATTAAAATCAGTGGATCATTTCCGAAATGCAGTTTTGTTCTTACCCCTTGTGTGGTCGATTTCGTTGCATCCCTACAAAGACGCTTAAAATCGTACAAAGAAACAATTATTTATCTTTCGAATGTTCTAGCATAGGTGTCAAAAACTTGCTGTTATTCTACACCAGAGCCAACGGTAACATTTTTGATCGATGGGTCGACAAGCTTTGCTGACCAAGCCGAGAGGATATTCATTAGCACGATTGAAAAACTGACTAGTTTTCAAAACACAAGAAAACTTGACTGTACGTGATTTATATTCGAAGGTAAAATTGAGTATAAAATTAAAATTTACTGACATAAGGTGGCTATCTACTAGCTACTGGGCTAATTTTGTGTGCGCGTATATATTTATTACATATATATATAAATCGTTTTTGCAACATTATATAATTGTAAGTGATAAACCGGAGCCATTGTTTTCAATCACTACAAATGTTATATTGAGAAATGTGCATGCTTGAAAGATTGCAGACATTTATCTCGAGTAAGCAACGAAAAAACAGTTGGGGGGAATCGATATTATGAGATAAGGTTAACTCTTAACAACGCAGTTTGATTTTTGTCACATGATGCTGACAATTAGGAGCTATTCATCATATTAAGAAGGAAAATGGTTACTGTGATAGTAAACCAAAATAGCTTACTATATAAATATATTGGTACAATTTTCCAAAAGTCTTTTGATGTAGCCAAGTTATTTACGGGATGGAGATGATAATTAAATAGATGGATTAATATGTAATAATTTTATTTATAAAAAATAAAAAAAATACTCCAAACCTACTATCTCGACAAAAATGACTATCATTGCCATTTAAGCTAATATTTCATAAACAACCTTTCTAATTATAAATTAAAATAATAATGTAACTAACTGCGATGCCAACAGTTAAAACGCAACACACTGCATACGTCCAGTTCTTGCAGAAGAAACTCATGCAATTACATAAAACTTCTACAACATGCCTGGTTTCATTTAAGTCTCACTTGTACGTATATACTCTACGTAAGATAGTTTACTGCGAATGACTCACAGTAAGCAGCACATTAACTAAACAACTTAACCGTCTATGTATGTATATATTGTACATAATATAAAAAGAAACACTTACCTTGGATACACGCGGCACCACCTTTAAGATCCTGAACTTGATACACTTCACATTACAAGTTACCCATTTTTAAATTACAGCATGATTTTGTTTTTAGACAGAAAATACGATTCGGGACATGCATCCAAACAACAGACCTTCGGCTTTCCTTATCGGTGGTCTGATGACCACTGAGCCACGCGCATTCAACACCCGAGCGGTGCACTACTACCACTAATTTCTATTAACCCAAGAAGCACCGGGTACGAAGCATGATTATGTAACTGAAACTTTTCACATTGGGGTTTGTTTTGAAAATAGACCTGGCAAGTGCGAACTGGCACACTTCCTGGCCAGCAGCGTCGGTGCGATCCGACCAGGCGCAGCCTACACACATCGCGATCTTTTCGGCGTGTTTACTGTCCCAATGCAACCTCTATCTTTGGGTTTACCGCTGGCGTGCAAGCCACAGATCTTCACACAGTCGGTACCCCGGCTTTTTTACGTGCCCCACTTTTAAAGCACTCGGGATGTCCAATAGTCTGCTTGTTAACAGGGCAAGACCACAAACGCGGCAGCTCGCTAAATTCCGACACAGCTAGCTTCAAATATCGATTTCAGTACAATGCCGACCAAACAAACACAAACAAAAATTACATGGTTCAAGACCGTAATCCAGCAAAGTTCTACATCTAAAACTAAATCACACTTGGAATTTTAGAATTATTGGTATACACTGCATTTAGAAAGTATAACCATGAGGCAAGGAAAACTTAAACACAACTATACAAAAGTTGAGAATCAATCCTTTTCTGATTATCGTTAAACTACGGAAAACATTGTGTACTATTTAAATATTTTCCCACAAATTTAATTTTTACCCTTGCTGATGGCACTGTAAATTACTGGTGGCCCGTGTGTTTCAAGGCGTCCAGTTTTTAATGCGAAATTGCACGCTCGAACTACTCAGCGAGGTTATTTAAGATGGAGCACGTTGCTCAGAGAAGCAGGAGTGAGGAACTATCCCCACCATTCGCGTGGAGTGAAATTACGATGGCCAGACGGGGAATCGAACTCCGGTCCCCCCGAATGAAAGTGGGAGTACTCGGGAATGCGACAAGGTGAAAATGGGAGAATGATCTATGCAACCCAAAGAACACGATAGTCCTCAACACTGAGGCCAAGGATACACTGAATACTGTGATGATAGTGTAATGCCACAAGTAACTAATAAAACATAATTGTTTATTGCAGACACATTAACTGTTCATCGTTTTATCTCAATACTAGTAGTTTCGGTCAGACATTTCAGTAGCGTAAATAAATAAGCAAATTAAACTACGCATGTTCTTGCATACAAACGATCAACTCCCAAAGTTAACATTACTTTAAATTCTGTAGTAACACGAATAAACCAAAATTATTAAATCTAGCTCAATACATTATAAATTATTGACCAGGTCTACCTGAACTTTTAATGTTTCACGCACAAACAGGCATTTTAATTATTAGTTTGGCATAATACCTTAGGAAGCAATTTTGCACATGCACGACTAATTAATGGGATGCAAACTCACACCCGCTCATAGAAAGGAAGTACATGTAAGGTGCCTTCTGTTTCGGTGTCCATTAGATAACGAGCGAGTATGAAATGAAAAAAAAATTTCTTTGAGATTCGCGGTTTTCCTTATTTGCTAATAACATCGCACCTTGAATGCATGATAACCGTAACTCAAAACGGAAGGAGGATATCTACCACTTGACAGTGCAAGGCTGTCGCATCGTTCCATTTACTTTGACTGGATGTATGGCCGATAAATGAGTGTTGCACTTCGGAAATAATATTTAATAACAAAACATTAACATTTCATATTTACACATACAAGTGTGTTAAAAGGACTGAATGGCGTACTGCTACATAATATCGCAGTTTTAATACTGTGAAATCCCTTGCTGTGATATAACTTCAAAAAGTATTTAAAAATACGCAATTATTTTACTTCCATTTACCATATATAAGGCATTTTTAGTTCCGATAATCTTGCATTCAGGGTGAGACATTTAACTATTCTATTTCGCAATTAAAAATGATAGCGATTTAGAAATGTTTATTGCAAAATCTATGGAAAATTTAATTACCCAAGGAGGAAGCGCAAACACTGTTGTTTACCCCGGGCCCCGCGAAACCTATGGCCGGGCATGTATCACCTCGTGGTAAGACTACAAGTCTGGCGCGTTTGTTGCCACAAGTTGCGCCGAAAACTGGGCATTTCGTGGAAGTAATAACTTATATTAATCTCCCAACATATACTGAATAATTCCCCCTCTCGCTCTTTTAATGCGACGCCACAACAGCCTGCTCTGTTGGGTGAAGAGGTTTGGGCGACTTTAATAGCGAGGTCTTGAGAGCCGATGAGGGTGGTTGAGGAGAGTACGGATCAGCGCCGGAATGAAGGGGCGGGGGAAAGGGGAGATCCCCGAGGAAACCCGCCGACCAGTGGCATCGTTCGGAACGATTCCCACATGCGAAAATCCGGAGTGACCCGGCCGGGGATTGAACCCGGTTCGTCTTAGTGAGAGGCGAGCAGGCCAACCACTCAGTCACGGCGGCCCCGCCTGCTCCGTGGGAGATATGGAATGCACTCGGGTGCAGTCACCTCATGCGAGAGCCACGGGGCAAACAAATCTCAAGACGTCCGCCAACCTGAAGTTATTTTTGGATTTTTGAGGCACAGGAGCGAGACAGGATTTAGCAGACTGGCACACGCTTCAAACTGCCTACTGGTTTATGCAAAAAGCAATGAACTTTGAAGGTATTTTCGTTGTGCGGCCTGCAGTTTTAAGACTGAACGGAAACCCTACCAATGTATCTGTTTGTGGCGAAGTGCATAAAATGAACCCTCTAACTATAAAAATTTTCGTGCATATTAAATCAACAACTTTCAAATATTCAGTATCTTGAAAATGCAGCTACTGGCTATGCAGACGGTCGAAAAATGAACAAATCAACATAGAATATGTTTTTCAAGTTTTATTTCGGAGTCGCTTGGAGCGTGTTAGATATGTACTAAACGGACACTAGAGAATTTTCATCTGAAAACGTGTATTTGAAAAATGTTAGGAATTCATGCACCTGGAAGGCAGATGTTTTAAAATTATTTAAGTACAGAAAGTGATGAGGATCGCTGCTAAACAACTGCGAGGCGGTAGTCTTAAATTTTGTACACAGTTCTTGACTTACCCATAAAACATAACCTGCTGGCTTTCGTTAATGGACGAAAATTTGACAGAATGTGAGGCGAGAGCATTTCTCAACACACCTACTGCACTGTAATTAACTACTTTGAAAGGAGCTTGTTATTTTTATGGTTGCTTTTTTCTTTGCCAATTTAGCTGGTTTTATGTCACCCCACAAGGCGTGACACTAACACTTATTCCGACTAATCACACACTCATAAAATATAAACAAAAGACTAACTGCATAAAGTTTTTTATAACTTAGTTGTAATGCCCAAACTATCAACAGTGTGATTCTAGTTTCGAATCCACAGGTGGCAAACCTAAGAGACTATGCTTATTTTGCATTACGCCAAACAGAAATGTCCACCCTTGTATCGTTTTATAAAGAGACTATTTATAGTTCCTTAAAATGACTTTTGACTCTTGCTCATTGTTCAGATAAGGCGCATCAGACGCCTCAATTCACTTGTCTCATTCGAATTTCTGTGCCGCTGTGAAATTGTAACTGCGGGCATCATGAGAAGAAAAATATATCCGATTTCTATTCTAATCTTAGCTGGTGAAATATTTGTTAGGTTGACAGTAAAACAAAACCCTTCTGGCAGCCGATCTTGCCCGAGAAAAATTATTACGTCACAATTGGCGATATATAAATGCATCCGGAGATATGTAGGGGCGAAATGGATCGACATGGGCCTCCAGTAGTTATAAATAGTTCCTTCCCCGCCACCTGGCGCCCTGGCAGGGACAAGGAGACAAGCTGGCGGCCATTTTTTCCCCCCTTTTTTCCCTTCACAAACGACCAAAATCACCAGAATTTCTCCGAAAATTTCCTTAATTCCCCACAAAAAATGTGTTTTACACAATGCAACAGACGTTNAACGACCAAAATCACCAGAATTTCTCCGAAAATTTCCTTAATTCCCCACAAAAAATGTGTTTTACACAATGCAACAGACGTTTGCTAAATACAGATGAATCCGGCGAAAATTGTTCAAATTTCCGCCGGAGTGTGCCATAATTTACAAGCACGCTCTGTCATTCCATGCCAGCACCATCCATCTTGTCTGAAGAATGTTAGAGTTCATTGCACAGTCCTGCAACTTCTCTCATTCCTTCCAGTCTCCCTCACCTACGCCCGTTCTCTCTCGCCTGCTCTATCTATCCCTTGGAGTTATCCCAAATTCTTTCATATTTNGTCTCCCTCACCTACGCCCGTTCTCTCTCGCCTGCTCTATCTATCCCTTGGAGTTATCCCAAATTCTTTCATATTTCCTTTATTTTTTCTCATGCTCTCTCATTCCTTCCTGTCTCACGCCTTTCCATTCCTTCCTATATCCATTATTTTCACCCTTTCCTCTTTTGATTGTCGAGTCCTCCATCTTGGATGTTCCCTCATCAACATCGTCTGCTGCCACCTTGGTTTTTTCATATTATTTCTGGTTTCCTTATACCTGCCGTCCAGGCGGGGACGAATCTCATGCTCTGTCATTCCACCTGCGCGACACGGAGCGAAACCTGCCCACGCACGCTTAAGTCAACTTATAAGCATAGTTGACTGTAATTTCCGAACTGTTTAAGATACAGCCACCAAATTCATAACATAGACATCACCCCCGACAACGAAACTGACCGCAGGGTCAAGTAACCTTTAAGGCATTTTATATGCATAATCGATTGACATTTCCCGTCCACCGAAGCTATAATCGTCAAATTCATATCAGACATTACCGCCCACAACGAACAGGGTGGTGGTGTCAAGTACGCCCTATGCTCTCGTATAAGCATAGTTGACTGCCATTTCCCACTCACCGAAGCTATAGTCGCCAAATTCGTACCATAGTCATCACCTCCGATGACAAACAGGCTGTTAGGGACAAGTAAACTTTTTAAGCCATCTTATAAGCATAGTTTCCAGACATTTCCCACCCACGAAGCTACGACCACCAAATTAATACCACAGTCATCACTTCCGACCGCAATCAAGGAGAAAAGGACAAGTAGGCCTTAAGCATAGTTGGTCAGCATTTCAANCCACAGTCATCACTTCCGACCGCAATCAAGGAGAAAAGGACAAGTAGGCCTTAAGCATAGTTGGTCAGCATTTCAAAACTTTGAAGTTCGGGAACATGTAATAACCGTCCACGCATATAAAGAAAATAAAGGTATACATACAGGCGCGTCGTAAAGTTACCGTTACATGTAGGAGTGTAGGGTCTGAAGTAGCACGCACTCGTCAATCACCCACCGCTGCTCTTGTCTGCTACCGCAGGTGTCTACCAACTCGGATTCTCCTCAGCGACAGATAGCCTCCCTTCAACCACCGACATCCAGGATGTATATATAAAGGTGAAAATATATACATAAATAAATGTTAGTATGGGTAACATACAACAAGCAACTATGCGAAAAAATCAAGATATATACAAATGTGCTGCGCGTATCACGTAAATAGTCGTGGGTAACGGTAAAATACATATATAGTNAGCAACTATGCGAAAAAATCAAGATATATACAAATGTGCTGCGCGTATCACGTAAATAGTCGTGGGTAACGGTAAAATACATATATAGTAATATAAAGTAACACCATCAGTTCAACATATGGGCGGTGGCCCGAGTCATCGTTAGCATGGGTAATCCTTAACAACCAGCTATATATATTGAAAAATGAAAGGCTAAATTGCACTCATAACAAGACACACATAGTCGCAGGTTACATTAAAACACGTATTCGTAAGTATAAATAAACACTGTCAGCCTAACGCAAGGGGCGGGGAAACCGATTGTAAAATATATGAAACCATCCTGTGCATGAAAAATTAGTCGCATAACAATAAAGGACTGTCATACGCGAGTACTACATCACAAGCATGAAATCATAACGAGTCACAATATACATAAAAAATATCCCGATGGAGCCACATCCCATATTGCTGATATAAGTGTTTATATCAGCGTTGCTATGACGCGAATATGACAAAACGATTGATCACAAGGGCAAACCCCACAAATGAGTACAATGCATCNATCAGCGTTGCTATGACGCGAATATGACAAAACGATTGATCACAAGGGCAAACCCCACAAATGAGTACAATGCATCAAGTACGATACACATACTGCAACTTGTAAAGACTGTTCTTTTACTTGCCACAAAACAACATACATTTAAACAATTAGTCGCGCTAGAGAGACNATCAGCGTTGCTATGACGCGAATATGACAAAACGATTGATCACAAGGGCAAACCCCACAAATGAGTACAATGCATCTTGTACGATACACATAATGCAACTTGTAAAGACTGTTCTTTTACTTGCCACAAAACAACATACATTTAAACAATTAGTCGCGCTAGAGAGACTNTGCAACTTGTAAAGACTGTTCTTTTACTTGCCACAAAACAACATACATTTAAACAATTAGTCGCGCTAGAGAGACTTCACTGCTATGCGCCAATGCAAACACATATCAAAAAATTATTATTATAAGCAATTAACAACCAGTGTATATTGCGCGAGCATCGAGCGCTGTACGTTATGTTAGGCGAAAAATTACCATCCTGACTCATAACATCATTCTCGTGATGTACTCGCGTATGACAGTCCTTTATTGTTTTGCTACGCGACTGATTTTTCATGCACAGGAAGGTTTCATAACTTTTCCACTCGGTTTCCCCGATCCTCGTGTTAGGCTGACTGTGTTTATTTATATTTATGTGCATGTGTTTTAATGTATCCTGCGACTATGTTTAATGTATCCTGCGACTATGTATGCCTTGTTATCTATCGGTTTATTTTTTTCAATACATGGCTGGTTGTTAAGGGTTACCCATGCTAATGACGACTCGGGCCACCAGCCCTTGTGTTGGACTGATGGTGTTCGTTTATATTACTATATATGCATTTTACTGTTATCCACGACTATTTACATGATATGCGCAGCACATTTGTATATATCTTGATTTTTTCGCATAGTTGTTTGTTGTATGTTACCCATACTAACATTTATTTATGTATATATTTTCACCTTTATATATACATCCTGGATGTCGGTGGTTGAAGGGAGGCTATCTGTCGCTGAGGAGAATCCGAGTTGGTAGACACCTGCGGTAGCAGACAAGAGCAGCGGTGGGTGATTGACGAGTGCGTGCTACTTCAGACCCTACACTCCTACATGTAACGGTAACTTTATGACGCACCTGTATGTATACCTTTATTTTCTTTATATGCGTGGACGGTTATTACATGTTCCCGAACTTCAAAGTTTTGAAACGCTGACCAACTATGCTTAAGGCCTACTTGTCCTTTTCTCCTTGATTGCGGTCGGAAGTGATGACTGTGATATTAATTTGGTGGTCGTAGCTTCGGTGGGTGGGAAATGTCTGGAAACTATGCTTATACGAGAGCATATGGCGTACTTGACACCACCACCCTGTTCGTTGTGGGCGGTAATGTCTGATATGAATTTGACGATTATAGCTTCGGTGGACGGGAAATGTCAATCGATTATGCATATAAAATGCCTTAAAGGTTACTTGACCCTGCGGTCCGTTTCGTTGTCGGGGGTGATGTCTATGTTATGAATTTGGTGGCTGTATCTTAAACGGTTCGGAAATTACAGTCAACTATGCTTATAAGTGGGCTTAGGACATACTTGACGCATGCACGCGGTGCTACTCTAGGCTATCGTGTGTGGGCAGGCTTCGCTCCGTGTCGCGTAGGTGGAATGACAGAGCATGATGCTCGTCCCCACCAGGATGTCAGGTGAGGTGAAAGGAGACCGGAAGGAATATGAGAAAACCAAGGTGGCAGCAGACGACATTGATGAGGTAACATCTAAGATGGAGGACTCGACAAGCAAAAGAGAAGAAAAGGTGAAAATAAAGGAGATCGGAAGGAATATGAGAAAAACGCCAAGGTATAGAATGAACATGAGGCCGGAAAGAATGAGAGCATGAGAAAAATAAAGGAGGCCAGAAGGAGTATGAGAAAACCCTAAGGGATAGAGCAGGCGAGAGAGAATGGGCACGGGTGAGAAAAAATAGAGGAATGAAGAGAAGTTGCATGACAGGGCAATGAACTCGAACATTCTTCAGACAAGATGGATGGTGCTGGCATGGAATGACAGAGCGTACTTGTCAATTATTGCACACTCCGGCGGACATTTGAAAAATTTTGCAGGATCCATCCGTATTGAGCAAAAGTCAGCCGCATTGTGCAAAACACATTCTTGCGGGAGATTTTGCTGGTTTTGTGGGACACGTGGGAAATATTTGGGTAAATTCTGGCGATTTTGGCTGTTTTTAAGGGGGAAAAAAAAAAGGGAAATGCCTAAGGAAAAAAGATGGCCACCAGCTTGTCCCCGCCAGGATGCCAGATGGCGCGGAAGGAGCTATTTATAACTACTGACTGTTGGAAACAGTGGCAGATTCAGACTGTTTTTTTTTTCCGGCAAGGAACTAGAACAGCATGCCACGAAGTCTAAGGAAGGGTATCGCTTTACACCGGGAAAACATTCGAATTTAAACCTAAATAGAGGATTCTTAAGTTTATTTAGGCTTCTGAAAAGATATTAAGTTAAACTAATTTAACATTTCCTGCTCATCTCTTTTTTTCCTTCTTTGCATGTCTCTTATCCAATAACACTCGACTTCACTCCTGCGGACTCTAGGGTTCATCTCTCCTGTTAATCATCAGTTTTCCTTTATTCACGCAAGTGGAAGGGGTCTTTGGCAGTTAGAGTTTCGATAGGATTTCCAGCCTCCCAATTTCAACATGTCCGCTACTCCCCAAATTTAGTAAAGGACGCCCAGAATAAGAGTAAATGGGTACCTAAACTGTTTTCTTCAGTGAGATGCGTTTATATATTGAATAACATATCTAATGGGTTGTAATAATGTATTTCTTGTACTTTTGTACATATTCGCTTCTAGGTTACAGACTCTTCTCCATATTTTATACAACATGTAATTCAGGTTTGAATGTTTATAACATAAGCAAAAATGCCTTTAAGATAGCTGCCTAAAAACTTTTACGCCCCCCTCCCCTAAAATCAAAGGAGTCGCCCACAGGAGTACCCCCTCCTAAGTTAGAGACACTGTTTCGCCACTGCTGATCTCATGAGATATAACAATGAATTATTCTAGAAGGTCGGAGAGTTGGGATAACCCGCGAGCTGGGATGAAGGGCACGGCGTTACGGCGGACCTAACGAGGCGCAGGGCGATGGGGACTAGGGGCTGGCAGTGTAAGCGAGGTCGCTATAAATATGTTCCTCCGCCCGCAGATGTTCGCCCTGCGTCGCGGCCATTGTCCACGGCAGATGCGGCGAGTTGTCCAGCGACCAAAAGAGCGCCCTCGCCAGCGCCCCGCAGCTCAGCTTCTTTGGACCGCCCCTCTCCACAGGGGAAATCGCTTTTCATTCATTGCACATGCGCCTCCTTCATTCGTCCTGACACATAGTTCGCAAACAAATACCGGCATGGAAACAGAAAATCAGCGACTTCTCCTGAGGCAATTGGAATGAGATGACCTGAACAATGGGCAAGAAAGAAAATCCGTATGGATAACTAGAAGACAAATAGATTTTCGAAACGATATGAGTGCTTGCAATACACGTCGAACGAAACTGTTAAGCGTGCGTTCAATGTGCTGATCTACCAAATGAATACACTTCAGACGAAGGCTGGTGAGTGCTTTAAAGACGTCACGTAAATTTTAAACTCCATTTCAGAGCACTCCGAAATTGCTAAAAACTGCTTTTCAAAGCGCTGTATATCAAAATATATCTCAGATACATACAAAACTACTCAAGACCCTTGCATTGAACCCTTCTACAGACTTTCCACCAATATAATGATAGGGTTATCTCTGAAAGTCTCATAGGTATACGCAGTGTGACGAGAACACTGCGCGCTAGTTCAGAGCCTTGCACTTAGCGGCGATTTTCTTGTCGATTCCAAACTAGAACCACGCTATTGATAGTATGGGCATTACAACTAAAGTGGAATAAATCAAGTGGTCCAAATTTGGTTTCGATATTTTATGTAGTAGGAAAAAGGGGATTTCAGCACAAACTGGATGCTGGATGCGTAGCCACGGCGGCCATCTTGGATGAAGTGAAACTGCAACATTTTGCTCTGTCATTCCTAGTCAGCGGCATCCTAGATTTCCATTTTCACCTCCTGCTCTATTATTCCACGTCGGCACGTCATGCTCTAGCATTCATATTCGTTTTCTCGTGCTATATCATTCCAGCATGTGTTCATTCCTCGTCAACAGCGGCCATCTTGGATTTCCCTTATTTCCCTCCAGAATTTCCTTTTTTCCCTTTGGAATTTTCCTATTTCACTTTAGTTATATTATTCCTTCTCGGCACTTCATGCTCTTGCCTTCCGATTAGTTATCTCTCCCTCTTTCAATCCGATTAGTTTTCATTCGCTCTTTCAATCCGATTATTTTTCTCCTGCTCTTTCAATCCAATGTTAATGTGTTTCTCACACTGACACTTTCCTCTGGGTTTTTTTTCTCATATACCTTCCGGTCTCCTTTATTTCTCCCTTGTGATTTCTCTCTCTCACTCATGGTCTCCCATTCCTTCCTGCCAGCCGTTCGCTCTATCCGTTGGAAGATTGAGGGGGGTGGGTCCCCTCATATTCCTTCCAGTCTCCGTAATTTTCTCTCGCCCCTACCTCTTGCTTTTCGTGCCCACCATCACTGTTAACATTGTATGCTGTAAGCGGCCATCATTGATTCCCGCACCGCCACCAGAGTGTGCAAAGCTATCTTTAATTCCCACGCCTGCCGCCATCTTTAATTCACGTGCCTGACACCAGTGTGTGTGAAGTTATACATTTGGTAGCTACGAGCGCTGGTATCGGCGTGGCCATTTTGTGCATGTGAGTAGGTTCACTCGTCGCTAGCAGGGGCGCGCTAGCATCGGGGAAGAGTTCAACTGGTGGCAGCCAGGAGCGCTGGGAATTATTTTTAGGCGTTTCAAAAAGGAGGGTCGCCAGTTCAGCATCTTGACCACACGACCATCATTGCATGTGATGTGTTATGAGATGAAATGGCATATATATGCGCATCGGCCTACATACTCTCCACACAATAAACGTGCAATCGCGATAAAAGATAGTCATAGCACAGTTTCGAGAAGAAATACTCGCATCGACCTACGCACTTCCAGACAAACTTGTCACATAAAAGAACAGCAGGCACTGCCTGCGCAAGTACACACACATCATGTGTAAAATTATAATTTCCGCGCCCGACACCTGACTGTTGGCTGGTGACGAGGGGACAAGCCAGCATACTCGCGGGTCCTCTCATATACCTCCTGGTGGTTTCGNACCTGACTGTTGGCTGGTGACGAGGGGACAAGCCAGCATACTCGCGGGTCCTCTCATATACCTCCTGGTGGTTTCGCCTATGCTAATGACACCAATTGTGAATATGCCAATATCTACCATGTTAATCACAGACACCTGGCTTCTGACTGCGGACGGGCTGGCATACTCGCAGGTTCTCATATTCATTCCGGTCTCCTTTCACCTGGAGTCCTGGCGGGGACGAGTCTCATGCTCTATCATTCCACACGTGCGAAACGGAGCGAAGCCTGCCCACGCACACTAGCCTAGAGTCGCACCGCGCGCACATAAAGTATGTCCTAAGCATACTTATCAACATAGTTGGCTGTTATTTCCGAACCGTTTAAGATAGTCACGAAATACACAACATAGTTATCGCCCCCGACGATGAACTGGCCCTCTGTATGGCCATTGCCAGCAACTGCATTTTCAAGATGCGGAATATTTTAAAATTACAGATGTAATGTCTACGAACTTTTATTTATATACGAGACTTATTTTATATATTTCTCCAAAGAGTTTAATAAATAAAATCGCAGAGACTCCGTTTTATCCCTACAGTTGCACACCGCATAACGAAAATATTTTTCACAAAACCCATTGCTTTCAGACATCTGTGACATACTTCGACTATGCTGAGAATTCTGAGATTCTTCACACATACTATGTGTAGATACAGAGTGTTTTCGCGCATAAATTCAAGAACAAACTTTACTCCAGCCCCATGTACAACATTTGTTTTGCTTTCCCAGCTGGATCACAGCTAGGAGTGTTTTAAATTTGTACATTTTCCTCCTGAACCCAGTATAGAGTANTTTTGCTTTCCCAGCTGGATCACAGCTAGGAGTGTTTTAAATTTGTACATTTTCCTCCTGAACCCAGTATAGAGTATTATCCTGAACTTCAGGTATAAGCTTTATGAGACGATTCGTAACGGAAAAAGGGTAGTAAACTTAAGGGTAAAAAACTTTGGCATTTCATTACAATAGTTTTGTACAAAATATTATTCGATTTCTTCTCAATAATAGTTAAATTTTCGGAATTTTTTTCTTACTAAATGCAAATTTTTTAGGGTCTGGAAAATTCATTGCATTCATTTACACAACAGACAATACGCGGACCGGATGCTTACTTTCTAAAACCAGTTTCTGATCCGAAAAGGTATTTCTACGAAAATTTACCGCCGGATTAGTATGGCACGAAGGCAATGGAGCGTGTTGATCAGAATAGTAGGCTACAATAGCCGGAGTGAGCAGCTGCGTTAGATACTTCAAACGAAAAAGGAGAATAGAGTAGCTCGCAATACGAAAATGCAACGGAAGAGAAATTATACATGCTGGATTAAGAATTGATGTTGCAAACAGGAGAACGNGCTCGCAATACGAAAATGCAACGGAAGAGAAATTATACATGCTGGATTAAGAATTGATGTTGCAAACAGGAGAACGAAACGGAAGAGCAGAAGCGGACGCCAAATTTCGTGATGCATGCATAATCGTGATTCAGTACGGGCAGTATCTACGTGAACTTCCAGACGTGTTTCATGCATTATAGAGCGCACGGGAAGCGTTCTTTTCTTGTCACGAGCATGGCTTCGCAGAGCATTAGCAAGCAAGAAACCAACGGCAAACTAATAAAAACTTTTTCTTCATACCAATATGTATTTTACGCAGATGGAGAAACATGATCTCATTTCACGCAGGTCTGCGCAAAACAGTAGGGCTGTTAAAATTTTTACATTTTCACTTCTCTTTCTATATATACAATAAACATAGAATAAGCACATTCCTTTAGGAGGACTGTAAACCACGATGCTCTCATAGTGTACATTTTGGTTACACCAAATAAAAATACTAATCTTTCCTTACAGCCTCCAGTCAACAAATATCAAAATGCTCCCATCTTCAGCCGCGAGGGTCTTATAATTTTTCTGCGATTTTTCTTAAATTTACTACAAAAACAATAATAATTTTTGTTTTAAGCAATATATTTTTCGAGATGGTGGTTCAAGGTCAAGGTCATACGTCATCCTAGGTCAAGTCAAGGTCGCTTAACATCATTAGACGAGTCAAACATTTTCTTATGAGATATATATGTACAAATCTTCATATTTCGTCATTGGGATTTAAACTTTTTTATGCATTCTGTAAACATAAAATCAACATAACGTCTTCCAAAGGTCTGGTTAAGGTCTAGGTCACATGACATAATCCAAGGACAAGGTCATGGCGGCATATATATTATATATATATAGTTTTGGTATAAGCTGACCGATATAGTTGATATTCAGACTTCGAAGAGTAAACATTGGCTATGGATAACATGGCCTTCCTCTTGTACGATGCAAAATAATAGAAAAAGTTATTTTTGCTGCTACTGCAAGAAGACCTTTTCTAAAAGTTGTAATGCCTCTCGACACGAAACTGGTTGCCAACAAAATACGAAGTCCATTATCTTATCATGTGAAAAGGGTAAATCATATTTTCGAAGACGTGATAGCTTAAAGAGACGTATTGCAACATGCAAAGATCTCCTTCCTGCACATGCCAATCAGTATTTGCTAAGATTAAAGCTTGCTTTTCATGGGAAGATACCTGCAAAAGAAAAATTCGAATCATCAACATCATTAAAGGCATCATTCCCAACCGTGAAAACAATGGCTGGATCAGTTATCTCCTAGACATTCATGCCACTACTGTAACAAGACATTTGCATATGTCNACCGTGAAAACAATGGCTGGATCAGTTATCTCCTAGACATTCATGCCACTACTGTAACAAGACATTTGCATATGTCAGCAATGCGAAGAAACATACAAAACATAAATGCAAGCTGAATCCGTGTCGCACCCACTATCGATGTAATGTGTGCCAAGGTTTGTTCACTCGTACAGACAGTTGAAACATACATAACAAAAACTGATGGATAGTGGCTGTTTTTTATGTGTTTGATGGATATAGCAGTGCACAGTCTACAAAAGATGAGCACTATCAGATGTGTTTGAAGTGCAACACATTCAAGCGTGTTCTCCCCAAAATGAATTCCTTGGAAACCNAGATGAGCACTATCAGATGTGTTTGAAGTGCAACACATTCAAGCGTGTTCTCCCCAAAATGAATTCCTTGGAAACCCAGTGAACAAAACTAGGTTCATTAATTTGCTCACCTGCCGCCTACAATTTTCAAGCTATCAAGTGTTGCAAACTCATGCAGAGGCTGGAAGACTGATATTATCAACTGCAGTGAATATGTCAAAATCAGGTGATATTGTTACTGTCTGAGAGGATACAGATCTACTCGCGCTGATGGTTGTCCTTGCACCCAGTCGTAGTAAAATCAAAATGCTTGTGCCAGGAAGTAAAGATCAAGTTGCGAAAGTCTACACCAGTAAAGCTTTACAAAATGGTTTATGAGAAATGAAGGACATTTTACTCTTCCTGCACACAATCAGGGGATGCGATACAACTTCTTCTCTTTAACACAAAGACAAAAAGGTACCTTTTAAGAATCTGCAACACAGTAGAGACCTGCAGGGGAGGGCTGCAATATTTAACGACCCAAATGCATCGGCACAGCAAGTGCCTGAAGCTGGCACAACTTCCATTGTTGCTACATATGGAGGTAAGTCACACGATTCAAAAGATCCACTATGCTACCATNATTTAACGACCCAAATGCATCGGCACAGCAAGTGCCTGAAGCTGGCACAACTTCCATTGTTGCTACATATGGAGGTACGTCACATGATTCAAAAGATCCACTATGCTACCATCATCTGTACATGAAGACTGTAGCAAGACAGTCTCTGCAGGCTAACTTCGATATAGCAACTTTGCCTCCTACTTCTTCAGCAGCTCGACAACACTATCTGCGAGTTTATCATCAAGTTCAGCAATGGCGGGGCACCAGTTTAGCGCCAAGTGATTGGGGATGGAAGTTGCATCAGGGTTCCCTTCGCCAAGTTAAAATGGTACAAGAAGCACCACCTGTAGAACTGATGCGTTTAGTGTCATGCAGTTGTAAAGCAGGCTGTGANCAGTTAAAATGGTACAAGAAGCACCACCTGTAGAACTGATGCGTTTAGTGTCATGCAGTTGTAAAGCAGGCTGTGAACGGAACTGTAAATGTCGCATAATTGATCTCAATTCCTCAATGATGTGTGGGTTCTGCAGGGATGATGGATGCACGAATCGTGTTAGNTTCGCCCAGTTAAAATGGTACAAGAAGCACCACCTGTAGAACTGATGCGTTTAGTGTCATGCAGTTGTAAAGCAGGCTGTGAACGGAACTGTAAATGTCGCATAATTGATCTCAATTCCTCAATGATGTGTGGGTTCTGCAGGGATGATGGATGCACGAATCGTGTTAGCATAATCTGTGACGAGCACGAAGACATGGATGAGGCTCATGAGGAGGCACCAGTTGCAGCTGATTCTGATGTATTCGTTGGACCAAGCCCAGCGCAAAGAGAGAGACGAAAATAAAACAACATTGTATATTTGACAAACACAAAACTTTGCATATTAAAAGAAACATTAAATTTAACATCGGATGCATTTAATAAAGTTAATTAATTTAACAACACTTTTTCCTTAGTTGTATTGTGGGTACGGAATTTATATATAAAGATGTAGAGCTGTTTGGACAGTGATTGATGTATGGACGAATTTCAGCAGGGACTGCAAACCCAAATATATGGATTGACGTTCATCTAAGAACACGTACCATTGCTGTACTGCTATCACTGTTAATTCTTTATATGACTCATACTATCAATACATAATTAGATGTTTGTAATATTTGTTTACATATTTATAATTAAGCACAACAACGAGGATCAGTCGAACGTCTTGCAAAAAATACAGTTTTTTTCCTTCAAAATATTGAGGTCACAATTCAATCACAATGTGCCATGTGTTATGTCCTCGTCCAGCCAAATGACGCTCCGCGCATGATAATGCATTGCACTGTGAAGCCACATTTTGTAATATCTACTAAATATTATGTGATTCTCATAGGTCTTTCGATGTTCTACAACTTTTGTTAAAAACATTTTTTGATACGAATCACAATTTACATGTGATTAACAAAACTACTGTACCTTTACCCCAAAAAATTAAATACATCTTTATTTAAAGGCACATGAACCTCATAAAAAAAATATAAATGTGTAATGAATTTAATACAGTCTGAAAGAAAATTTTTATCCCAAACATTTATAAAAAAAACTTTAGTTCTAGAAGTTTAATAGTTTAGATGCTGCAATNAATACATCTTTATTTAAAGGCACATGAACCTCATAAAAAAAATATAAATGTGTAATGAATTTAATACAGTCTGAAAGGAAATTTTTATCCCAAACATTTATAAAAAAAACTTTAGTTCTAGAAGTTTAATAGTTTAGTTTAGATGCTGCAATTTTTTTTTGTAATTTTCGGCAAAAATTTAAACTTATAAACTATTTTTCAAAATGGCGGAAAAACCGACGCGGGATTTAAGAAGGTTGCTCTGGAGGGTGTTTAGAATATATCCTCAAGGTGCTCGATTTTTTTTAATGTCTGGGCCAAACACTAATTTCCTTGTACTATGGACGTAATCACTATGCCTACATGTGACACTGCGAAACTCAAGGAATACAAACCTGTGGCAATCCTAGTAAGTGTGGAACAAAGTAAAAATAATTTGAAGACAAAAATTAAAAGTCTATATTAAACTTTTGATACGACGTTAAAACAAAAGACTTGCTTTCAAAATTGGCAGTCGATATTTCAGCAGATATGGCAATCAGTGTTTACTTTAAATGTTTGCTGCTAAGGGCAGGGCATTTTATGAAAACTTATTATCCGAAGAGGTCAATCAACCTTGAACTAGTTAGTGTATAAAAACAAACTGTTTCTTCGCGCCATGCCTTTCATACGGAACACGGAAAATATCTTTAATGACGACCACAAAAAATATGCTTTGGTCGCGATTTTCAGGTCCAGATAAGTGGAAACTTTCGGAGGAGCAATGAAGTCTCTCTACTATACACTTGTTACATTGAAAATGAGAGAATTAAATCACGACAACACGAAAACTGCGAATAATTCTTTGACCCAGGTCACTGGTTCCATATAACACACAACTCTCACGTTCTATACTTGCACTATTATTTTAGTATACCTTAATTACCTATGGCAATATTCTGCCAAAAATTCTTGCATAGTATACGGGTGTGTACTAACTATGGAATTTAAGTTTCCTTCAAACACGGGTAATCGGTGTTTTTCTTATAGAGTACGGACTATAAGCAGGACTATTGTTACCCGGAAAAAGTTTCCGTACCGCTACGAGATTAAAAACAAAGAAAAATATTCAAGTATCGGTGAGATACTTCATACTAGCATAGCTACAATTAAAACCGCGTTCTAGAAGAATTTATTTTGTATGGCTTAAGAACATAAGCGGCAATGACGAAATTGAATGTTGCGTGGAAACAATCAGAAATGAACAATCAGAAGTGAACAAAATGGCTGCCAATCGACGTCCGAATACGTGGGTAGGAATTTCCTAAGTTGGCCACCGTTATCGACGAATAAGGTACTTTTCTCTATCTACCTCGGCTTATAGAAGTTGTTCCCAGATAAGAGACTCCGCGATAAAAGCATAAAGGAGGTCTGAGCGATAAACATTCTCAAGCTTCTCCCGGCGCGGTTATCTCGGACGGCCTCCACCTTTATTATTGGCCAATTTTTTGGAGTGGAGCTACGCGGGCAGGTGGAAGCCACCAATGGAGGCCCGCCTTGATGGAGTGGAGCGGGCACGTTATCGGCGCAGCACTTTGACCCGCGCTCCCGGTATAAAACGTCTTACGTTATCTGCGGCCGGGAGTGAAGTTCGACCACGCAGCCATTCCCGGGGGAGAGGAGACGACGGCAGCAGGGCCGCGCGGCCGCGAGTTGGAAGTGGAGATCTCGGCACGTGACAGTTAAAAGCCCTGCCAGATCTAACTCTTCCAGCTCACGGCTGCCCGGCGATATCATCGACCCAGAGGCGACCGCAGCCATAACACCACGTCGCGGGAGGGCGATGCACGCGGTGTACGTCACTATACGACGCACGGTTGGTGCCCCTGTGAGCTCCGACACCATAGCGACACACGAGCGGCCGCTCGACTTAATGTTTTCTCAGTCTGAGCGTGAACTTTCACAAAGTTCCGAGCTCGCTTGTAAGATGTACCCGAAATAACGGGCATCCCAAAAATTTGACTTAAGATCTCTACGACGTACACCGCCTGCACGCTCCGCGACGTGCCTCACGAGAAGAGGAATTGAGAAGAAATTGTGGTTCATGGACTAAGTGGAGAAGTGGTCTCTTCACTTTGATTACAAGTGAGATTCAACTCCTCCAACTTATTCCTGCCACTGAGATCAACGATCCGAACTGCAGCGAAGGTCGCACTCAGAGCGAGGTGCCAGCTGGCGGCAGGCTCCAGGTAAGAGCTACAGCACGTTCTGCTTTCGGCGGCTAAGGATTAAGGGTTCCGCCTGTCTGCAGCTATTTTGAACGCTCCACGCCTCGAAACGCGTGAACTCTAAGGCCGTCTCTTGCTAACTCACCAATTGCCACATCGCCTCTACACGCAAGGCGCTNCCTCGAAACGCGTGAACTCTAAGGCCGTCTCTTGCTAACTCACCAATTGCCACATCGCCTCTACACGCAAGGCGCTTTAAGGGCGTGCAATCATTCAGTCAGCGACTCGTCTGAACAAAACTTTTTTTAAGACACGATTTCTATATGGCACGCTAATAAAGATAAAAACGTATGATGCGTGTCTAACGACAACTCTAAAGTATGTTTAAAAAATTTATTTAAGAGCAAAAACTGATTCTGAAAAAACTCTTGTAGCCATTTTCACGTCCAAAAAATCCTTTGAGGTGAAATGACAACCTGAAACTTTTATTTGGGTACGTAAAGTTTCTTAAATGCTTTTCGTGTCCACACACATCTAATTGCTAACCTTTTTAATCACGTTTTTATACCAAACCTCTACAACGCACTTTATGCGCCAGCCAGGCGGAGCCCTTAATATCTCAAAGATATGTCTTGGGGGGTTACCGGCGACTTTTCAAGGCTTGCACGCACAAGTCAGGCCGTGAAGTACACATGTTGAGTAGCTTTACGTGAAAACTAAATGCCTCGGCAATGAATAACATTTTCTTAATTGACTGTGTGTTCTGACATCCTTAACTTATCGCTAAAACACACTTCTACTCGAGCAATAATTTTGCATAACGATAAGTCAAACCACGTAGCAACTATCCCCTTAAAACACAAACTGTATCAAAACACGCAACCATGTCTTATTTAAAGGATCAACGAAATTAATTGCTGGCTTAATTTTTAATGCGCGCTCATCAGTCATAAGCTACATATTTTAAATACGCAGAAAGTCCACCAAATTGAATTTCTGCAATCACTGTATTTATAGCTGAAACCCGTAAATTTTGGCCGAAGCACGCACTTTGGCAGAAGACTTCTAACGGATTGCAGCCACAGTCTTGGTACCCATAAAATTGATGCTCTGCATGCATGAACGATTGATCATAGAAACGAATTGGCGATATCAATTTNCCTCGAAACGCGTGAACTCTAAGGCCGTCTCTTGCTAACTCACCAATTGCCACATCGCCTCTACACGCAAGGCGCTCTAAGGGCGTGCAATCATTCCGTCAGCGACTCGTCTGAACAAAACTTTTTTTAAGACACGATTTCTATATGGCACGCTAATAAAGATAAAAACGTATGATGCGTGCCTAACGACAACTCTAAAGTATGTTTAAAAAATTTATTTAAGAGCAAAAACTGATTCTGAAAAAACCCTTGTAGCCATTTTCACGTCCAAAAAATCCTTTGAGGTGAAATGACAACCTGAAACTTTTATTTGGGCACGTAAAGTTTCTTAAATGCTTTTCGTGTCCACACACATCTAATTGCTAACCTTTTTAATCACGTTTTTATACGCACTTTATGCGCCAGCCAGGCGGAGCCCTTAATATCTCAAAGATATGTCTTGGGGGGTTACCGGCGACTTCTCAAGGCTTGCACGCACAAGTCAGGCCGTGAAGTACACATGTTGAGTAGCTTTACGTGAAAACTAAATGCCTCGGCAATGAATAACATTTTCTTAATTGACTGTGTGTTCTGACATCCTTAACTTATCGCTAAAACACACTTCTACTCGAGCAATAATTTTGCATAACGATAAGTCAAACCACGTAGCAACTATCCCCTTAAAACACAAACTGTATCAAAACACGCAACCATGTCTTATTTTAAGGATCAACGAAATTAATTGCTGGCTTAATTTTTAATGCGCGCTCATCAGCCATAAGCTACATATTTTAAATACGCAGAAAGTCCACCAAATTGAATTTCTGCAATCACTGTATTTATAGCTGAAACCCGTAAATTTTGGCCGAAGCACGCACTTTGGCAGAAGACTTCTAACGGATTGCAGCCACTGTCTTGGTACCCATAAAATTGATGCTCTGCATGCATGAACGATTGATCATAGAAACGAATTGGCGATATAAATTTNTGTCTTGGTACCCATAAAATTGATGCTCTGCATGCATGAACGATTGATCATAGAAACGAATTGGCGATATAAATTTAACTCAAGGCCAAATATTATATATATTAATATATACTATACATAATTACTTCAAAAAAGTTATATTTTTTTACTATAAGATAAAAAAAATCACAGTATAATTCGAGTGTTTCGAGTAAGCAAAACACACAATATAGTTACATAATTTCCTGTAAAGCAGACGCCCTTGCAAGGTCACTCAGATCATCTTCAGTTTTATTTTTCAGTAAGTTTTGCGCCATAAAAAATTCCCAAGGCTTAATTTGCATCTTATTTCACTATCTGATCCAAGGAGACTGTTGTGCGTTCGCAAACACACTAGATTTGTCTTTGTGTTAATTCTGAACCGTGGAGATTTACAAAGTTGGTAGATATGCCTACTTTGAATGGAACATTTACATAAAACTCTCAAGAAGTCAAGCCATATAGGCACGACACAGAAAGTTTATCAAACCCTTAAAAATGACAAATATTTGCTCTGATAGTCGCTATCACAAGAGTCGCAAACATTAAACATACACGCAGTCACATTTCCACGACTTGAAGGACAGGAACTTTACAGAGCAAGATGTGAAATTTTACTGGCCAGGTAAACCCATCTTCTGCTATGTAAACCAGAGAACAAAAATAACGGGTGAGTTTATGTCTGTAAAAGACAACTTCAATACAAGCAGTTTGTTAACAAATAATACTCCTATCGGCAGTCATGATATTGACGGGAAAACAAATAGTGAAATTAAGTTTCATGTGTAGATCTGGAGTGTCAAGTTAAATGCAAGCAAAATAGAAAACATTTCTCCAGTGAAACAAGTTAAAAAAAAAGTGTGATTTAATTCAAAGGATAACTTTTCTTTAATATACACATATCAACATCACACAGTGGTGCCTGAGCGCATAAGCTTCGTGAATGATGTAAGCGATTGTTCAGAAACTATAAAAAGAATGCTTCAGCACTCTTAAGAACTATAAGGCCAATGATTTCTCATTACAGAGATAGTAACACAATCCAGGCGGTACAGCATGGTAGGCAAACACAGAAGCGATGTTAACTGAATGTAAATGCGATGCGTTTTTATAATAATTTACATTACAATTTTAAGTAACTGATTCGAAATGCAATGAACAACTCCCTGTGCAAAACATTAAAATTTCGCCCGTGTTTCAGAAATTCGAAAAAAAAGGATTCACTTGATCAAAAATTTGTTTTTTTTTTTGCTATGAAATCTTAAAATATGAGTTAATTTTGATGCAAATTATTATGTAATGCAAACCCACTAAACAGTAATAAACAAAAATAGTTTAATGTTTGGGCTAACATTCATTAAGTTTTTGAAGACATGAAAGTTAAATTTACTATTTTCATATGAACCATTCATACATATTAGAACTGTAATAAACATAGAAACATACATGTTAATAATGTCCATAAATAATTTTAAAGGTTATTCGCGTGTACGCGATAAGAGAAGCAAGTTTTGTATATGAACCGTGGAATCCGTGCAATTCCTAGCAATCAGCCTTTCATGTAACTACACAATCTCTTCACAAGATATATATATATCACTGTTCACCATGTGAAGCAATATTCGTGACCAACAATATGTGTTATTATTATAACACTTATTTGTGTGTTATTATTTTAACACTAAGTACTAAATCAACTTATTAATAAAAATATTTTAATTGTGATAGTCAAATTAATTTGAAACGAAGTACATGTAGATACTGAATAAAGCGATATCAACGCCACCTTTCATCCGTCCTGTGTACACATGAAATGGTATTGATGTGAAGTGACAGTAATATTTGAATTTCTTTTTCAGGTGCAGTCAACTAGTACAGACATGACCTTGCATCCAGTTCAGCGCATTGCTCAGTTGAACACCACAAATTTGGTTGCACATACATATTTTTTTCCACCATCAACACCTATTCAATATCAAAAACCGTAGCAGAACTGGTACCTTAGAACCGCCAGTAGGCAAGAAAACGGTTTTTAGTTCGAATGACTACTACAATAATTTCAAAAAATTATTACATTCAACAGTATACACACTCCATCTCAACAATCTTGTCATATTTTGCACGAACAATTCCAAAATAAAATCTTTTATTCGGGGTAAGTCTTTCTAGCTCAGGTTAAGTTTTGCATTGTTTCTCGTAACAGTTTGGTACCCTAATGATGGAAATGTGGAACCATACAAATAGTGTCAAACGACTGTGTTCAAATCGGGTGCGAAAGTATAATTTTTGGGAGAGTTAATGAACTCCAGGGAAAAATTTTAATTCGTGTAATTAATTTAATTTCTACACAATTAAAATGTAAAATTTTTTTGTGCATAAAGCAAATAAATGGCTGTTATTTTAAAATCAACGAGACATACGAACATCAAACACAAAGTTATTTCCGCACATCATTTTTTTTCTTCTAGAAAGCAACTGTGGATAAAATTTTCAATAACTCTGCATTACGACATGGAGTCAATTACCTTCGCATTGATGTAGCAATTATAAATCTGTGATTTGAGAGCATGGGTCCGTCGAATATGGACAGTTTCGCATTGAAATCCGTGAGATGCAAGTTTCCGAAATGAAACAGTAAGACTAGAGAACCATATTCGTATGCGGATTTTTGGCAAATGAGCAAACTAATGAGATAAATGAAATCGATAGAGCTAATCAGTGTTGCTACCGGCCAACATGCATTTGTTATTGCGCATTAAGTCTTAAATAGCTCAAAAGTGAATGCATGTGCTCCTAGTACCTACGGCAATTACCGATAGAAAATACTAGTGTAAAGGTCGGCTGCTATTCCTCTTATTTATTTTTAAATACACTACGTAATTTTTTCTGTAAATTCTGCGCGGAAATTGAAGGCAAGAGAGCCCGAGAAGTAAAACTTATGCTCTAAGATGCAAATAATCCTATCAGTAACTGGTTCGGTGCACATATAAAGAGGAAGAAGCCATACAACCTTAGATGGATTAAGGTTGTACATAGGTTAAGGCACGACACTAGCTGTTCTCATAACCAGTAATGTTCCGATCAAAGTCCTAATTCCCCGTCGTGTTTCACGTTATGCCGGTTTCAATTACCGCCGAGAAGGTGAATAAAGCGAAGTTACATTATGGTCCCTTAATAGAACTTGGCCCGGAGCCTCGAACTGGGCGAGCTCACTTACGTTGGAACACTCGCCAGGTGGCAGATTATTTCCCTTCAAGTCCATTTTCACGTACCTAACACAAGGTCGGTCCGCCATAGGTTATGCAGCCTGACACCCCAGCCACTTGAAAAAACANCCATTTTCACGTACCTAACACAAGGTCGGTCCGCCATAGGTTATGCAGCCTGACACCCCAGCCACTTGAAAAAACACTACGTCAAGAGACACGTTCTACAAACTTGACGTACTGACGAGCTGTGCTAAATGGCCTGTTAAATTTCAAGTCTGCAGAGCCAGGACATCGACTAAAGACTACGTAGACCCGATTTTCGTCTTCTGCGCATGTCCCCAATACTGGCTTCCCCGTCGCCAATGCAACTGTCAGGCAGTTTTCAACACCCCGCGCTTTTAATATGGACAAAGTACTTTGGCTAACTTGAATATGTCCTAGTTGTTTAAAACTTGGTTAGTTGAAGAGTACAAACACCTAAAATCACTCGCTTACATTAACAGTGTTCTAGCCTCAAATCTTATACAAATTGTTTTTGATAATATTATTGGTAGAAAAACTGTCCAATGTTGGGACACGGAGAGTTATTACTGCGCAGCTAGAATGAACACACTACCCCATTTTCTCTCTACGGGCCAGGATGACGATTCTTGGGATCTGATGTAGTTACCAAGAGCCGTTGGGATAGGTTGGATTAAATTATTGAATTCGGCGATCAACAAATACTCATCTGACCTAGTATGTTAGGTTCTATTTTCTGCGTTTATCAGCTGCTAACACGGAATCGATAAGTGCCTTCAAATTCGAATGTTTTGGTGCAGTCATCGGTGCCGACAATAATACCAACATTCCTCAACTTCTTTTTGTCGGGTTGAGCCCTCGTTTGAAGTAATATAAATAGGGAATTTTTTTACGTGAAAATGTCCTCATTCGTTCCACCAAATCCACACGCGCCTGAAACTGTTTCATACAGTAGACTTATTTTAAGAATGAAATGCACCTTAAGTTTATAGCGAAAAGTTTGTTGAAACTGTCATAATTGTGCAGAACAGTCTTTTAGAAGGGAATTTCTTTAAACTGGATGAGTGAGGAAAGCTCCCAGATCCTGCATACCAGGAAGATACGAAAGAAATGTGTAGATTTCTAGCACAGTTCAATGATTCTCATTCCTACAAGGTAACAACAGCGCTAGAAATGACTGAGATAAACGACACGTTTAAGTACTACTGATATTTCACACCCTTNCGTTTAAGTACTACTGATCTTTCACACCCTTCAATTACTGCCAATTAACACTGCTTTGAGTCGATAAGTGGTCCCCGTCTGTTTGGTTACGTGAACAGCCGAGACAATAGCATCTGTTCCTCGGACAATACATACCAGATACAAGAGAAATCGAACCATTGTCACAAAGTTGGTGATTAAATACCCATCAAGGGTAAAACGATCTGAGGAAGTGATCACGTGTCCTTTCATTAGTTTACTGAATAAGAGGTTTAAAATTTTCAAGGTCGCATCGAAGAAAAAGGTACTGCACATCCATTCGCGTCTCCGTGGTGGTTTTACGATACGCGATGTGTTCAACAAGACACCCACAAAATTTATCCGATAAAACCCCTAATTCCCCCCTCCTATAAAAAAAAAAAAAGCAGCGACCAAGTATTACTGCAAGCATTTTTTAAGTAGACTATGATTAAACTATCCTTGAAAATAAACGTTCTTAATTTTTAATAGTAAGAAGTCTTTGCCAACGAAATAAAACTACGCTGCAGCGTGTCTACCTACACTACTGTGCATATCTCCAAGTATAAANAGAAGTCTTTGCCAACGAAATAAAACTACGCTGCAGCGTGTCTACCTACACTACTGTGCATATCTCCAAGTATAAATTTCAAACACGTGTTAACGTAGCTACTG
This sequence comes from Clitarchus hookeri, assembly GCA_002778355.1. Classification (NCBI taxonomy): domain Eukaryota; kingdom Metazoa; phylum Arthropoda; class Insecta; order Phasmatodea; family Phasmatidae; genus Clitarchus; species Clitarchus hookeri. The sequence continues at coordinate 99,554 of NQII01000455.1, read as the reverse complement.
CACTTATACTTGCACCGTTCAGCGCATAGGCAGTTTTAGACTACAAAAAAAAAAAAAAAAACTCATAAAATTTTAGGTTCCATACTGTTATGAAAAGACTACAGTCGACTGGACCTCAATAGAGTGGGCTTCGAACCACTTTGTACTGACGCTCGGAAACTTAACGGGTGCGAGCTGTCTTGTCTACAATACGACTTCCTCGCCGCTTGAGCGTTGACGCTTCGGCCAGCACTACTACCGAGGAAATTACAGAGCATTAAAACGTGGTGGGCGGCATAGTTAAGTATTATTATTATTTAAGAACACACACTCGGGTGTAACTGAGGAATACCGACCAAATGAGACTGCTTTCTCGTTACGTGAATAAGAGTGGAGGGGGCAGAGCGAGAGGAAAACTTTGAAAACAACGTCTGGATAACACGTACCTAGATTAAAATATGTAACAGAAAAAACTCACCGCTGCCATCAAATTATTTCATGGGAATAATTGGGACTGACCGCCCTGATGTTGCAGTCAATTTCGTCAAGCAAAAGAATACGTGGTTTCACAATGGCATTATTAATAAAGTTGTTAAACCAAGGTCGCGTGGTATTGCTGCCCAAATCCATGTCGAAGAAATTCACACATTAGCATCACAGTCATTAAGTTCAATGCCTCGAAGTGGAAGACACCAAACACACTCGAGCTTNAAGAAATTCACACATTAGCATCACAGTCATTAAGTTCAATGCCTCGAAGTGGAAGACACCAAACACACTCGAGCTTGAGATGACGGTGTCGCAACTCGCGAGTGAATTTAATCTGCACACAAACTGAAGCACGCGCGAGGAATGCAGTATGCATCGCACTGCATCGCGCATGGGAGGTACAGTCGGTACAAAAAAAAATGGTTGCCTGTAAAGTCGGTTTTACGGGCGAAGATTTTACGTGACAACGTAGTGCTGCGCGNAAGAAATTCACACATTAGCATCACAGTCATTAAGTTCAATGCCTCGAAGTGGAAGACACCAAACACACTCGAGCTTAAGATGACGGAGTCGCAACTCGCGAGTGAATTTAATCTGCACACAAACTGAAGCACGCGCGAGGAATGCAGTATGCATCGCACTGCATCGCGCATGGGAGGTAGTCACTACAAAAAGTATTCGTACACCAACATTTTAACACACATCTGTGTAACGTTACATTAAGCAACATATGCACATTTGGTTATAAATTTAATGAAAGTAAAACACCGCTGTTAAAACATATTAGATTTACNAGTAAAACACCGCGGTTAAAACATATTAGATTTATAGGGATCATCAAAGTAAACAATTAAAACCTTCTTGTAACACATCAAAAAAAGTATTCGTACATTATGAAAGAAAACTAACAGTTCTTTAAGTTTTAGTTTAAACACAATCTCAATACTTCGTGTGCAGTCCTTAAACTTGGATGATCTGTTCCAGACGCCGTGACACTGGGCTAACTAAAAATCTATTTTACTGTTCAGAGACGTTGGACCACGCATCTGAGAGTACTACTTTAAATTGTTGTTTACTAGAATAACTGCGTTTTTGAACCTATCTGCCAAGATATTCCAACAAGTTCTCTATCGCATNTTAAATTGTTGTTTACTAGAATAACTGCGTTTTTGAACCTATCTGCCAAGATATTCCAACAAGTTCTCTATCGCATTGAGATCTGGAATCTGAGGTGGAGTGAGAAGTCTTCTGGGGGAATTATAGAGCAGCCATTCACGGGTTATCAAAGCACACAGTGCTTAGGGTCGTTGTCTGGTTGAAACCTGAAGACCCCTTCAAGATGAAACTTCTGTGATCTTCCGACTAAATGATGCCGTTAGCATCCACTGTACCATCAATAAATGCTGCCAGCTGGCCCACACCAACCGCAGCCATGCAGACCCAAACCATTACGCTAGTACCTCCGTGCTTTACCGTGTGGATTATGTGTTGTGTGTTTGGTCTTCGCCAAACATTCCTGCTCCCGTCTGATCCAAACTGAGTAAACTTTGATTCGTCGGAGAATATGACGGCATTCCAAAATTCCATGGTGTGATCACGATATTCATTCGCGAACTGTAGACGCTTTTTTTTTTCTATTTGTTTCAATTATAAATTGCCTTTTTTTTCAGAAACCTACAGTGGCAATGTGCAATACATTCCTTACAGTTTGAGCACTCGCCTTTCTGTCGGTCCATGAAGAGAGCACTGATGCGATGGATGCAGCACTGCGGGACGGGTCTGCACCAAAAGCACAATATTTCGTCACTCCCAACATGTGAGCACTTTTGGAAGACGAGATCTGGGTTTGTTTTCTGTTTGCCCCGTTTGTTCGTATTTATTAATTGTTGAACTTACCGTAGCAAAGAAAATGCTGAGGGTTCAAGATTGCTATGGCCTAGTTTATGCAGTGATACTACCAGGTCACGTTGAGACACTGGAAGTTCCCTCTGCTTTCGCCCCATACTAATTGAATTACCACACACTGCAGATCAACGGTGGCCGAGGAGTAGACAACTCGTACTGCAGGCAAAGCAACCCGACTTTGTGCGTAAAGCGATTCAACAAATCACAACAACAGTATATCAGTCCTGTACGAATACTTTCTTGAGCATTCGATATGTGGTTTGTATTTATCATGTCAAACATTTTATATTATTAAAACCATTTTCTCAATTCAAATTGTGTATATATTGTCTGTCATTTTTACGTTTATAGAGAACACTTCAAGTGACCTTCCGTAATGCAACACAATCACATTCAGCGTGTGTACGAATACTTTTTGTACCCACTGCAAGTGTCTATATAATTCGTGCCTAACCAGAGAGACTGTGGTGAAAGTTTGGCAACCTTAGGACATGCTCGGCTTCTCTGGTCGAACGTTAACTCAAGCAACTGCAACAAGTCCAGGCTAGTTGAGACTGCAAAGTTAAAATGGTACTCCAGTCTAGGTTAGTTAAAAATGCAAACTCCAAGTGATACAATATGCCCACTCAGTTAAGGTGAGATACTGCACTGAAAAAGAATGGGGGGAGAAAAAGATACATTACACGCATGCATATTCAGTAGTACTGATCACATTGGTCCGCAGACGATGAGAGAGCCCAAGTACATGCATAAACTTATGTGGTACTGATTTGTGTCTTTTGTGGTCAACATTGATTCATCCATAGTCATCAGAACCATCAAAATCGCTACGTTAAATGGTTACTTTGACGTTTGGTTTCAACAGATTAGTGATGTTATTAAAGTGAATCAATACTTTGCAAAACTAGAATATGTAAACCCTAGTTGGATTCAAGTGTACTACCAAGTCAAAACACACATTTAATATTTACCCTCTCCAGATCCCACCAAAACTATTTAAGACACAAATTTTAATTTATATATTTAAGCTAACATAAACTTGCTTACAAAAATATTTTTAAACATTTAAGTGTCAAAATTTTTTCGATAACATCCCAGCATAGGGTTCAGACGACATTCTACAATCATGCGAGTGGAAACGGCCAAGGAGAAAGGATAAGAGCAAAACCAGCCAGGACAATCGGCAGCCAACAACATCTGTGAGCGTTCATTCGAATCTATTCATGGTGCCACTTGGCAACTGCGGACACATTTCAAAATGATACACCGTAGTTAATAAAATCACGCCATATGGCATTGACAGCCTGAAGAGGATTAACAGTGTTACAGCCTTAAATGATACAGTATTATCGTATTCCAAACCAGGCTGTTTTGATTGTGCTATTGACAAAAAGTAAGAAGTTCAAACGCGGAGATTGGTTACGCGCAGCTGAAGCATGCACTCTACCTGCAAATTAAAGCGCACTTAAAAGCACGCCAAACATGACTAACTCAGAACATTCAATTCTCACTGCAATCGGATAATAATTTATAACAAACAACGGTGAGACAAAAGGACATCTACAGTACGCATAGAAAATTAAAAGGACACCGATAAACAGACTTCACATCTAGAACTAAACCGGTTAATAAAAATTGAGCGCACTGTTTTAAATAATACAGGTAAAAGCACAAGAGGACGAAATTTCAAAAGGTCACAGTTACCAGTTAAGTACAATATCCCGACAGTCTTACTGCGTGCCTTTGAGTTTTTATTTCTGACTGTAGTTGGCAAGTCTTATCGCTAAAATAAACAAGACACACCCACCAGTACCTGCACGGCTGCCAACATTTTTTTTTGTGGGTTAGTGCCTACATGGACCTCCTTACGGTTCTTCTCGCCCACATTACTAACACGAAACTCCCACCACGTTTCATACATAAATTCAATGTTTCTCCAACGTTGCGTATGCGGAGGCTGTCAAAAAATATATAGGCTGTTCACGGTAAATTGAGCACTTTCGAGGGCCTAGTTACTTTTTCCTTTAACCCACTTTTTATTCTTTAATCACCTTTTCAAATAAATATACAATATTCCACCGAACACATAAGTTACCATCCAAGGCTAAAATAAAACATATTTACTGGCGATTATAAAAAATATGAGGGTTTTCAAAAGTTCTCTCACTTTACCGTGAATTGCCTATATATTCAAAAAAATTCCTGGCTGTGGCGTAGTGCACACTTGCACCATACTGCCACGAACAGCTTTTGCAAGTAATCGTGCTTAAAATAGGTTTTAAGAACACTGTAATAACGGATTTAAAAAACGCTTAGTAGATTTAATTTACGTGCAATTAGGGTTACCAACTTTTTCGGATTTCCCTTAAGGGACACTTTCGACAACTCGACACACATCTGATTTCAACAAAATGATTAAGGAAATTTGTTATGAAAAAAAATATATATATATAATTTGTAAAGTACAAAAGTCTGTATTATACATCAGTTTACATTTTCTCTATACGTACACAACAAGACATAGTTGCAACCATAGTCACAATTGAGTGTGATTTCAATTTATAATTTAATCGGCCATAAAACAGACAACACACACTGGAAGAAAATATACAGCACACACAGTACAGTATGCAAGCGCTACGTCACCGAACGCACTTTAAGAACTTCATCTGTTGGCGTCAGTCGTAACTATTTTCGGCCATCGAGTTACAGCATCAGTGTCAACGCACCAGTAATCGCGAAATTTGCAGATTGCTGACGCTGTGTTTATTGATATTCAGTTCATTTTCGAAGAAATCCGAGTGAGATACGGAATATATGACGTCCCGTCCTATGTCCATGCGAGATGACTCTTTCTATCCCAGGATATGGAAAATCTCGTACAATACGGGAGTTCTACGTAGAATTCTAGCCACATAGTTAATTCTCACGACACTGATTCAGAACAGACATCTCTTAACTTATGTTACAACTACTACCTAGGAATGGCTACTGTGAGGTCAATGAGGTTCAATATTTTTTTTTGAATGCAGTGGGAAAACGCCAAAATCACACGTGAGGTACGATTTAGTTACGGGAGCGAGTGATCAGAAACTGAGTGACGCGCAATGAATAACATTTCCAAGATAGCTAACTCCGACCCCCCCCCCTCCCCCGGCCTTACGCAGAGCTCCAAAGGATGCATCACAAGACCGGCGCAGGGAAGCATGACTTGCAACTGAATTAATCGCCCACAGACGAAATCGCGCCGTCGAAGCGAGACGCGTCCGAGAGGCTCTCCTGCGGCATTACATAAATGGACCGAACGAGCGCACGCACAGACAACGAATGCGGGGGGTACACCTATTATTATTGCAGGCCAATAATAGCCGAGCGCAGCCAACAGCTGATTCCCGTGAGGCCGCCTGTCCCGTGACGTCAAACACACGTACGCACAGCTGAGGGAGGGAGGCTCTTCAACAAACACACCCACCTCGCGGAAAAATCACGCGCGACGTGGCTGGTCTATTCGCGGTTCCTTCACTTTTTTTGAATAAAACTTTTGAAAAATCACCCCATGTCTGACGTCTTTGGTGTTTCCTAAATATGTCCTGTATCACAAGCGTTTCATAATTGTTTTAACATAAAAGTTCCTGTTAAACTGAACTTTTAGGTTGTAATATATGATAATCTGGTATTTCTAACAAACTTATAATTTTTTTTTACTTTATTACCACTGCAAATTTATTGTTAATATTTATTATTTGCATAACAGTTTTATTGGCAGAATTCTTTGTTATTTAGTTACTCTATTTGCTTGTAATGTTTTGCAAATGTTCGATTATTTTATTGTTTACGTCTTTAACTACAGTATTAGAGTGAAGTATGACCACAGATTGAAATATTTTCAGAATTGTTAAATTAACTTAACGTTTTAATTCAGCATTTTAAGATAGCAGCGTTAATCAGATTGCTAAAAGAAATATATTTAAATGTAATCTCCGATCGATAGTTTGCAGCATAGTACAGTATGTAATATATAACGAGGGCATTTTTTGAAGTGCCTCATCTACTGTGCAATGGCAAATTCAAAACTGGATTGCATTGAAAAATTATCTCTGTTCTTGGAACTTTTAAGTAGGCATATTGGATCCTGAAGCTCATCGAAAATATATTGAAAAATGGTTATTAAAAGTGGATCCTATAGGCAAAATTTATTCAGGGCATTATTTTATGCCACCAGTGTGCTAATGGCGTAACAGAAGAATGCCAGGAGAGTCAATTTGGGAGAAGAAAAAAAAACACCACTATGAGTTGATGCATGTCCTGTTTGATAGCAATTAAATTGCTATCCTGAACTACGAGTTACGGATAGTAAAGACTGAAATAAGTTGCAGATGGCAGCAGCCCGATATGCTTCTACCTGCAGCTTATTAATGTTAACTATACAAAGTTGGGAACTTCCCTACGCATTTGACTGTTTCTATAGACTACAATCCTATGTGCTTTCCAGCATCAGTTAATCGTTCATTGGATGCTGTTACTGGGGCGTGTATGATTGGTTCATTCTTTTATAGTGTATCCGGTATTGACCGAGTCTCTCCAAGTTTTGCAAAATAAATTGTGACTAGAGACCCGGGAATTTCGCGGATTCATCACAAGACAAGCTGAACTGCATTCTCATGTACATGTGTGTTTATGCTTCCATTGAACCACAGTTTGTTAGACACGCCCCGAACGACTTTCAGCCAATAACGAACCTGTAAAGAAAATAAGAACCGAATCCCGTGCTACCTGGTCTGGGGTTAAATTAGACATTGAATAATATTTTCCCTAGTGTGAAAAGACTAACTTACGCTGCCAAATGTCAACTTTAATTATAATTATATTCAGTTAAGCGTTTTGAAATTAAGCAGCATGCATTCGTATATCTCAACATTGCTTGCTTATGTTTCTTCACCAAACCATCAAATGCAGTAATTAAACGCTTCTCAATAATTGAACTGCTTTATTGGTTGGTAGTTTGCTCAGTAGTGGTATATATTTTATTATAATTGTAGTGTTGATTATTACTGACCTCTTGTTAGTGTGGTCATTCTACTACCAGTTTTACTGTATTTGCACTACAATATACAAGTTACCTACATCAGAACTTGATTCGTTAACAACTACTCCCGAATAATCCCATACCCCAATAACACAACACACATTCATTTCAGTGGCGCCGTACGCGGGACCTAAAATAGAATAATCAGTTTCAGTGACTCCACCATTCGTGGGGCATTTTAACCACAATACAAAAGTAATCAATTTCAGTGGAGCCCATTTGTGGGGCAATGTACAACACACTAAATTCATTTCAACGTTTATTTTATCTATAAATTGTAATATTAAATAGTGTTAATAATAATGAAAGCAAACTGAAAATAGGTGTTGGAGTTGAGTTAAGGTATTTGGGAGGCTCTAGTAAGATATAGTTCTCGTGCAAAATATTAAACTGAGTGCGCACGAATGCGATGGTTTACGAAAAGTTCCATAGATTAAAAGAAAAATTTTATACGTATGTTACTGAGAAAACTAAGTGAGTACATCCAACGAAGATTTCTGAACAATATTTGTTATCTGTACTTTTCCGTGATTTCATTTTTCTTATAGTTGAACCCTCTTGCGGTCAACCAATGCAAACTCCAATTATTTACGGCAGTCTACACACCAGCTCACGCCTCCCCACTCCCTTGTAAGGTAATTCGAAGAAGTGCCAGCAGGAGCTCAGGAAGAGAAATGAACAC
>NQII01000455.1:71970-91359 GCA_002778355.1 Clitarchus hookeri | reverse complement strand
TTACCCTTCGCAAGTTGTTTTAAATGCATACGGTTTATTTCCTTTTACGTCAGACAAGTAGTAAACTTCTTAAGTGAGGGTTCAATATAGCACGAAAATTTCGTAAAATGGAAAAATTTCTTTATCCCAAAATTACGGGACGAGGTTGGGTGGAAAGAAGAGGAAAATAAAACTAAAGTTTCCCCAGAGCTTTCCCACGTCAAAAAGTTTTGGGGTTCGTCACCCATTCCCGCTCAAAGCAATGGAACTTAAGATTCAAGATAAGGGTAGTGATAACTTATTCCACAAGGCGCATTAACACACGTGTAAAAAAAAAAAACACATTTCTGTGATACACGCACCCACTACACATTAATAAACATTTGACTACCCAGTACTTGTATGAATATGAGCGAAACGCATGTCAGCACTGTAAGAATCGTTATAAAATACTTCCAATTTCGTGCATTAAAGCTCGCAAGTGAATGTGAGGTTGTGGCTTTGAATCTGATATCGTATGTTCGACGAGGACGCGGCATGTTTTTTTTTTTTGCAAGATGGAATTTTGCGAAATTGTGGCTAACTTCTTGATGAGGTAATAGAGCCAGAAAATTATAAATGGGACATAGAATTCTACTCTTACGTCGTTAACGGATCGACTAATTATTAAATAACGTAACCAGTAGCTGAAGGTAGACAACTCCACATAAAATGAGTGGTTGAATAATTAAGGAATAATAAGCCTGCCATATAAAAGCAAAAAACCCTGAATGTAAGGCCTACTTACATGTAGGCCTCTTAGTTTACAGAATGAAACCTAGCATAGGCAAACATGCACCTTCAAATAGACAATAGTAGAATAAAATGGGGAGAGCTGGCACAGGGGCTGCGTACGAGCTGACGACCATATTGGATAAGTCGAGCCGAAACCACCTGCTCTGCCATTCCTCGCCAATGGCGGCCATTTTGAATTTCCCTTTTTTCCTCCGGCTCTATTATTACTTCCAATCTCTTCATGCTCTTGAATTCCTATTTTTTCTCACACTGCCATTACAATATTTTTTTCTCATACTCTTTCATTCCCTCCTGTCCCTCTCTCGACCATTCTATCCCTTGGGGATTTCTGAAATTCCTTCTGGCCTCTTGTCTCCCACCCCCTTTCCTCTCTCTTGCTTTACGCATCCTCCATCACCGTCGAAGTAGTCTGCTGTAGGCAGCCATATTTGATTCCCACGCCCACCCCCAGAGTGTGCTAGGTTCTTTCTTTTTACGTCCTCCATCTTTAATTCCCACGTCTGTCGTCAGTAGGCTGCTTTAGGCAGCCATCTTTAATCCCCATGCCTACCACCAGAGTGTAAGAGGTTCGACTGTTCACAGCTAGGAACGCTGGTATCGATGAGGCAAATTTGTGTGTTGGTTGATTCACTCGTAGTCTGCAGAGGCGCGCTAGTATAGGTGAGTGAAGGTCAAATGGTGGCCACCAGGAGCACTGGGAACATTTATATTATAGTTGTNGGGGGGGGGGGGCAGGCGCAAGTCTTGACAACAAGACTACTTTAACATCTAGGAAAGGATGATGTTTAATGTCGAATATGCATATAGCTTATTACCACCCTTGTAATTCGAACAGGCCCTGACTTTATATATAAAAAATCGCCATTACATGGCTAGGAGAGGAAATAATGTAAATACTCGTATCGGCCTATGCATTCCCCGGCAAACTTGTCATCGATAAAAAAAAGAGCATGTTTAATGTGATATATACACACAGGAAAAAACTGCAGGCACTGCATGCACATGCATGCATGTACTCATTTAATATATGTAAAAGTTATATCTATATTATTAGCGTGAACAATTTGCCATTCTAACATGCAGAAAATAACTATATAATAGTTATATGTATCCATACAGAGCCAATTGCACAGCAACGAACATGTACCTCGTTCATGCGTAAGCCCTCGCACTTTATCTTATGTGTAAAAGGAAAATACCATTATTCTAACATTCAGAAAATAATCAAATACCTATGGTGAAACTGAGTATATGCACACACCACACTGCATGTGCTCTGCCATTGGGTGAAAGAGTATACACTACCTCGCCGCGCATGCTCCACGGTAGTCATGTTGCACATGTGTGGGAAACTATTTCCTTTTCTGTAACAACTAGCTAAAGAAAGTTCCGGCCCCTCCATATCCCCCCTCCCCCAGCTGATAGAAGGTGGCAGTGAATAATTTGGTGCCCTAAGAAACGTCTGTGTGAGAAAAGGGCAGTCGCTGTCCATGAAATGACCATCATCCAACCCAGAGCCAATTGAGAATGGCCGAAGTCATCGTCGGGCCGCCATCCAGCATGTGTGTTGGGAGAACTGGCATGAACACGAAGCAGCAAAAGCACTGCATGCTAATACAAGTCGGAAATAATGACCAATGACCAACAACTGATTTCGTCCGAAATAATATCCCTGCAGGAATGGGCGACAACCAACACAAAGAGGTAATTAATAAAAAAAACTAATACTGTCGGGAGACAGCCATCCACATGCATGCAGGATGACTGCCGACATGAATTTTAAGTAACACGCACCACCGACTGCTGGCTGGCACCCCCTCCAGAATACGAAATATCATGCCTGTGAGAACAGATGGTGTACCCAGCCGGTCTCCAAGAACATTACACAGTATTACAAGTCAGAAATACGGCTCAATCTCAAACCCCCGAGAGGTCATTAACAACTGCGGCCCACGGTTTCACTGTGGGAATGGAGGAGCAGGTGGTCATTATTAACTGCGGCCATCAGACCTTCAGGAATGTTAAGCGCATAAACTGAAAGAAGTAACCCCCAACCCCAAAAAACTCAGTGAGAACATGCTGTGTCCAACCAGAAAGATCACAGGTTCGAGGTGCGAGGCCATTATTAACATCCAGCCCCAGTCTGCCATATTACCAGCCTGGAAATAAATAAACACAGGCATGATCATATAATGCAGAGGGAGGAAGGGAGACTCGTTGGGACAGAGAGGAAACGAGAGAGAATACAGAGTATGAATAAATTACACAATACTAGTACATATATTTGAAAGAACGAATTCATTTATACTTAAAAAAAAAAAAAAAATACATTTGTGGGTTACATATGAAGGTACAATCACACCTCTTGTAATGCAGTATCCAATTCCTCATTGGTAAGCACTGAGCATTGTATACAGCTGTTGTGACGCGAATCGAAACCCAATAATTTTACAAAAAGGCGATTGCCCCACCAACGAAAAATTTTCTCAACCAAATAAATAGTAAACTGTATCTCATGATCATAAATCGAACCTTGGGAGTTCAATTCCATCCTGTCTGGGAGATAACAGGTCCTGGTTCGTAATGGGGAATCTTTGCAATCCTGCATACTTCAGCATTCCAGTTCGGTGTGCGAGTTTGCAAAATGTCCCCTTTACTCGTGAAATCCTGACTTAGTCCTCTACTTTCGCCTTAGGCTTACAAGTGTCCAATTTTTTTTCAGCTTTGACCACACTTTCTAACGAAGTAAATCCCAAACATCCACTGGCCACATACGTATAGTATGGTGTACTCTACAATTGTAGGACGACAATAATCGGGGCAACAAGTCCACCCACTTGTAACTTCATAGAGACGAAAATTCTCGCCACATGTCAGTATTCACAGTATGGTTAAACTGTTCCACAATGGAAGCTTTCATCCCACTAAATGTGCTGCAGTGATTAATGTTATTCAAAGCCATTGACGAACGGATGGCAGTATTTTAGAATTCTCTGCCAAGATGAGTTTGCACATTTTTAGGTGATCCTTTGCTGAGCAAAGGATCACCCAATGTCTTCATAACATTGCTCACATCGAGGCCACATTTCCGACGAATTGGCATAGCCCTCATGTACTTACTGTATCTGTCTACGACCGTTAACATGTATCTGAAGGCCTAATTAACAGTTGCATTCGGGTCAGTTTCAACTAGGACGGCCTGGTATAGATCTCTCAGCCCAAAAGGAGAGTACTTTCTGCCTGGGGTAATTACGCCATGCAGGCTGGTGGGGCTCAGCTGCAATTTGTGTACATGACATTTTTTTAGTATATGTACCCACATACAAGCAATTCTTCAAAAATATTCACAATCTTGTTTATGTGGGAATTATTGCCAGCCTGCTGAGATACAATAAGCAGTCTTAGACATGATACAAGCTCATTAGCATCGTCCCAGTAAACAAGCTCGAGTAGGTTGCTCCCATCCAGCTTCGAAGTCATATGCGAGCCAGTCGGCAAGCCAAGGTCAGGGAATACATCAGCGATAATGACGAATTTCGGGTGTCTCGTCCGTATAAGCATTGCTGGAAGTCATTGTCTGCCAAATGCGCACTCGTGAGAGCAAGTAAGCGCTTTTACTGGCGAAGCACCTCGCGCGAGTACTCACCAGGTTCGCATTTTAACAACAGTTAATAGAGGCCTGGAGATGACTGCATTGCTTCGTCACCAATCTATATAAAATCATTTGGCAGAAAAAATTGTTTGTTCCCCAAGAACCTTTTATTATTGTGCCTATAAACACCATATGTGCCATCATTAAACCTCATTGTGTACGATGATAGGTAACTGCGAACGGCCGGGCTACGCAACTTAGGTCTGTCTTTTTTATGTTTCAATGCAGCCAAAGGCACATTATCTTCACCAGCTGCATTATCTTAAAATATCTTGCGCTTCCTCCCAGTCCCAGGTTCGATGTCTGGTTCAATCTTTATTTCAGCAGCAGGGGGAAAAATTTGTTGTAAATTATCTAGCAGAGATGTTATCAGCTGGAATGCCTCTTGCAATGTAGCATCGTGCTCCATGTGCGTACGATTAGCCAGTAAATACTTTGTGCACACTTTAAATTACGCAATGTAAAGCCTCGATGGCGGCAGTCATTGTACTAAAAGCTAAAGCAGAATGGTCGTAGTACATATTTAGGGGGTGACTCGATGCATCTGTAGTCAGACTGAAGATTTGCTGGACGACCGCATTTCGCACATACTGACAACGTCTCCATTGTTCATCCTTTGAATGCAAATCAGATAGGACATGAACAATTCCACTGCGTATAAGGTATGCCACATCCGCGAGCATCACACCTAAGCCTCGGGCTTGTGCATCTAGTTTAGCAGACACGCCAGTAAGAGCCCTGTTGACTATTTACTGTCCAACACCACCGAGTTTCGATTCAACGTTGGCCACAAACTCTAGATTCGTACTTAAAGCAATCAGCTTGCGTGCACCGTGGGTCGCCACATTAAAATGTGCATTTAGATTAGCAGACTGGACAGTAAGAAACCTGTTGTCAACTAGCTCGCATACAGCATCGAGCTTACTCTACACAGCCGCGAGCTTGCCTCCTAAAGCAGTTGGTCAGCGCACATCGTCAGTCAATGTACGAATCTGAGCATCCATCTTAGCAGACATAGCATTCGTATTACCGAATAGCTGACCTTCCACAGCTTCTAGCAGGTCGCCGGAAGCAAATGCAGTTAGTTTGGACACACTCGATCCATGTGCCAAGCCGCACATCCATGTTAGTAGTCAGTATATTCGTATCGAAGAGACGATCTTCCACAGTGGCGAGTTTCCCACCTAAAGTGGTTAGTTTGCACACATCCTCAGTCAATGCATGCAATTCAGTAGTAACAGCTGCACGAACCCTGCTGGCTATTCGCTTGCCCACACCATAAAGTTTCGACTCTAAAGCAGTGAACAGAGTTATACCAGCCGTCATTGCGCGAAGATTTGTCTCAGTGTTATCAGAAGTGGCCAGCAGTAATGCCAACAGTTGCAAAGCCTCTGAAGTGACGCTGCAGACAAAGGACACATTAGCAACATTGCCTTCACGTTTCGAACCTGCCCATTCCCCTCCGAAACTGCAGTTATCATCGTTAGTAGATGTAATACAGCTGTTAAATGCAGCTTCAAGCCACTATAACCGAACTTGGATATGGCATAGCTCATCGTTTACTGATGTGCGATACTGTACTGATCGAATCCCATATGGTGCCTGCCTTATGATGCGGAAAATCCTTTACTATCACTAGGAAACCATGAGGTTCTCACTAGCAACATGAACATGTACTTTTAAACACATCAAATGTCACCTGTATTAACAGAATCGGAGTAAACCTGTCTTAAATTCAAGTCATTCATGTGGAATAGAACAAGGAAATACGAATTGTCGCACAAAAGTTGTTTAGGCATGCGTGAATAAGTTGGACACAGGTAAATCGAATCCACCCCTACATGGTGGCCCATGCTGAAATACTTCTGCATGATCGACTGCTTCTCACATAACACATTGTCGAAAACAAACAGTTTGGCAAAGCATCACTTGGAACTGTGACCTTCATTGTCGCAAAATGGAAAATAACATGGGATATCTACAACTTGAAGTATTTGCACTAGCTGTAAGTATTTTGGCTGTTGTTGTGATTTAGAGTATAGGTAAATGTTCTCGAACCAAAGACAGTTGGGTTCCTTCAAAAGGCTGAAAAGCACGCATGTCTTTCCACAGTTGATTGGTCCCGCTATGATACCCCGCATGGTGTTTGGCAGCAGCTTCCCATGACATGATTCGCGGGAGATAGTTCCATCATCAGCGGTGATACGAACAGGAAGTGCGGTTGTGGCACAATCTCCAATGAACTGATACATGGACAGGTAAACCACCAGTACTAATGGCAACAGGACCATGTTCAAGACCTGGCCCCGTGCGCCTGAGGTCAGGTGATGTGGATGGCGAATTTCGAGGTCAGGTGATGTGGACAGCCACATACTGTGAAACAAACGTATAAAGCAGACAGCATGGCCAAGTCGTGTCAGTGTGACGTAATGTGCCATGGGAGTAAGACCAAGAGGGGACATGGACTGATGAATACGCCTATCAACAACCTTCCTTTCGAGACACACATTCCAATCTACAAATTGCGGACCTAGCACAGCGATTGACGCATGGCGATGTACCTGTTAATTCGTTGGACGAGGCGTGCAAGGAACACATCTCCTACGCGATCAGCAACAAGTTGGAAGATAGGCACACAGTCAAAACTGTTCTCGCGGAAAAAGACAAGTCGATAGTTGGGTCGCCCAATCCCAAACTCTGTAAACGTCTAGCTGCCTGGGGCATGTCCAAGATTATGAAAACTAAAATCAAGGAGAATGGGTTTGCAATTTGGTGCTAGTGTAATACGAATACCATTTCACACACTCAACCTCCACTAGGATAAGCATTTAGNTCCCCAGAATTGGCTATAAACCCCTGGTCGGAGACCCAACATAGAAGCCAAACCCAGTGCACAAGTAAGTGCACGAATGGTTGTGGAATGTGAAATAGTACACACATCACGACATATCGGTTACACGCCTGACAAGATGAATATGGCTCTTGCATGTGCTACAGAAAGTCGCCGGAAAAAACACATAAATGATGGACCAAACATCACACACACATATATAATTCTTTGTGGGAGAGGGGAATGGAAGTGCTTCAGCTTCGAGATGAATACTGGGTATATTGACTGAATTACGAGTATTTATTACTAGGGTGGCATTGCTTCCACCCCCACCCTTGTCCCATATGCATAGTAGGAGGCAGTTCCTCACCCTGGGATTGTCGAAGCTCAAGCGTCTTAGTCTTCAGCCATCAAGGTCTCAAAAATTTTTTCTGCGATTAAAATTGCAATTTTNTTGTCGAAGCTCAAGCGTCTTAGTCTTCAGCCATCAAGGTCTCAAAAATTTTTTCTGCGATTAAAATTGCAATTTTTTTTTGTTTTTAAGAGGTAGATTTTGTTTGAGATGGTGGTCAAAGGTCAAGGTCATGACATCATACAAGGTCGGGTTAAGGTCAAGGTCATGATTGCTTGTCATGGATCCTGCTGTTGTGAGGCAAATGGATTTTCTTAGTCTGTTCCCATGATTGTTTAATAACTAAATGTTGGTCTTTTTCCTCTTTAATCCCTAGCGTAGTTGTCGTCCANCAGTCTGTTCCCATGATTGTTTAATAACTAAATGTTGGTCTTTTTCCTCTTTAATCCCTAGCGTAGTTGTCGTCCAGAATAATATCCAAAGATCAAGGTCGTAAAACATTACAGTTCCTGCTATTGCAAGCAGGGGCACATGGGTTTTCTCAGAGTGTTCGCATGTGTATTCTCATCCTTAAAAATAGCGACAGGGTGCGCTCACACACTTGTTTATCTCCTCCTGGCAGTTGGAGCCAATATAGTCTTCCTGGCAGTGACAGAGGTGGCTGTTGCTGATGTCCTCACATGTACAGTTGTTGCACAGCTCCTCCTCGCTCATTGTGTGCCTTGGGGAGGGGGGGTTTTTCAGCGTGTTCGCATGTTTTTCTTCATCCGTAAAAATATGTACATGTATATGGTATTTAAAACGAAATAACTTTTTTGTTTACCTTGCTTTGTATAACTGAATTTCTCTCGTAAAAGGAAGTGCATGAGTGACTCGACTTGTCTGCCACCCTGGAGTCTGACTCGACTCTACTAGTGTGTGTGCCATCCCTTCAACTCGTTGAAACCTGCAATGCTTACACAGTCAGTCGACCACCAGACTGTCCTTCAGATTCTCGAGATGCTAGTTGATCAAAAAATGTCGTACAGGGTGGATGCATTCCGCCGCTAGTGATGTGGATTGTTAGTGTTGGCTGTAATCTAAATTTGCTTGTTTCATTCCAATCGGTTCGCAAGGAGATCGTTTGCTATTCTGTCGTACTAGTCAGAGCTGTCTAGTCTAGATTAGCATAATCTAATGCCATGGATAACGGTTCGGAAATTACAGTCAACTATGCTTATAAAAATGCCTAGGGTATATTTGACCATGCAGCAATTTTCCTTGTTGGGGGTTATGTCTATGTTATGCATTTGGTAGCTATATCTTAAACAAAGGTGGAATGATAGAGCATGAGACTCGTCCCCACCAGGATGCCAGGTGAAAGGATACCAGAAGGAATATGAGAAAACCAAAGTGGAATGACACAGCATGATGAGAGAAGTTGCATGATGGGGGCAATGAATTCGAACATTCTTCAGCCGAGATGGATGGAGCTGGCATGTAATGATAGAGCGTGCTTGTAACTGATTGCACATTCCGGCAGACAAATGCACAATTTCAGCTTGGTTCATCCGGATTGAGCAAAAGCCAGCCGGATTGTGAAACACAATTTTTGTGGAAAATTTTGTCCGTTTTGAGGGAAATTCGGGAATTGTTGAGACAAATCTGGCGATAATCACAGTTTTTTGAAGGAAAAAGGGAAAATGGCCACTTTTGGCAAGGAATGACAGAGCAGAAGGTTGCCTCGTGACATAATCCAAGATGGCCGCGACTCGTCCTCTCGTCCCGATCCCCCATCCCCTGGCGCCGAACCGCTATTTTCTAACTACTGACAGACAGATGTACATGTTGCTTAGACTATTTCAACACGACACTCCATTTTCAATGCTTTAAGGGCGCTGCCACCGAACCAGAGTTTAAATGAGGAATCTTCTGATTGCATTAAAGTGACTAACCCCAAGAAATTAATTATTTTATAATTGTTAAACATTGTTCAGTTCGTGCGCAGTGTATGTGATAACATTTTCCTCGAAGAAATTTTTTTTTACACTTTGTATTTTTTTTTTTAATAATTTGATGTAAAATACAAAA
Source organism: Clitarchus hookeri (assembly GCA_002778355.1). Classification (NCBI taxonomy): domain Eukaryota; kingdom Metazoa; phylum Arthropoda; class Insecta; order Phasmatodea; family Phasmatidae; genus Clitarchus; species Clitarchus hookeri. The sequence goes on along the minus strand of NQII01000455.1, from coordinate 81,681 downwards.
TAATTCTGTTTTGTTGCAGCCGTAATAAATGCTAAGTTGTACAGATGAAAGAAAAATACAACATTAACTAATGCAGTGGGCTACTGCTAGACATATATGAAATCACCAAAAAAACCGTTTATATATATTTTTTTAATGTTACAAATATGCTAAAAAAAATTTTATATAGCTTGTTATTTGGTAATTACATGTAAGTCACGCAGTATTCCATATAATTAGTTTACTTTGTGAATTTTTTCATCTGTATAATTTAGTATTTGTTATTACGGCTGCAACAAAAATAATTTTGTATTTGACATGTAATTATTCAAAAAATATAAAGTGTAATTTTTTTATTAGAGGAAAATATTACATACAATGCGTACGGGTTGAAAAATGTTTGTGCAAATATAAAATTAATTTTTTGGGGGCCGACACCCATAACCATTGCCGTTTCAAACAAAAAGTAGGTATTATGTACGTAAGATTTATTAAAGAATACTGTCACGTTAAGAAACGCTACCAATTTTTGTGTTTATTACTATTATTTTATAAACTAAAATTAAAAACAATTTTTTTATGTGAATGCATTTTCAGAGAACGTTGCATTGAATATTTTTTGTTTGAAAGAGTTATCTTTTCTTTAACACTTGTTTCCCCATGTAAACTCCGTGGCTGCATGCTTGGTATGCAAAGTCCTTAAGACTAACTTTGCCATCCCGGCGTGAGTAATACGATTAGAGCGATTTATTCTACTAGTGGTGTTCCAACAGCACACGTAATTGTATAATTATCTTGAAAGCAAAGCTGTCTGACGAGTTAGTTTTCTTTCTAATGTTAGCCAGATGACATGCAAAATTCTACTTTAACTAAAGTAGAGAGTTGGGAAAGAATTATTTCCAGTTCAATACAAGCAGAAGATCTTTCCGTTCCAGCAAACAGCCCTTTCGTTTGAAAGTAACGTTAGGCATGAAAGTCCTTAACAATTCGCCTACATTCAACAACAAATGTTTACAAATACGCATTTCGTAAAATTGCATCTTACTGGTTAAAATGTTCTGCAGTTTTCACACAATCAAAATGTACATCAATTAAGGTCCGAAGATTCCCAGTATATAATCAATCATATTACAGCAAAATTAACTAAAATAAGAATAATACAACGTGGCACGCAACAATTCTTTTTCACGCCTCTGGCAATGTGCGCACTCGTATTCATCGTTAATTGTTCGACGAAAAAAGTAGCACGAGTAAAAATAACTTTTAGACGCTTAATCAGAGATTGAGGCCTTGTTCCAATCGTTATGGTTTTCGTTTTTTGTCGTTTTCATTTTGAGTCTTGTGGGACACCACGACAGTAAATTTTTTACCGTGCAATAATGCTGTCTGTTGTTCACCAAAACTTTGCTCGATACCATATAAATGTCATGATTATTTGAAGAGTTCTTGAAATAAAAAGCACAATTTTATAAAACCATGTTTAAGCTCTGTTTAACATTTAACGCAATATGAATAAAATGATAAAGACGTCAAGCTGTTACTGAACAATAATTAGACAGTGAAAAATACACTGAAGAGCCAAAAAAACTGGCATAGGCGTTCGTATGCAAATAACAGAGGTATGGAACCAATCAGAGTAACGCGATGCGGTTGGTAGCTAGATCGGTTACTGCTGCTACAATGACAGGTTATTAAGATTTAAGTAAGTTTGAACGTGGTGTTATAGTCGGCGCACGAGAGATGGGACATAGCATCTCCGAGGTAGCGATAACATTTGGATGTTCGCGTACGACCATTTCACGAGTGTATCGTGAATATCGGGAATCCGGTAAAACATCACATCTTCGACATCGCTGCGGCCGGAAAAAGATCGTGAAAGAACGGGACAAACGACGACTGACGAGAATCATTAAACGTGACAGACGTGCAACCCTTTCTCAAATTGGCGCAGATTGGATTTGTGGACTGCCCTGCAGGATTCATGGTGTGAATTGCCTCCTGCATACCTTCAGATATTAGTCGAGTCCATGCCACGTCGTCTTGCGGCACTTCTGCGTGCTCGGAGGGCCCTACACGATATTAGGCAGGTGCACCAGTTTTTTTTTTTTTGGCTCTTCAGTGTACATGTTTCATGAATATTTCGACATCTTCATTTCCTATATGGTTATTTCTAGTGCGAAACGCACTCATTTATTACAACTTGTATTGTATGTGTATTTTACATTTAAAGGCTAGAACTAGCATGGCGGCAATTCCATTATTTCAATTTGGCAATTTGTAAGTTGTAAGTTTCGAAGTTGACAAAACGCGAATTACACAAAAAGTCTTCGATTTTGCAGATAAACTCAGTCACGTAACTGTTTTTGTAAACAAAAAATGCCAATTGGAACACGGCCCGAAATTTGACTTCCGGATTAACGCAATGCAAGCGCACATGGTCCAAAATTATATCAAACAGAACACACTTTACACATAAATATCCAAAATAGGCCTACCACAACTGTTAAATTTCCAAGCTTAGCAACTGCATGCATTTATTCATTCATTACGGAATTTTGTTTCTCCCAATATTGATAACTCTTTTGATACTATATGCCTAAGCTTTCGCCAAATTATATATATAATGAGAAATTATTAAAACCCACCTTGATCGCTGCTCGAGCCACATGATGAATTCTTACAGTCACTAATCTCTACTGACCGCCTGATGCACCATGACTTTCAAGCATGCGAACATACAAGGGAGATACTCACCTCCTGCAAAGCCTTCTTGTCCGCCACTTTACAACTCTGCAGTAGCCTTATGACGTTCTTTGCACCTTCCACAACTGCCGCTTCTATCCTCAGTCTGTGCCTCAATTCTTCTACCCTATCTTCCAGAGGTGTCTCCAAAGTCGTTTCAAACTTGTCTGAAAAAGATAAAAACTTTTATCACAACAAAAATACGCTCACAGAAAAATTAAAAAATTATTCACACTTGCTTCGCATCAATCGGCATAACTTAGAATACGAGAAGCACATCACAAATCAGACTATTTATCACATGAGCAACGCGAAAACTAACAGCGTTCTTGTTATCACGGTATTACACTAAAAAAATACTGCTGCCGAATGTGTGGGTAAAATTAAAGAGTTAACATTTGACAATGCTTATACACATACTGGAAGAGTGCAACGAAGTAATGGAAAGCACGCACACAACCCTATCAAATTTCTTCAATATTTCCGATCGCCTAAATAAGTGAGGTTATGCACGAAAGGGAAAATACCAGTCAGCTGAATAAAGTTAATTCTGGCAGCAGTTCAGTAAACATAGAGATACACAATCCCACAAGAAAAAATTTCAATACTACATTTCAGAGTATCATGAAGTCAAGATATGATTTCCGTGCGAAGTTTATTAGGCAGTATTGAATAAATTACTAGTACTCGTTGTTATAACTACACACTGTTCCAAATGACCAAATAGTTAGTGCGGGAACACTACGAATGTGTAAAGTGATCTGCTAGCTTGAACGTCAAATAATACTTTTACGGAAACATGGGACATACTCTACAATCAAGAATTTATTCACAAGCGTTCGAAACTTCATGCGTGATCAGGGCAGTTTTCCTTCCACAACCACTTTGGAAAAAGGAAAGCAGTGATTCTGGTGTGGATACACACTGCATGTATGGACAGCCAACATGACCCTCCCTATGCCCTACAATGCTGCGGTACGCCTAGTGCGAATGCTCATAAGCGTTTCATTAGATAATATATGGGTACGAAAACACCCTATTATCTTTGCCTGAACAGGCGCGCAATTCGTTCGAAAATTGAATATGAAGCCATTCGTCATGTCACTCACACTGTATGATGCACCACTGCAGCCTGGAATTAATGAGCTAAATTGTAAAAAAANAAGCCATTCGTCATGTCACTCACACTGTATGATGCACCACTGCAGCCTGGAATTAATGAGCTAAATTGTAAAAAAATAATCTCAGGAGAAGTCAAAGAGCATGCATACGAAACTGTAAATATGCAGTAGAGTTATTTGGCGGCGGTTTTTCAAACCCAGTTTTTGGTTGCTACAAAATGTCGCTTAAGGTCTCGAGGTCTTAAGAGCCAATGAGGATGAAGTGATGTGGAAATGAGGTGAGAATGGAACAGCGCCGGAATGCAAGGGTGGGGGAACGGAAGATATCCNTAGGATGAAGTGATGTGGAAATGAGGTGAGAATGGAACAGCGCCGGAATGCAAGGGTGGGGGAACGGAAGATATCCGAGATAACTCTCCGACCAGTGGCATCGTCCGGCACGAATCCCACTTGCGAAAATCCGGGAATGACCCGGCCGGGGATTGAACCCGGCTCGCCTTGGTGGGAGGCACAAGCAGTCTTAACCACTCAGCCACCGCAGTCTTAACTTTAAATCGAAACAATTATCAGTTGTTGCATGAATAAGGCGATGGGTTACGACTAACCAATGCTGCATTGTGTCATGACGCAGATTCGTCAACCGAAGGGCCCCTCCCCCCTCATTAGAGAACCATTTTTCTCAGAATTTTCTGTATAGGTTATCCAAAATCTCCTCCCGTTGTTACACGACATTATTTGTAGCATTCTTTGTACCACGGAAACAGTGTGCCAAACCGAAACCTTAACACGTCGTCGTCTTCCATGCCAACAACAGAGCTTCTGTCAAACTTGCTGGTTATCATGCCCTGTCGCCTCGTATACTAAGGCGGCAACATTAACCACTGCTGGACAGTATCGATAAATTTATCCACAACGAAGGCGATTTCGCCAGAATAACGGGTAGTTACGTCACGTGACGTTACGCAGTTTAACTGGCGTAAAGCCAGTCCAGTGCGCTGGGCCAATGATAACAAAAGGTTATTTCTTCGCTACCTTACATACGGCCACAAGCATAGCTGCATTTAGCCCAGGTGTAGTGAAATTTCAACTGAAATATTGTTTTTTTTTTACAATGTATGCAAAACATTTAGTAGATTTTCAGCTTCCCGGACAAAAAGTTAGTACCTTAAGCACGAGACAGACTAATATAATGCACGTGCGCGTGGACCATGTTCTTTTATTAAGCTTTTTTTTAACTTTGTGATTTTTAAAATGTGAGGGGCAGATTACACAAAAACCTTAAGCGACTTTTTGTAGCAAGCAAAAACTGAAGCCGAAAAGCAAAGTAATGGCATTCAATAATTTGTTAGGTACGACACTTCAGCCATTATTAATGTTCACAACTGCATCACGATGGGGAAAAAAAAATTACAGTAATCATTTTAGATTTGCTAACTTTCTAAACTATTCGCGAAGGGAGTGAGAAATTAAGTTAACATCCTCCACCCAAGTATTAGGCATAATACCGCACAGAGAAGCTCTTAGCCATTGAAAAAAATTGCCGTGAAATATAAAGTGATGAAACTGCTGTAAGAAATGAAACGGCATGAAGGCTGGATATTTAAAGTATTCCTTGAGAGTTCAAATTATAGTAATAATGAAAGCCGCTTACTAAAGTGATTAGTTTTGTGATTTACTGCACTCTGAGAAAATGTTTTACTTCAAAATTTTCCACGCAGAAGTCTCAAAGTGCGTGTACACGGGCAAGTATTCCTGGCCAACCAGTTGTCCAAGCGACTTGCTGTGGTATGCCCACGTCGACAGATTGGCAGCGCAAGTTGTGCTGGCGAGCGAAGGCAAGAAATTGCCGAGCAAGATCTTGCCTGGGCATGTCCACTGCAGCGGGAATGATAAAACTTGTGTCAAGGCCCACACATTTCCAGTAATTGCTCGGAAGCAGCAAGTGAAACTCGCTGCCGCTGTGGCGGTATCAGCGTGTCTGAAGAAGAAAAGAAGGAAACAGAGGACATGTTGGGTTAGAGAGTGGATAAACAGGCGTGGGAGGTTAGGTGCATATACAAATCTAATCGAAGAGATGCAGATTGAAGATGCACAAAAGTACAGGAACTCTACGAGGATGTCTGCAGTACAAGTGCAACTTCTCATCGATATAAATTGGCCCAACTATAGTCAAGAGGGATAAGCCAACGAGGAAGGCGATTCCTGTTCACGAACGTGTCTTGGCCACTTCTAGTTTTAGCAACAGGTACGTGGATATGAAAATTACTAGCAACTCATTCCATTAATTGTACCCCTGTTTCAGTTATGTTGTAACAAACCATTGTCCATGCATGTGATACAGGTGATGCGCACAGCAGTCTGCAGTATGTATTTCGTATTCCTCCATGTACTGTTGGAAGAATAATCAGAAGTGACGAAGGCTATTTTAAACTGCTCGAGAGAAGATTATCTAAAGGTAAGAAATAACACTGTTTCCTTAATACAACCTTTATTGATAATGTCTTAATGTACTACTTTACAGAGCTTTTAGGAAGTCAGCACGTAATGCTATTAATTTTTGTAGGCCATCTAGAAAACCATAATTCATATAATGTGAACTTTCCTGTACTTGGTGATATTCGTGAGTGTTTATAGAATGAGAAACCACGGCTGGAGATGAGGCTGTTTGTTGCGACTGTGTATAACTGAATGAAACACAGGGAGATGGAGTCTATGGCGAAACTGTACTCGTACTAGACCTTGTAAGGTGCTCGTAATCTTAATTTGTGCCATCAACTACAGCTTTCCGAAAGGAACGCATGAGTTTCTTCCTTAGCAATTCCGAACTTAAATCGAAAATTGCCATAGCAACATATTCTCCAAATGTGTCCTACCCATCAGGCAGTTTGTTCATTACTCCGGCTGCTTTTTGCAATATGACATAATCTGCAAAGGAAGGTACACTTCGCTGTTTTCTTTTACCCGTACGTGGTGCTGTAGAGTTGCGACTGACTACTTTCTTCTTTGTTTTGTTAAGTCCTCTTCACATACTGGAACATAGCTCGCAACCTGGAAAGCCAGTGTTGTCTATGGAAATTGATTGATGAGGATATTACAAACACATATGCTGTAAATGTTTAGTTATTTAACATTTACAATGGTAATTTTACTAATGTGCAAGAAGTTTTCCCAGGAATAATGCAATGTTTACATTATTTGCCACATAGAGGATCTTATTGTAGGCATTTGTAGTGTCGTAGTGGGTGATACTTGTATTGAAGTCTCATGTCACATGTCCATAAAAGTAAACTAACATTAGTGGATTAGTCAATTCCACATAATCATCACAATACATTGACAGTTTTTGCCTCAACCACGCGCAAAAGATTCTTGCTAAATATAGGTGTAATTACTGTACTAGTCAACCAACAGACAAGAAACTGTTTCATCGTTATGAAAGATGTGCAGCCATATTTATTTAATAATAGTCTTGACAACATCCGCAATCTCATACACCCCTTTGTATAGGCCTTAGGTTTGTTTTATCAACACTTTTTTAAGCAGACAAAACGTATTTTGTAAATAATTTATTCAGCCTACAATTATGTGTGTGTTTGAGACAGAACAATCATAATTGGCTAGTGTTTGTAACATGTATATACATATTTCTTATTTATTTTACAGTTCGTTGCCACAAGAGAAGAATGGTTGGAACATACGAGGAAATATGAAGAACGCTGAAACTCCCCTCCATTGTTCAGGAGCAATGGATGGAAATCGTGTAGTAATTACAGGCACCTAACGATAGTGGAAGTTATTACTACAAATATAAAGCATCGCACAGTATTTTTTATCTAGCAATAGTGGAGACCAAGTACAGGTTTACATAAGTCGATGTAGGCTGCAATGGGAGGATATCAGATGGCGGAGTGTTCGCTAATTGCACTTTGCATAGTGCGTTAGAAGCTGGCTATATGCAGTTGCCACCTCCTATCCCTCTACCTGGCAGAAGACTTCATGTGCCCTTCTACTTCGTTGCAGATGATGCATTTGCCATGCGACCATATATTATGAAACCATATCCCTACAGGGACCAACCAGCTCCAAACGGCATATTTAATTATAGATTATTACGTGCACGACGCATTGCTGAAAATTCATTTGGATTAATTTGCAACAAACTCAGGGTACTACGGAAGCCCATGAACATATCTCCGTCCACTGCCGATTATGATGTTCTCACCATATGCGTGCTTCACAATTTCTTACTTTCAAATGCTTCACACTCAACATACCTCTGCTGTGGATCTGTTGACACAGAGCACAGATGACGTGCGCAACACATAGCCTGGTGACTGGCGTAAGGAATGTTTCCCAACAAATACATTTCTTCCATTGCAAGGAGGAGCACGTAGGATGTAGGAGAAGAACAAAAACAAAAAAATACTTCATGATGCCTTTGGGTAAAATTACCTAGCAATATCGGCATATTGCCAACTAATAGTTTCTTTAATACAAGTGCATGGACATTTAACTTATCAAGTTAGAAACCGTCTCTCTTGCAGACATACAGGGGAAGACAAATTGCATTGCGTTGAAAAAGGGCCATTTTGATGTGGTTTTCTTCCAATGCACATCCACTCTTCCTTTTCTTCCCTTTTTGAAGCTCTTCATTAGCCTGTAACGTTAATGCAATAATACTTAAATGTTGTTATATTGTGTATTGTATTAATGCACTCACTGTTATTTTTTTCTATTAATATTTTAGTATTACATTCATTAGTCATATTAGACCCATTTTTTGCGATCCGTAATATTGTATTTTTTAATTAAACAAATACGTAGGACCTATATGTCCGATAGCTCTACATAAATACAACATTATTTAAATTCACATACCTTGTGTTCTCAAATTAAGGAACTTTCTTTGTACTTCTGCACCTGTAGTTCCGAATATTTTTCCAATTTCTTCCAATCTTGCCGCCTTCTCACGATTACGATATTCGTCGATCCGGCGGCCGTCCCACAGACAAGATGACTCCTCAAATAATTTAATAAGTTTTACAATATCTTCACTTAACCACTCACGCTTTCCGCTAGCCACGCTGTGCTGCGGCGATCAACTTCCCTCGCCAGACAAGTGCTACACGAACTAATCTCGTATAACTGCAAGTACTTCCTGAGAGACAGTCACATGCATGTCCACGTGCGAGGTCAAAGTCCGCGTGCACTTGCGATAGTCAACTTGCCGGGGTACATACACGAGCAAGAAGGACTTGCAGCAGCGATTATAGTCGACTTGCGATAGAAAACTTGCCCGTGTACACGCAACTTCACTGCGAGCTAGGATGGGTCACAACCAACTAAGGTCTCGAAAATATCTGCAATGTCAGGATCAAGATGACAAGTCATACGCGCCAACACGTATTCCTCTGGACGAAGGCGAAGAGCCTTGAGCGGCTGCACGAGCAGATGACAGACACGTCCATTCCACCAAGGGTGCACCCCGCCATAGGCGATTTATCGCGTCCATTATAACGACACGCAAACTCTGCCCTAGCTGACGCCAACATTGTTGGCTGGCCGCCCGGGAGAAAGGTCCAAGCGGCCAGGAACAGATTCAGCACAGCTGCGATGTAGGTAGCCTGTCTGGTCTCTGCACCGCTCCGAGCGTGTTTGGACCGCCTCAAAGTACCGCGGGAGTGCGCCAGCAACACTGTCGAATTTTTTAACCCGACGGGAGAAAAATATGCCGCGAGTGCAGCAGAGTGAAACTCGCTGTTGGCACTTCTGGTCGAAGCGACGCCCTTCAGCAGTCCCGTGCATTTAAAATTAAATTTGCAGGAGGCCCGAATAGTGGTTTCTAGTGGGGACCTGAAGTAGAAAAGTT
>NQII01000455.1:1176-68980 GCA_002778355.1 Clitarchus hookeri | reverse complement strand
GGGGGTTAACACATTTAAAATTACAACAAAACATTAAATGGTTAGCTTAATCCTAACCTAACCTAACCTACCGAACACGCTAACACACAATCAATTTTGGTCGGAGCTAGTTTGAACTATTTAAAAATTTAATTATAGCAAATATACAATTTTTTTAAATATTAATTATAGCTCTCCTCAACATATCTTGCTGAATTCCATATCGACTGGTTACTGGTTACTATTGGTGAGAAAAGGACTTTGACAAAAGTAGTTTTGATTAGGGAATTCTGTTTTTAACTGATTTCGGGTTTACACGGCAATATATATAACTTATGAACTTATGTAGGACAGAAAATAGATTATGAATTTATTACACAATAGTTACCATTCATTTATTACGGTCAATTTCAGGGTAGGGTGGGCGTGTGTGAAGAGATGTCAAGGGAGGGGGGGGGGACACGCTGGTACCCCTTAATTTTTGTGAATGCGCCACTGATTGTGAACACCAGTTGTGTAGACAATTCCAAAGTTTTAAGTAGTACACTGTGCAGAGAAAAGGCTAAATATGGCGGACCTGTACTGCAGAGTGGCCCCGAACCATTTACCGACTTGGTATTTATAAATTATGATTAAGCACAGTTGGATTAAAACTATCGCCGGTTTGATCCCCTCGTCAGCGAACCTGACAAGAGAATTACTTCGTTCATGCGGATATCTCCTAGATATAAGTTTACAGAGGACAAATATTTCCTCTTCCCATCAGTGGTCTGTCTTACTGCAGATTTTAATTTTTTTTTCTAACCTACTCTAAAACTAAGTGTTATGTGTGAGCCCGCGGTAGGAGTTAATTGCGTCTCAAGGTTAAGCCCAATACGCCTACAAGGGAAGGAAATCATGCAAGGAGACATACATCGCGGCAGTAAGGGATTGGGCTGCCATGGCCACGATTCAGCCATGAAAACCTCCCTAAGTGCACTTATAGCTAAACTACTATACTAAGAAGAGAAAGGGGAAAAGCCGGCATTGTCACCGTACAAGCCCTTTCGAAAGGAAATAATTAAAAATTGTTGCATGCATTATTAGAAAATGCTACAGGAGACATATGGGTGGAAACCATGCTCTTAATTAATAGGTAGAGAAAATACCAGTAGAGAGGGGGATAGAGCATCTTTCTTTGACTTCAATTCACGCTGACTCCCGGATTTGAAGCCTTGTTTTTAACTGCGCCAGAAAGTTTGCAGTAGGCGGTGAGCAGATAATTCCTTAAGTGGAAACACACTTTGATTAGATAGAAAACCTCCTACCAAGATATCGTATCTCAAACATCACTTTCTTCGTGATAATAAATTTAAAAATGGCACTTCATACCACTTCTTGTACAGTACTGCCAACTTGTACAAACAGCGAATTATAACTATATTTTTAGTTCACTCGTGATTTCTGACCCTTAAGTAGTTTTAAGTGTATAATAACTGGTTTGTGTCGCCCATGGCAAACAAACGGCATTTCCGCCCTCTACAGATTATACCGAGAAAATAGAGGCCTTAGGATAAAAAAAATAAATACAAAAAATTATTTATTCACTCGATTAAAAAAAAATCTGTTTCCGTCTTCGTAATAATTACACCTAATTTGCAAATCGTTTGTATAATTCTAAAATAAAGACGCCCTTGAATATTGTGAAAGGTTGTTATGTTTAAGAATGTCATACACTGAAGAGCAAAAAAAAAAACTGGTACACCTGGCTAATATCGATCTAGCTGCCAACCGCATCGCGTTACTCTGATTGGTTCCATACCTCTGTTATTTGCATACGCACGCCTATACCAGTTTTTTTGGCTCTTCAGTGTATATGCAACAGTAGGATGATATTTCACGCGATGAAAGCCTAAGGATTTAGCTGCAGATGCAACTTAGTACTTTCCTTCTCTCTCTTGAGGAAACTGCGGAGGAAAGACCTAAAAATTCAATTTTTTTTAAACAGTTTTATAATTTTTTTTCTTTCTTGGAAAATATTTAATAGGGTGAAAGTAAAAACGGTTGTAGACAACTGGTTTTTTTTTACATTTCCTGAAAAAAAAAAGTCTTATTACCAAGAATTTATTTACAGATACCCGTTTCTATGCGCAAGCACTGAGCTTACGGACAATATCTTAAGAGTGAGTCTCCTTAAAAATTCTACGCCTGGATGGATTTCAGCGAAACTAGTGTGCAGAGTTAAATAACTACTTGGAAATATGCTGTCGAAGTTCAATAGCGATTGTGTCACCCAACACTTGATTTTACAAGCTGTTTACTATTTGGTAGCGCAAATGTTACGCTCTTGTTTGTAGGGACTGTATACGAGCTTTAATTTGTACCCTCAGATACCGTGGAAAAATGTTATTTTGTACATTTTACAGAAATAGCGCAAGAACTCGTGTCAAGTAAAGGCACGATCCGCGGGATTTATTATTAAAATGAAAAAGTCGCAACAACAGCCTTGATGTCTTTTGAAGGATACGTTCTAGTAAAAACATTCGTGGACATAATTTTCGATTACTTTTGATACCTTAAATTATATTTGTTCCATTGTGACATCAAATGCGAACATTACAAATAGCTTATCCTGAACTCATGTTAAAGGATTTTATTTAAAAAAAATTTGTAGTGTTGTTTNCACACACACATACATACACACACAACTTCAAATATTCATTCAGTTTAATTTCACATATAGCAATATTCTCGTCGACATGGGGTGTTCGGCATGTTTGAATTCTGATGACCCTAACATACCAGTTTAAAAAGGCGTACATCGTCAGCCACAGAACCCACCTCGTTGGTGAGACGACAGACTGGATACTTCAGTAGTTCCCATTGGGAACGTGTCGGGGTTCATACAAACCCACTGCAAGGCAGTGGATGGGCCAAGGCGTGTACTGAAGGGGGAGGGTGGACGAATCTACCGACCACGTCGCCAAGACGACAAACACCCAGCGGCGAACTACGGGTGACGAGGCTTCGCAGATAGTATTAAGCAATTTCTCGTCACCGGGTATTAACGTCTCAAGTACAGCGCCGACTCACGTCCGACAGCGCTCCGGGCTTGGCGATAAGGATAAGATATGCTGGAGAAACTACGTGCTATGAAAACTGGGACGTCAACTGATACAGAGATACGTCAAACGTGGGTGCGAGAAACAAAAATTTCGCAACCGAACGTTTGGATGAAGGGGAGCGAAGAAGCGTGAGAAATCTTAAACTGTCGCCGTCCACGAGACGAGCAAAGGAAATATTAATATTCGAAGAACGTGACTAACACATGCACTTCTTCCGACAAGTACAACGAACCCAGCAGGAGAGAACTACATATTTGTATTTACAGCTGGGGATGTACTAGGCTACCCTGTGATGATCGCTAACGCGTCACATGTGCCAACGAAGCCAAAAGCGGCTATGATTTCACAAGATACATTATTCGGAATTCCAGTTTTCTGATACCCCACCATTTTCACCAAGTCCTGCCGCTTTTCAGCCTTTCTTTGTGAATCACCGTGCGACGTAAAATCTAATACACCGTAGATGTACGAACTCTTAGCTCTCCGCAGATACCTGCAGTATTTACGGAGTGAGCGTTGACGTCTATGCAGCCGTATCAGAACCCCCGCCCAACTAGGGCTGTACAAAAATTTGCGAGAACAACGATAAGGCCTACTTCATTCTCTGAACTTCGGAGTCTTGAAATCGGCAAAACAAAAAATTAGGTCCACGCAGCTGTTGGACACAAGGTGGGAGAATTGTTGTTCTGCACGCGAACCGCCGTATTTACTTATCCACTATGCTGGAACTTGTTAACATTCAGTAAATTCATCTACCGGTGATAGAATATAATTATGTTTAATTATGTGCGTAAGATTGTGTGCATGAGTGTGCGTTCTCAAGCCATTGTATGTACATCACTACAGTCACTCTGCATGTTTATTATATGGAATACAAGGTTAATCCTACTTAGTTATAATAATTTACTAATTTTTTCGAATCCATAATCGACGACAGTAAAAGCAAGTTGGTAACACTGAGCCCCACTACAGAGTTTTTCCAAGAATTGTGCGCTCTACCTGTGACCAGTGAAGACTGTCCGTTCTGCCGCTCGTCGCCCCCTCCCCCGCTCCGTAGTGAGACAAGCCAGTCTCACTTCCCGCAGCTAACGGTACTCCCTCCACACCGCCAGCTAACAGTCGATTAGTAATGGTCAGCTTGTCGCCACTTCTGGCCCAGCAACCACCAGTGCTGTACTCTCAGAGACTCGCAATCCTCGAGCTTTCCAGCGGCACATGTCGACAGCCAGTCACTACTCGGCCACATTGCCGAGTTTAGAGCAATTTTTAGCACTCTATACATTTTCATGCAATATTAGTGTCGGAAACATGGCTAAAGGAGAGTCTCCCATCTTAGCTTGTTGACTTGCCGGGTTATAATTTATGCAGAGTTGATCGATAAGGTAATACAATCACAGAAACCGGGAGGGGTTATATGCATAATGATATTACAGTTAAAACTATCTGCAGCTCTCCTAATCCTTACTGCGCAAAACTTGGGTATTTATTTCTTGAATTGAACATTTCTACACAAAAAATATTGATTGCCGTTGCTTACAACCTCCAATGGCGACTTAGAAAACTACATATTTGCGATACTTCCAAGTTATGCTATTCGCTATTGTATTGCTTATGGACGATTTCAACACCGATCTCTTTACAGAATCACGTCAAACATTGCTCTTTACTCATCTCTTCTCCTCGTATAATCAGGCATACTGTCCTCTTGAAGCCAACCTCCATACTAATAACGGGGCCGCCGCCGAACCCTCATATGCCACCGGATGGCCTGTATGTCGTGAGACCAGGAGCCTAGGCTCCTATACTAATAACGGGGACACACTGCTTGGCCTTATACTCACGTCAAAAGCTGACAAAGTCCTACGCTGTGAACAAATCAAAGCGCCGGGTTTATCTCTCCACGACCTCGCACATGTAACTTACTTCGTACGCCAACATTTTTACCGAAAATTATAACCTACGGAGATCTGAAAAGGATTGACGTGCCGCAATTTATTAACGATGCTTCTGAAGTACAGTGGAGTGACGAATTATGTGCACACAGTTGATGACAAACTTAATTATGCGAACACATTATACAAACTTATTGATAGGCACATTCCGAAACAAACAAAGAGTTTCTCGTCCGCCAGCACCATGGATGAACCAGGAAATTAAAGCTTTCATGGTTGATCGGGATAATGCTTTTCGTAAATATAAATCTTTTAAGAAAAAAATGATGTCCTTGTATTTATGAGACTCGAGAAATGCCGTTTCTCAGAAACCGGTGCACCCAAACCATTACAACGACTAAGATTGCGTACGCACCCCCGCGGCATTTATGGAGCAGTGTTAAAAAATATGGGTGTAAAGTTTAAAGACACTAAAAAACTATAACCAAAAAATCAATCAAAGCGCTGACGAACTTTATGCTCATTTCACAACTTCATGCACCCTTATTAATCTTAAAACAAAAAACGATACATTTTCTCTTATTAAATTCCACATCCGCTGTGTAGAAGGAAGTTTTTACTTTAATGTCGTCACGCCTGTCGACGTTCTGAAAGCTATCAGACGAATTAAAACACAGGGCGAGGGTAATTACAATTTCAATTGACATAATAAACTTAGCCTTGCAGTTTACCTTAGAAGCAATGACTAAATATTTAATTATTCGCTGGTCACAGGCAGCTTTCCAACTCAGTAGAAATCTGCTTTAGTAATACCCATCCCGAAGACAGATAATCGTTAATGTGCCAGTGATTATAGACCCATAAGCATTCTTCCCAAAATATCCAAAGCCCTTCAATATATTGCACACTAACAGATAACAAGATACATTATTGAAAATAACGTGACGGTCGACCATGAGTCTGGCTTCAGAAAGGGCTTTAGCACATGTAAGGCTCTTCTTCAGGTCACTGATAACTAGATATTGGATTATATGCACTAACAAAATGCCAAAATATGCATGTAAATATGCTTTTAAAAAGGCCCAAATATGCACAGTAAAAATGCCAAAGTTAATTTTAATGTTTTTGTTTATTTTCTTTAATCAGCAACAATTAAATAACAAGCAATAAATCAATCATATAATTTAACAAATTATGTTAAGTACCTATCATGTACTTTTCCAAATTTTTTAGAGCAAATTTGTAACGTAAGCCGAAAATGACCTCTCCACATCAGCTGACGTCACTGGACAGAATTTGAAATTTGACGCCAGATCTCTCCTTTGGCAGTGTGTGATCTATGCTGCTGATATAAGCATTAATATCCTTGATTGCTTCAAGACCCAGGTTTTTACGCAGAACAGCGTTTAATTTTCCACGGATCTTTTCCGATAGTGAATTAGGAAGAGCGTCAGTCTGTTCAATCATTCCCTCCAGTATTTCTAGAGCCTTAAAGAGTGGAAGGTTTTTTTGTTTCCAATTTCTCTATGGCGTCGGGTATGTTGCTGAAATGTGTGGTAATGAGGGTGATATTCTGTTTGATGGAAGCGTCTTCAAATGTTAGCTTGCTTGAATGAATTGCAATGGCCTCTGAAGTGTCAAATTGACCAACCACTTGTTTTATAGCCTCGAAATTCTCAGCATAAAACAATACAGCCTTCAACCAGGTACCCCATCGCGTAATTACGGGTTCTGGGGGCAGTGCTAGATTTGGCAGCCGCTCTTTGTAAGCTAGTACCCGCGAAGGTGCTTTTAGAAATACTTTCTTTGTAGAGGAAATCAATTTATTGACATTCCCGATCTCTTTCGTTATCTCTTCTGCAAGTTGATGAAATCCATGGGCCAAACAGGTAATGTGCAGTAGTTTTGGATAAAACACTTACAGAGCTTGACCAGCTTTAACCATATAAGGAGCAGCATCAGAAACAAAGACACAGATTTTTTCGTCCGTAGAGGAATCAGGAAACAATGACTTTTATGGAATCATTTATGAACCGCGCAATAGTTGAATGGTTCGTTTTTTCTAGGGCCTTACAGGCAACCAAGTGGGGAGTGGAGTGTTCCTTTGTTAATTTTCCAACTATAAAATTTGCTATATATCGTCTGCATGAATCTGTTGTTTCATCAGCTGAAATCCAGAGCAAATTGTACGAAAGATCGGCGCGAATTTCACTTAACACGTCATCGTAGATACCCGACAGGTAGTTTTTCCTAATCGTAGATTCTTCAGGTACTATCTGATTTGTGCAATATTTCTTGACAAATTGCCGGCATACTGGGTTATTCAGTTGATGAAATGGAATATTGCAATCAATAAACAACTCACATAAATCTTTATTAAATTCTGTTTTCTTTGTAGAATACGAAGTAGAAGGCTTAATTCGAGTCAGCAGTTGTTGACGACTTGAAGATTTATTTCTTGCTGCTACGTGGGAAGAAGTATTTACGTGTTGATCAATCTGATATTTTTTCGAAGAAGGCATACGCTTGTCACAAACCTTGCAGAAAATCACATCGCCATCAGTTGTAAATTGGCCTGGGTAACGTTTAATCCAAGATTCCATTAAACACTGGGTGTTATTTTTCACTGGCGGCATTGTCGTCATTACGGTCGAATAAAAACAAAAACCAATCGTGCGTAAATAAACGCTGCGGGTAACTGAACGTGCAAGTGCGTGGGGCGGTCAGTGGCGAGCGCCGACCCCGCACCCTCCCCTTTTGCCTAATGCTATTCTCCTCGCTATCGAAATAAGCAAGATTAGGAAGAAGCTATTCAAATATGCAATAACGCTGTAAACACAGCGTTTTATGCATTTCCATATGCAATTAAGCAAATGCATATAATCCTATGTCTACTGATGACATAAAACATAAAACAGTTTGCTAACTATTTTGACAACACTGGATTTTAGCAAACCATTCGATTCCGTTGGCAATGAGCTGTTACTCGCAAAGCTAAAATAATATTTTTATTTCTCCGAAATATCGTTAGAATGGATTAAAAGTTACTTGTGTGGCCGTTCTCAGAGAGTTGTCCTGCGGAAAACAACAAACCGCTTGGCGCACAGTTAAAATCGGAGTTCCCCAGGGCTCTGTTCCGGGACCCCTACTATTTTCTATTTTTATTTATGACCTCCCTCAGCTACTAAAACATTGTAAATGCCATCTTTATGCAGACGATTTCCAAATCTATCTGCCCGCTCATCCCGGTAATATTACGTCATCAACTGACAACTAACCATGAATCGTCAAAAATTTTAGAATGGTCAATAAAGCACGGGCTACTATTAAAACCAAAGAAATCCCAGAGCATTATAATTGGATCCAAGAAACTACTCATATCACCAAACGTCACTGGCGCTCCTAATATCATACTTGATGGCGAGCCGATTCCTCTATAAAGGTCCGTAAAAAACCTAGGTGTAATATTTGACACCGAGAGAACACGTCACTTACATATGTGGACAAACAAATGTCACTTTACATTCATAAAGAAGGCTTAAAAAATTTTTACTCGTGGAATTGATGAAGACCAACGACAGAATCATTAATAATTGCACGCCTTGATTATGCTGATATAGTCTTCAGTGACCTGCATGAAAATCCAGCTCAAAGACTTTAACGAATACAACACAACTGTGTAAGTCTTATTTTTAATCTTAAAAAGAAAGAACATATCACTGAATACAGACATACTCTCTCATGGCTCGATTCAAAAAATCTACGATCACGGCACAGGATCTGCTTGTTAAAGAAATTCTTTTTAACAGGATGTCCTCGATGCCTTTTGTCTTGATTCTTACCGCCCAATACTCCAAACATTCGTTCTTTCGACCAACAAAAACTTCTAGTACTAAAACAACTCATTTTTCGCTCCATCTTACATTGTCACCGCAACAAAACTCTGGAATTGCCTGAAACAGGAAGCAAAAGATACAATTTCAATCAATAAATTTAAAAAATTTTGCTGGAACAGCTTGGTCACGCTATATATATTTAAATGAACGTGAAATATAGGTTTGATATAAACAATATTTATTGTGGAGGTTCCTCTTTTATAATACCTGTAATTTTGCTTCATGCGACAGTAGTGGTGTTTCTGATGTTTATTTTATTGTTTGATTAATTAAATATAATTTTAATGTATGTAGGCGTGTGAATGAGCGTGTGCAAGTAAACTTTGCATTACTATTTTTAGGCAACTGACAATTTTAAACGTAGCAAACAAATAATGTCTAATATTTTTTTTGTCTTTTTTCGTGTTTAAATAGTTATTTGGTGTGATTTTCTTTCCTTCAGAAATCATTAACTAAATTGCAGTTTTAGAATTTTTGCTTATCAATGTTATCTTGTAGTTAATTTTTATAAATAGTACAATTATATGTATGTGAATATATGTGATTTACATGCATGTGATTTTGTGTATGCATATGCATATACGTATACACATAGAAACATACATCAAAAGAGAAATCGCGTAAGTTGACTATTCAGCTTATTTTTATTTTATGTATGTTGGTTTTATATATTTCATATAAGCTACTTTCTAATTTTATAGTAAACATTAAGTTTTTCTTCATTTATTATTTATTTTTATTTTAAAAAAATAAGTGATATGTTTTATTATGTAAAGTGGTTAAGTGTAAGAGAAGGTGATAATACCTTTACTTCGCCACAAAAAAAAATGAAGACTTTTTGTTATTATTACTATTATTATCCGGTGGGCGCAAATTCACACATACAGGAGAAGAGCTGGTGTCGCGGGTTAAAATACTTGCTGGTGTCGGAAAATCTCGAACCGCGCTGCAGAAAGCAAGCGGCTGTAAATTCTAGACGATTAATAACAGCGGCTTCCATTCGTGGAAACATTACCGAATTGGGTATTCCCACGTTCATTTTCACTCTTAAATTGCGGCCAATTTTCCAAAGGGGTGTTCTGCTCCAACACACTGTATGCGCTAACACATGCAACGAAGACCTAAAAAATGAATATGAATGCCACAGCTAAATATAAAAATTTTGATATTTCCACAGTATCGACTATGCATCGACAAATAATTTTTTTTTTAAACCTACTTAAAAAGTGACTGCAGAAATACGACGATATAATCCGCCAAACCAATGCTTAATGTTTTACTGCCCACGAGTGTGACAAAAAAATTAAACAGTAAACTTGGAATCAGAATTTTAACCCACATCGGCATAAAACTTTAGCCGGCGAGTTGGACATGCAACTAAAAGGAATACATTATTTCACGTATAGTTTATGCAGCCTCGCGGTGATTTGTCTTACGAATTTATCAGCAGCTTGGCCATCCAACTCTGCTTGCCGGGCAGTCGCATTATAAATAACATCGTTAAAGTAAACAATAAACTAACTCTGAAATACGAGGAGCTTTCTATTTTTACTGTTACATGTTTTCTATTTAACAATGGCGTTTATAAAAAAATAAAAATTAACGTTTTTACACATTTAAAATCAAAGCTAACCGATATTTTCAAAGTGGTTGCCACCAATTTCATTAATATGAAAACCATACTAACTACATACGAACACCAAAACCAACCAATCAGTGCACGGGATATTTACGAATAATGAGTTGGCCAACGTTTACCGTTTTATCTGTGTGGTTATTTATCTGTATTTGCCCCGGTTATCTCAGTGACATACATATAAAATTTCCTCTCATGTAACCACGAACCATACACGGGCACCTATCTGTTTCCGTTTCAAAATAAACGGAAATTGAGGTGCTAAGCATACTTTCCTTCCCCGATTTTGCGACACACTAAAGTGGCTACCTACAAATGTTATGTATGCGATTCGCAGAAACAGCACGTCGCGTAATACATATATTTCATTCCTTGTTACGCTCTTACTGGATGTGTGCAGGTGGTATAGGGCTCAATTTTCTACGGCAATTTCTTACTAAGACTGTAGTACGACCTTTAACTTCCTTCTCCCACTGAAACCTAATTTAAGTTTTATAATAAACGTG
The DNA here is from genome assembly GCA_002778355.1 of Clitarchus hookeri. Taxonomy (NCBI): domain Eukaryota; kingdom Metazoa; phylum Arthropoda; class Insecta; order Phasmatodea; family Phasmatidae; genus Clitarchus; species Clitarchus hookeri. The sequence continues at coordinate 57,967 of NQII01000455.1, read as the reverse complement.
CAATCAAAGTCCACATAAAGTTACCATAACACTGTTCATGTACAAGTGCCAAGCATTTCTGCCAATTTAAACACGACATACATACATATATAATTTACGTCCAGAACATCCATTACCTTATGTTCAAAACAGCCTTGAAGCATTTTTATGATTATGTGAGATTCTACAGACGATCCACACGACTTTCGTCACAAAAAAAAAACACACTTAAATTGAAAGTTTAGTTGGAATGCGAAATGACAAAATCCTAAAAACTAACAGCCTACGAGAAACAGCGCTGTTAAAAGAAAATAAGTGCGATCACTTCTAACATGACAGTCGCACGCTCACGAGCTGACAGGCTAACGAAGGCCACCACATGGTGACCGTACGCGTTACACTTACACGTCCGACAGCTTTGGAAGATTTTCGTTGACACGTTAACATTTCTCAAACTTTAGGCGAAAACCCAGACTACGATTTTTTTTTTGCGCACTTCCTTCAGCCATTTGTAGCGACACAACGGTAAGTACAAGGTTATCGATCACCTGATGGCATGCTTTATGAACGACTTCACTTACTGCGTTAACGCTACGTAGTTGGTAGGCCTAGGTCGTAGCCGAGAGGGACTCTAGGTAGGGCGACCTGAAAATGACCCCGCCCGGAAATAGCCCCCGGGCGTCAACCCCAACACACACTAAATGTGCAACTTTCCGGGCTAGTAGGCTACTAATACTTCTCCCGCCTTGGTCAACACTCGAGACTAAAATATCCATTTACTCGTTCAAGATCTCAACAAAGCATTACTGTGTGTCTGGAAGTATCTTCCTTAANATATATATATATATATATAGAGCACACACACACAGCAACAAAGGCAATAAGTTAGGCATGCTTTAATTTATATGATGGGAAACAATGTGCACGGTAAGCTACTGCCTTTATACCCCAGAACAAGCAAATATATTTGTCAAATTGAAGGTGGACTTATTTGTGATGACAAATAATGGCAAAAACAAAAAAACCTAAATTCATTGTTACAAAATATCCATTTCTGCCTATATAACACTAACTGAGATTCAAAATGTGCTATTTCACAGAAATAGTGTCACAAACACAATTCTTGGATAAGTGGCGCACTATTCTCTCCATGAAACACATATTCTGTTAACCAGCCAGGTAAACATATTATGCTACGCTGCAAAGCGAGTGTGTAATGTGTCTCGTGTGTTAGGTTAGAGCGAGTTTCTAATGTGGTGACTCAGCTGGCAGGATAACTGTCACGTCAGTCAATTTTAGTTCTGATCCCACGTCGGCCAAGTTACTGGGTTCACGAAACTTCGCCCGATCCTGGCAATGACGGCGCACACGTTCTCCTGAAGGCGAGGCCACAAAATACACATCTAGTGGGTTTTTATGGGAGGCCTGTGTTACGTGTGAATAAGTTTAAGTTTTATTACATTTATCTTTGTCTCTTTGTATAGACGAAAAGTAGTAGTGCTTTCTCTTGTCTTATAATTATTGTATTAAACATTGTTATTGTAAAATGTGTATCGGTGCGCCACCGGTGTGGTGTGCGAGAGGTCCTGGGTTCGAATCCCTAGTAATGCATAACACTGTAGGACGTTAATAAGCTCTTAAAAAATAAAGTGTTATGTATAATATATGAAAATAATGAAATGCATTGTAAACCTAACAACTTTAATGTGTAAATAAATCAATTCATAACCGCAGATAGGTGTGACTGTACAGTCCTTAAATAGAGCAATATTTTTTGGGTCATTCTATACATTAATAGAAAATGAATACAAATCTTTAGTGTTCGACGTTTCTTGGTACCATCGCGTCAGCTGAGCCCGCTGCATCTTCCACAAACCTATTTCGACAAGGTAAAACAAAGCCCCTATTCCATTACCGCTGCAATGTGCAAAATGCGCAAACAAATTGTTCCAGTTACTTGTCTAGAGGAAGCATCCGTGTACATCGAACGTCATTCTAATTACCACCAATCTCGCCCACCAACTGCTACTAATAAATAATGAAATATGGATTTTTTTTTTTAAATATATGAAACTCTAATATAAAGCAGAAATACGTCACGGCAATGTCTTAGAGCAGTGCCCCGCCCGGAAAAGGACTGTGCAGAAGGAAAAATGAACTGCCACGTAATCTTCACAAACCATTTCAGTTTGACGAGACAAATTATCTGGTACTTGTCCTTGCGTATCGGAGTTGGCCTTACTGCTTCAAGCTAGGTGTGGGATAAAGCTCACCGGTGCCAGTGTAAACGTGCGCGCGATATAGATAACGACAGTGGATGGATTTNTGCTAGGTGTGGGATAAAGCTCACCGGTGCCAGTGTAAACGTGCGCGCGATATAGATAACGACAGTGGATGGATTTGAAGTTAAGCAAAACTTTCCTTGGAGTTCCACGAGAGCCAATTCTCAGGTTACTACAGTCTTTTCTGACGCCCTAATAAAGTTCTACTTCCAGGACATCCCTCCGCCTCGTGCAAACAAATATTAACAGAGTCTATAAAATTACACCAAAGGGACAACACACCACATTCGTACGCACTCTGTGTAATGACGTTTTCCGTTAGAACTATTTCTTACTAGGCATTACCAACACACATATTTTCTCACTGTTTTTATTCATATTAATTGAAAATGAAATATTTATAAATAAAATATAAATACAAATTGTATTTAACCAACAATAAGGTACTGTTATGTTAACACGTGTATAAATAGCAAGTATAAAACACATGTATAATACATGGCATATTTAGGAAATAACCAATAGTACATCATACACGGGGTGATTTTTCGAAGGTTTAATTCAAAAAGTGAGAAGAAACCGCGGGTAGACTACACACGGATTCCGCAAAGCAGTCCCGCGATTTCCAACGAAACTTGTTGACTGGCACGGGAGAGCTAACCGTACTGAAAATATACAAAACAAGTTGTCAGTTCTTGGCTGGCATTCAACGTCGGGTCCCTAATATCATTCTCGATGGGAACATTTACGGCGGCCGGGATTTATAGAACTATTTCCGGACGGCCTAGAAACATGGCGGAGTGCTCCCGGGTTCGCACCACNTTTATAGAACTATTTCCGGACGGCCTAGAAACATGGCGGAGTGCTCCCGGGTTCGCACCACGATGAAGCGCGGGGAAACTGTCCCTGCCCGTGCACACTTAGAACAAAAACTGCAGGCAACGCCCAACGTTGAGCGTCTGGCAGCAGCCCCGGCGGATTAATCAGTTCTCCCCATCCCCTGTCGCTTTTCCATCTAAAGCTTTGCTACAGAGCTATTAACACCATACACTTGCTAGGTTACTTCAAAATTTTCATTCCTACGAATTATCGTATTGGTTTGCTATGTATGCTGACAATTTCGTCAATTAAAGTAAATACATGCCTTTTCGGAAGCGTCCAAAAAATCGACGCACTTTAAATTTGGAATCCGACAATGACTGTCGCCCCTGAAGTCACGTCACAAAATGATGCAGAGATATGTGAAGAAGCGGAAAAAAGAGTGTCCTAAGAAAAGCCAGCCTACCGGCTGGCAACTGCGAAATTAAAATAGTAAATCCCTTGTTAAAGAAATTTCGCCTCAGTTGTTAATTTTAAAGATAGGCGTTTCAAACAAAACTTATCCTTCGCGAATATTTTTTTAGAAGTTCTCTACAGCGGAGATGTTTCCACAACATATATTGCCTGTTTGCAAGGAATTTTTTAATTTAGGTTTTACAAAAAAAAAAAAAAAACATACTGTCTATTTACATTGAGAATATACGCTCGTAGGGATCTTCTCCTAACCAATTCGTGAGAATACACTGTTTGAAACACCTAAGTTTAAAATGAACGCACTGAGGCGAAATTTCCTTAACATGGGATTTCCTATTTAAATTTCGCAGCTGCCAGCCGGTAGGCAGTCGCTTGCAACCAGGCAGTGGTTGAGGAAGGTAGCGCTTCCTCTTCTGGCCTAGCCTCGCTACCCCTCAGGTAGCCTGGTCAGCTACCACTGCTTTAGGTGTTCCTAGGCACACTTCGATGGATTCTGGTAAGTCCCACAGCGAAGGGGAGGCGTCGGCCTCCTCTTCTCCGGTCGCACTACACACCACACAATGGCAGAAGCCCAATAGGAAACATACAGCGCACACAACCAATCAGAAAGAGACAGATATCGATTTTTTGACCGAAAATGCTTTCTCACCATTGGGTGAGGATAGCGAATCAAACTGCAGTAAGGACACTACTGAAACTGCTGTTTCAGAAAACACTTAACTTAAAATAAAACTCGCGCCTCCAGTGTATATTCCGGACACAACAAAAGTTAAAACTTTGATTCATAGAGGTTTCTTTGGGAAAATAATAACCGTCACTAAAAAGCAACACTTGAAGGTGGTTGTTAAGTTAGAGAATCACTTAGATTTATTGAGATGTTTGACAGAACAGGAAATACAGTACTACACACATGCTAAATCAAGCGAAAAACCGAACAAGATAGTAATTAAAGGGTTAACACATACCACCGAAATAAAGCAAATAAATAGACACTTGAAAGATTTTCAATTTACTCCAGTACACATTTGGAAATTCCGAACACCTGCTGATGCACCTGCAGTCTTTGGGGCTGTAGTGCAAAAGCATCACGAATACGAAATTCTGAAACTGACCAGACTTTGTCATCTGCCAGTTAAAATCGAAATGTACAGACATCGTCCTGAGGATGTGGTGCAGTGCAGGCGATGCTGTGCACTGGGCCACACTCAGAAGTACTGCACACTCAGGCCAGTCTGCCTTTTGTGTGCAGGAGATCATGCAAAGGCAGACTGTCCTATTACAGAACACGACAACACAAAGTGGCAATGTACACTTTGCAAACAAACCGGACACTCGGCGGCATGGAAACAGTGCCAGGTTATACAAAAACACATAGAAACACTAAAACAATGGATGGCACCAAAGCCCGCCAAACCATTATCAGACACTCAACAGAAACCGAAGGAAAAATCAAAAACAAATGTTCAGTCAGAGACTGAATTTCCAGTACTCAAAAACCCATATACAGAACAAACACCTACACAACAGCAGATAGAAAAACCACAAAAACTTAGAAAATGAGACAACAAAACGACAGAAAATGAGACCATGTTTGCAGATATGCATGAACTGGCCGCTTTTCTGCAAGAAACAAATTTTATTTATAGCTTTAATAGAACACTTTAGGACTGTAATTGCACAGGCAAAAACAATGAATACACTACAGGAGAAGCAGATGCTACTCCTTACAGCACTCGCCACTCTACCTAAATAAATACTTTAGGGCAACATCAACACAATTAAACATTTAATTAATGCTAAAACAATACGTTTTTATTAATTACAGCAAAACATAATCGATAGAAACACTTTCTCATCTCGGAACTTCCTGATTGGACAGTGATGAGAAGTAATGAACCAATGAACACTCTTCTCCCTCGAAGCCACCTGATTGGTGTGCGACGAGGAGAGCCACACAGCTATAAAAACACCGTGTTTTGCTCACAACATTCAGTCGTTCGCAGACATTGAGAGACAACACACATACATTACAGTTACAACACAAGAAGGGCGCCCTGCCCAGGCTTGTCATGTGGGAACTCGTGACAGGTGGGAAATAGCCCCAACCACCACTCGAGTTCCAGGTCATTGGACACACATGCCAGTCGAGGTAGGGGTCGGGGGGCTAACTTTAATTTTACTTTAATTAACAAAATTATATATTACTACAAAAAAAAACAAAAAACTATAAAACTTATTTTAAAAAAACCATCATATATATACAAACACATATATATTATATAATTTTTTTTTATCACAATTTAATTTAATTACAAATAATAATGCACTGACCTGTCAGTTTGTTGCAGGTCGGGAAGAAGAAAGGACTTGGGAAAGAGGGGCCTTATTGGTACTGGGTTCAGAGATTGGTGCTAGGGGCCCCTCCAACTCTAATCTATTTATAAGAGTTTTTTACTTTATGTGATACACTTGGAATCTATAAATCGTACCCCGATGGAGACCTGTATAGGACACATCGGGAGACTAGGGCTACTCACACAAAATACACTAATAGCACACTTGCAAACAACTTACAACTGTTAGACATACCCACACGACACAACATTCACTCCAGCCGGGAGGCTGGAGAGGAGCTTCACTCCCCCGCCCAAAAAAAAAACACGTAAACGTAAATGAATTTTAAATAGGCAACATCAAATTACTCGCCTAAATAAGGGCCCGGTGCCCAAAGCCCCACAGTACACAGCCCCTGCCGCCGACCCAATGATTTGAGAAAGTGTCAGGGTGCATTTGTTTTTACAATCACCTAGTGAGTTATGGGAGTTTCGGCTTCCGGTCTCACAACACTAAATGCCATCCGGTGGCGAATGAGGGTTCGGCGGCGGCGGCGGCGGTAGGCAGTCGTGTTCCGTCGGTTACTGAATCCGCATCGCTGAGTCTGAGGCAATCATACTTAACATATAAAACCTCCCCTCGCACCTTTTTCAAGCTGGAATTCCAATACATTAAAAATATATTTATAATAACAAACCGAATACTACTAGTCACTAAATATCATTCGCCTGTTAAGTAGTTTATTATCTTGCAAACTGCATGCTTTGTATCTCAATATTCGTGGGGATAAGGGAGGATTTTGACCAGGGGGTGTTCACAGGATATATAAATCCATGTTGTAGTTCACTCCACAGCCACATGAGCACCCCAAGCCAATTTTTTTCTAGCATTTGCAGGCAATCCGAACATAGGAAAAATTCAAACACGTTTTCATGAACGGTCGCCATATTGTTTGTTTAGCAAAGTTGTGTCGAGATTGGAAATATTTTTATACATACATTTTATCCATCAATTTGTTAAACGGCTGTAGACTATGTTTTGAGATGTCGAAGTGTTGCATTCCGGGGTGTAATTTCGTGCATGGGACTGTTAGGCATCTATTTCCTGAAAAATTTGGACTATCTGAAAATTTACAGAGATCTCTTTGAGTGCGACACACATTTTACTGACGATTGCCGTAGTCCGGGAACAAAGAAGTTAAATAGAGGCTATTTGCCTACACATGGCTTGCCAGGTAAGCAAGTAATAATTTGCGTTTTTAATATTTAAAGCTATTCTTTATTTTACAATGCCCAATGTTGGCGTTTTACATTAATCACAGCACTATTTTATTTACAGATAGCCTAGACCTTTATTTTTTACCGTAAATAATATTTTTTAAAGTGACCAGTACTAAATTACCCCATGAGCAGCCCCAACAGCATTTACGCGATAATTAAACTCTTTTTAATCTCTTGTCAGCATGTCCGGTGTTACGGTTTGGATGACGTCCGTAATTCTCGTTTTGAGGTCGTCAATGTTAGCCGGCAACGGTAGACGAAACACATGATCCTTTTTGTACCACCCTAGGAAAAAACCGCACGGGGTAAGATCCGGGCTTCTTGGGGGCCAGTGATGAAGAGCCTGGTTACCAGCTGCTCCTCGAACAATCCAGCGTTGCGGCAACGTTTCGTTCCGATACCCGCGAACAGCTAGGTGCCAATGGGGTGGCGCACCATCCTGCAGGAAAATGAAGTCCCCCGCCGCCTCTTCTAACTGAAGAAACAACCACTCTGTAAGCGTGTCCAAATAAGGGATTCCAGTAACAGTGGGCTCGTGAAAAAAGAAAGGGCCGAAAACAGTGTCTTTGACAGCGCAAAACACGTTCGCTTTAGGGGAAGCGCGCTCGTGTTCGGTGGTTTCATGTGGAGGCTCCTGACTCCATATCCGCACGTTGTGCCCGTTCAACTTGCCATTTGTATGGAACGTTGCTTCATTGCTAAAAACAAAGCTTAGACATGAAGGCATCGTCTACTTCGTTCTGGGCAACAACGAACGCGCAGAAATCACGTCTCAGTTCTTTATCCCTTTCGATAAGAGCCTGTACAAGCTGTAACCTGTATGGATTGTACAGCAATCGCTTTCGCAACACTGTCCATAGAGTTGATTGAGGAATTTGCATTTCCCGGCTAACTTGTAGAGTTTATTTTCTCGGACAACGAACGAACGCTTATTGAATCCGTTGCACATTCTCTTCGGACACACGCGGCCGCCCGAAACTTTTACCTTTGCAAAGGCACCCTGCGTCACGGAACTGACGAAAACAAAACGTACGATACTCCACCTATCGGGAGGACGATGTCCATATTTGCAACAGAATTCACGTTCAACAGTCGTAACCGATTCACGTTTAGCAAACTGAATAAAACAGAATGCCTTCTGTTGGTCCGTCACCATTGTGATGCGGACTAACACACAACACATGCTCATAGTGCAACGACAGACGCTCCTAGTGTCATCTCTCGGTACATAAAGTTAACACCAGACCGCCCCTTCACAACGACGTATCGAATGCGAGCTCGCTTCCACCTCAAACAGAGAGTTAATGCCATACAAACCGCAACACCGGACATGCTGACAAGAGCGTGGAACGAGGTAGATTATTGCGTAGATGTCGTTCGGGCCGCTCATGGTGGTTACATTGAACATTTATGAATGAATGGTACACAAACTTCACGGTTCATTGGATTGGTCAATCAAAGTTGTAGTTTCTTTGGTTTTAATATTATAGACATTCAAAGTTGGGGCATTATTTTATATGCATCCTGTATGTTTTAGACTGTTTAACAGGGTGGTATTCAAAATGAATGTTGCCCCTTGACTGCCATAACAAACTTGAGCCCGGAGGTTTTCGTATTGTTTTAGTATATTGGTATTTTAGTAGAGTTCAATTAGGACGCCATTGATAAGTAATTGTTGTGTGTTGGTTGTCCTTTGATATAGTATTTTAGCAAATGTCATTGCCTGGTGAAAATTAAATGCTGAAATATGTCCTGTGTACTAATTTGAGTCACATTGTCTGGTGTAAATTTGAACATTCCGTAAATCATACATTAAGTAGTGCCCTAACACTGCAGAGTAATTTCTCTTGGCGGTTTTATATAAAATATTTATAGAAGGTTTTTTTTTGTGAGTAATTTAGTGTTTGTAGAAGATATGAAGTGTTAATGAAAGAATGATGTTTAAAATATTTACAAAGAGAAGTAAATGTGCTTTGCCTAATAGCAGATACAGATAAACAAGTAAAAATGACTATTTTACTCTGGGGCTGTTAGGGAATAATTTGTTACTGTAGTGTTATTTACTCTGAGGCAGTAAGAAAATAATTTGTTAGGTACTGTAACATTGCTTATAGTCTGCACTGTATATTCATAATTTTATATTTAAGCCTTCGTTAAGTTTGTAAAATTTCTGTTCTAAATACTTTTGGGTATTACGAAATGATTGAAAATATTGCGAAAAGTATTCAAAAATTTATCGGTTGAGATTTTGGTGCATATCCACCAATTTCCAGGCAGGCTGATCTGAGAGATTAATTGAGTAAACAGGACACAACAGAAACAATAGTTTTTGAATGCGTGATGTAGGTCTACATCGGTGGATGCAGTGGTGGATTTTTGAATATGTGGCTTATGTTAACATAAAAGTATCATATTTTTTGATACTACTATGTACCACAATGAGTGCATATCACCATGACTGTCGCCCGGCTACTGTCTTTCGTGTGCTTTAATTTGGCTGCTGGTGTTGCCAACCTACAAAACTAACATACTACATAATTCTAGATGAACACAATACACAATGGTTACATAGATTCTTTATTTACATTCAGTTTATAAATTATATTTCTTTTCTTATAAATATGAATAAACACAGGGAGAAAATGTGTGCGAGTTGTTAATGCATAGGAAGAAATAGTTCCCATTCCAAATATTATTAAACTGAGTCTGCATTAATGTTTGCTTTGTTTGCATGACGTGAAGGAATAGCACGAAAATAAAACTTTAGCAGGACTTGAGAAAAGTTGGAAGTGACCATTGACTACACCTTTGACTGTTCTCTTGGAGTAACAATTTGGAACACAACTCTGTGTGTGAATTGCTTTTCTCTGTGATCATTGAGTTAGTATTTTTTTGTTAACGTTGTGATGGAGGAGCGTGTTGTTCACTCAGTGCATCTGAGAACGTCAACAATAGTGTGCAAGTACGACCAGAAAGGGACAGTGTTTCTCTGTGTTCAGAGAATTCAACTACAAATACGTACCAGAATGGTAAGGATTCAATTTTTTTTTACTGAAATATTTAGTTGTACTAAATACAGTTGACATTTTTCACAACATTCACGCACAAATTTTTGTTCTAAATTTTTTCCATAGCATTTGTAAATGTTGTGGAATCTCCTTTTTGCTCTGTGGGTCTGTGAGGACACGTTTATAGATTTACTAGCTATTTTCCACACCATGTGAATCATTTTTCAAGATTATAATTACATGTTTGTAAAAAATTGTTTTAACATTTTTGTTAAAAAAATACAAGAAATGATTCTTAAAATGGTTAGAAAAATTTTAAAACAAAATTAAAATACATTTCTATAGTTTATACTAATTTACCAAAACCCACAAAAAGTATTGGTTTTGTAAATTCTACCATCAGGATGAGAAAAAAGTAATGTTCAGTTGATTTTCAGGGAGTACAAAAAAACAGCCTATTTTTACAAGTGCAACACTAAAATGTTAAGAACTACAAATAGCTTTTGTGTAAGTTGGTATCAATTTTTTAGAATTAATATTAATGAATTGTCTATCTGGACAAAAAAAACCTTGTTTTTTCATTTACTTTTGATAGTCTTATTTTTAATTTGCTTTCCTTTGTCAAACCAAAAACTAAATACTCAATCCATTCGTAATGACGGCATGTGTGTGCCCTATTGTGATATCACTTTTCGGATTTTCATGGTGCTGTGAGTGCAGTCAGCTGGAATACAGCTCAATTGTTTTTTGTTGAGTGATTTTGAAGTTTGTGTACAATCCAGCGAGTGATAAAAATATTAATGTGTTACACTGTTTGACAGAATTTGATGGTGGAAATACTAACAAAGAGGACTTAGTACCAAATAAGGAGATGACTGCTAAATAGGCTGTTCAATCAGAGTACCATTGAAATTTACCTTTCAAAAATAAAGTTAGCAACAAAGGGGTGGAAGTGCAGTCAGCTCTCGCTTCTACAACCCCTGAGATAGAAAAAATAATGACCCTTTTTTGGGAACCATGAAAAAAAATTCAATTGAAAAGTGAGAGAGTATTTGTGGCAGTGTTTCCCCATGCTGTAACTAAGTTTCGTGAATGTGAATTTCAAAGTTCCATTTACCTTCCAAAAATGAATTTGTAAATAGTATTAGTTTTTGCATTTTGTAATGTTTTTTTGCAATATTTACTTTTAAAGATAGGCATTTCACTGTGTGTACAATTGGCTCCACTCACGATTGTGGTTTCTTTCATGGGGTTCATTGTGTTGTAAGGTTCATTGTGTTGGTTTGGAAATATTCAATGTTTGTCTCTTCTTATAACAGCATTTGTATTTATAGTATTTTTTTTATATTCCAAAATTTATTTGCTATAAAAAAAAGAAATTGTTTTAACCCCAGTCCAAAATTCTGTATATATAGAGCTCGCTCAATATTTGTGGGTGGTTGTGTTTTGAAGTATTTCCAAGTCATAATGGTTGTGTAACTGAATATACCAAAATTCTGAACAGGAAACTACTTAAAAGGTTGTACTAGGTTTCTTGCTTTCGAGAAAATTATGTCAACACTATTCCAATAAAAATTATTTGGAATTTTTTTCGCAACATGAAAAAATGCTAATTTTTCTTAGCAATAATAATTTTATGTATTAAGGGTATTTTACTAGAAATGTGCCAATACATCCTACAATTCCTTGATACCTATTGATTCTACGAGATACAGAACAAATTACATAATCTGAACTAGAACCGAGAACAGAAAAAAAGTGTAAGAATTATAAGATTTGTACAGGCACCAGAGGATGTTTGCGTGGAAGAGGACTACCTAACTTGAACTGTTATCTACACCCTATTGAAACATTCCTGCATATAACACCATTATTTCATGGTCCCATAATTTCTCCATAAGGCTTAATGGTTTCCTTTCCTGCATATAACTGTGACCATATTTTTCATTTCCTGCATAACATCAAATGTAGTTCTTCTTTAAGTACAATTTGACACACATTTACAATGCGTAGTTGCCTACAAACAGATGCAGAAAACACATTATACTTGTGGGAAGTATTAAGGATTTTAAAGGTGATGGTCCTAAAAATTACTAAGATAACCAAGAGTAGATGAGTGAGTAAACCCCCAGAATACAGNTGCATATAACTGTGACCATATTTTTCATTTCCTGCATAACATCAAATGTAGTTCTTCTTTAAGTACAATTTGACACATATTTACAATGCGTAGTTGCCTACAAACAGATGCAGAAAACACATTATACTTGTGGGAAGTATTAAGGATTTTAAAGGTGATGGTCCTAAAAATTACTAAGATAACCAAGAGTAGATGAGTGAGTAAACCCCCAGAATACATGTCATTGTGCATTAATTAATGGAAATGAGATCACTGATATTTTAGCATTAAATGAATCACATGAAGATTTTGAACTTTACTGGCTATTTATAAACAAAAATTATTACGTTAGAATTGTGTTGTGCTCGATGTGTCCCCTACAAGTGCAATACTGTTTATTGCTTATAACTTAATCCTGGATATAACATTTAATTTTACTGACCCCTTGAAAAATGTTATAACAGGGTTCTACAGTACACCAAAGGCAGTAAGTCTAAACCAACTGAAGCTAAGGCCATCCACCACCTATAATGTGAAAAGAACTTTTTCATGGGACATATATTATTTTTATCAACATTTATATATTATTTTGGTAATGCTGAAGTTCCCTATTCAAGAAGGGGAAATAAGTTCCAATAGGTCTATCTTGAGTATCACCTACACCAAATTCTTAAACACTCAACCATAAAACCATACTTTTGATTTAAATACATTTTTTTTTTTAGAGATGGAGAATGAGCTAAGATTTTGTGCAAATAAAAACACAAATGCACTCTAAATTAAATATACTGTATACATCTTGAACATGATTTGCAAATAACATTATTAATAACAATAAAAAAATTCACAGTGTTTATAGCGTTCAGAAATTGGCAGGACTTCAATGATATCTCCTTTGGCAGTAACTATTTCACTTCCCCATTCTTATCACATAGTATTTTTCATTTCACCGTTTTAGAGTAATATTATTACATTACTACAGAATTTGCAAACATCAACGTTCTGCATGCCACAACAGAATGACATTATCCACAGATAAAATTTCATGGTGATAATTAATTAGTTTGGTGCAACAAAATGGCAAAAAATAAATTGTAGTTAAGAGACTGACCACTATAGCGCTGCAATATTCACTCACCGCGTTGCACTTTCAAACACATTTATCAGTGGGGCGTTTTTTTTTCCAATGACACTGTCAGTAAATATTATGAGTATGTTGTTTCAGCCGATAAATTCAGTACTACTTGAATGTAAACAACTGCAACTGAAGTCTTGTGGGAATAAAACCACTTTGTATTACTCATATGGCATTTCATGTTAGTCCAACGAACTGTTTAACAATATAAGGCATCACACCTCATTTTATAACCCAGTTAAAATTAAATTTAGCAGAAGTACATAGGTAATATAGAACAGTTACAAGAAAAGCAAATAAACACAATGAAAGATCCATCACACAATGATGCATGTTTAGATAAGGCGCTTTACTACCAAAAATATACAAGAGAAAAAAATCATGCCTTGTGTAAACGATGAATCGTACGAATAGACAACCGAATTTGTTTCTGGTCCCACGAGACATCTGGTAGACTACACAAACGCAAGGCATGTGGAATGTATTAAAAAGAAAAAAAACATGCACAGGGTTGGATTACTCACCCGTGTGACCCATCAACAACTAAAAAAAAGTTGCGGGTGAAATTCTGAAAGCTAAGAAAAGAACAACCTAGTCAGACTGCACAACTCCAGCTGGACAAAAATAGCTGCACCAATATACTTACAGCCAAGTGATGAGTAAACATTACGTGGAGGATAAAAATACTTACACATATATTCTAGCATCATATTAACTATTAATTTTACAACAAATAATTTAAAAAAAATTGTCTAAAATTTACAAGGCTGCTACAAATGAGAATAACATCATTCAAGAATGCACCTTACCACACACAATTACAAGACTCCAGAATGTTTCCACTGATGTTGGCCTAATATTATCAGCTAAACCAATACTATTTTACCAATATCGTTAGGAAGGCTCACTAATTAGGTCCACATAATTATCTGGAGGTACGCCTACATGAATACGAAAAAAAAATTATTTCAATAAAACCATTCAACAGGAGGATTAACAAGAAGGAAAAATGTTAAGTACTATGTAAAATGTGAGCTACCACACAGCCATCCCAGCCTACAAAAATTGTGAACTGCTAAAGTGTGGGATTGTGAACAGTAACCTGAAAGTTCTAAAAGTTTTCCAGAGAAGACTAAAGTTTGCAAAACTTAGCACGTGTTTTTGATTCTAAATAATTCTTGTTAGTCTCGTAAGTCACTTATGTGATTACAAGTAATAGTCGAGAGATTACTTATGCTGCCAGGTTCAGCAAGGCACGAACTCCTTGAAGGCACCCATTTTGTTTTCCTGAAGTGAAGTAAAAAACATTTCGCGTAACTAAAAGTGACATAAAATAGTAATTTAGCTATTAACATTTCAACAACAAAAGTACCTAATAAAATACATTCCAATGATATAGAAGCCAAAAATCAGAAGTTAATCTCTTCCCTTATCACATTTTTATTTGTATTTTAAAAAGGACAAAAGTTAAAAATTATTTAAAATATTGCATTTTTTGTACCCACTCAGAAATGTCTGTCTAGTGGTTGATGATAAATTTCACACACAACTAGTTGCAGGCACTATTAGGCTGATATAATATTTAGATATTGCGTTCACATGTGTAATAACGTTAAGCTCGNCTGAAAGCTAAGAAAAGAACAACCTAGTCAGACTGCACAACTCCAGCTGGACAAAAATAGCTGCACCAATATACTTGCAGCCAAGTGATGAGTAAACATTACGTGGAGGATAAAAATACTTACACATATATTCTAGCATCATATTAACTATTAATTTTACAACAAATAATTTAAAAAAAATTGTTTAAAACTTACAAGGCTGCTACAAATGAGAATAACATCATTCAAGAATGCACCTTACCACACACAATTACAAGACTCCAGAATGTTTCCACTGATGTTGGCCTAATATTATCAGCTAAACCAATACTATTTTACCAATATCATTAGGAAGGCTCACTAATTAGGTCCACATAATTATCTGGAGATACACCTACATGAATACAAAAAAAAATTATTTCAATAAAAACATTCAACAGGAGGATTAACAAGAAGGAAAAATGTTAAGTACTATGTAAAATGTGAGCTACCACACAGCCATCCCAGCCTACAAAAATTGTGAACTGCTTAAAGTGTGGGATTGTGAACAGTAACTTGAAAGTTCTAAAAGTTGTCCAGAGAAGACTAAAGTTTGCAAAGCTTAGCAAGTGTTTTTGATTCTATATAATTCTTGTCAGTCTCGTAAGTCACTTATGTGATTACAAGTAATAGTCGAGAGATTACTTATGCTGCCAGGTTCAGCTAGGCACAAACACCTTGAAGGCACCCATTTTGTTTTCCTGAAGTGAAGTAAAAAACATTTCGCGTAACTAAAAGTGACATAAAAATAGTAATTTACCTATTAACATTTCAACAACAAAAGTACCTAATAAAATACATTCCAATGATATAGAAGCCAAAAATCAGAAGTTAATCTCTCCCCCTATCCCAGTTTTATTTGCATTTTAAAAAGGACAAAAGCTAAAAATTATTTAAAATATTGAATTTTTTTGTACCCGCTCAGAAATGTCTGTCTAGTGGTTGATAATAAATTTCACACGCAACTAGTTGCAGGCACTATTAGGCTGATATAATATTTAGATATTGCGTTCACATGTGTAATAACGTTAAGCTCGATCACTTTCACATTTTCTGTCCTAATTTAGTATTATTTTCAGTAGAAGTATATTTTTACACAAAATGGTTAAAAGACAACTACCAAGTCCATGTCAGTCTCGCTCTCTCTGAAATTAATTATGTCTACACAAGTAAAGCCTCTCTACGCTCTTCACCCTTACAAATATGTTGTGGTTGGTGAAAATATGTTTGGATGAATCCACAATGCACTGCCAAAGGATATCAGCAATGACAACGGCACTGATTAAGGTCAGGTGATCGGGTGGGCCATGTAATTGGACCTATGCATCCGATCCACTGTCTCGGACATGTAACATTCAGGTGTGTGTGCTGTGTAGCTGAAATGGATGGTGTACCATTATGCATAAACCATGTTGCTCATATGTACGTAATGGAACANTCCAGGTGTGTGCTGTGTAGCTGAAATGGATGGTGTACCATTATGCATAAACCATGTTGCTCATATGTACGTAATGGAACATTCTAGAGCAAGATGGGCAGTCATTTTCTGGGAAGTTCTCACAAGTCTGCCAATATAACAGTCCAGGCAACATAAAGATGCCCACTAAAACAATAGTCACAGTTCCACCTCAAGGCATTTAGCGCGAAATGATGGTTCTCGGACTGTGTTATTGCACGAGGGTTCTAATCTGCACATTTGTGGGGGGGATCATGAAAATTAATGACTCCAAACGTAATAGGGGTTGCCTCATCTGTCCACAGAATATGTTTTAAGAAGTGTCCATAATTATCACATTGCTGTTGCAACCAAATGCAGAATGCCATTCATTGTGGATAGTCAGTCAGCCTTGAAGTGGCAGCTCGCAATGGATGCGTTTGACGCACCACTTCACCTAAATTTTATAATTGGTATTTATTTACTATTTTCTCATTTTATTTGTCTAAATCATTTATTTATGTAATTTCTGTATAAGTTTTAAGACAAAAAAATTAGTTCATATGCTGTTCTTTCACTGAGGCACTGAACACTACTAGAANATTTCTGTATAAGTTTTAAGACAAAAAAATTAGTTCATATGCTGTTCTTTCACTGAGGCACTGAACACTACTAGAATACACAGTTACAGCAGCATTGATGCGCTAGCGGTTTTGCCTCAAAAACTCACGTCGGGGAAAAAGAGAACATGGCGAGAAAAATGGTTTTTGACGGGGACGGTGTTTGGAAACTGCAGGTTTCCCTTTCTGCTGACGCACTCGGGAGCCTATTCTTTGCGTCATTACTCGAATGCTATCAAAGTTTTTCTGAGCCCGAACGAAGAAACAACATCTGGCCAGAAAGCTGACTGCACCTAGACCTAGCACGGCAGCATGCATCTGTTTATTGTGGTGTGAAATACGAATCCAATTAACGATACTGTGTATAAAAAGAGAGAAACATGATTGAATCGGTGGAAGGACAATGACCAGAAACACTTGCTAGTGCATGGAAGACATGTTCCAGTGTTAGCAGTCAAAAACGTGTATCACTGAAGCAGCTAAGAAACAGTTAGTTAGGAAATTTAAAACTTCGTATGATGAATATCCGTGATTGTGTGGCAACTGTTACATGGATAATTAATTTTGTTTCCCATGTTTGATGCTTAGCATTAAACTAGGTTACATTTCAGTGCATAAGGAGCTATTGTGCACATTAATGGAAAAACAACCATTTTACAATGACATTATCAACATATTCGCTGCACTGAAGAACTGACAACCTCAGATGTACAAGCATAAGGCAAGTGCTAAATCTGATTTTATCATAGTAGGCATAGAGGATTTTAGTATTTTACGAGTAGTATGTCAATAATAGACAATATATATTCTTAATCTGTGTATAAACTTAAAAACAAAAATTCTATACTTTTTTAATACAAGGCTATAAAATTTTTCAGTTTTAAGACAACCCGACTTAAAAAAAATTCAGCATGAAATTATTGCAAATATATTAGAAAACGTTTGAGATACAGAAAAATTTATAGAGACCTTTATTGTTTATAATTTAGTTGCGGACATTTTCGTCCCATACATTTTTTCTAAGGTGCATTATTTTTGAGATATTACGCAAAATACATTTTGATTAAGAGCAAATATAATATGGCAACATGTTGAGTCATGAATTAGGAGACCATTTATATCCACGACAATCTGTATACAAACAGGTTATTCTGAATGAGCAGTTATTTTTAATTAATGGTATTTACTGCAACTCGGTAGAGTAGTTACATATTGAGTTTGTGTTGTGTGTGTACGCACGTATAAGTTCATAACATAATAAAATTGATAGTTATCTTTCAGAAATGGTGAAAATAATTTTTTAGAAGTTTCTGCCAGCAACACCTTTTTAACCAAGTGAACTTCAAACACTATTTCCACCTACTTTCGGACTCACGAGCCGCGACTGCAGGCTAGTAGAGCTTTAACTTCAACAAGGTAGGAGTGCAGCACATTCTCCTTGGGGATCCTCCGAACACTACCACAGTACAGCCTCTGATCTTGCTATGTGACTGGTGTTGCCCTGAGGGTGGTTCTCAATGTGATGTTTTAAACATTCCTCCATATTGATGCTCCTGGCACTTCCAAGGTCTTCCACTGTTTCCAGCACACGGGTCCAAACATCCAGTTTCCCTTAGAAACTCATTAGTACTGTCTCTTCATTTGGGTGTTGATTTGGAAATGTTTTCACATACGTATGTATGGCTGCCATGCATGTCCATTTTTTGCCTACGTGTACTCCATTTCAATGTCCTATAGCTTTCCATCAAGAGTATCTTTTATAAGAGTTTGAGACTATTTTTATCTCGGAAGGAAGTCTTCAACCCACATAACTTTGATGTTGCACACTATTCTACATGTAGACACTAAGCGCACAAAAGATCAGATCTCTAAATTCAACTTTGGTGAAGCAGGATAGGGTGCAAAGTGGGATAAAACTGTAATCTGAATGCTGAAAGCAGATGGCCACCATCTGCTTTCAGCATTCAAAGTCCACAATAGGTGCCTCAATAAAAACGTAACAGCTAGTTGCGTAAACCTCCAACATCTGTGAAATTAGCTTGCAGCGTACATGAAAAATGGCTGCCATCATCCACTTTTAAGCAAAAATCTAAATTAATGTTTATCTTTTACCTTGAGGCGAGGGTAACCTAGAAACAAATTTTTATCAAAGTAAAAAATAATGCAGCTTCCATTTTTTTTTTAAATTTGATTGTTTCATATGGAATGACCCCATTTAAATTTCCACGAACACATTATGTACAAAAATAGAAGACTGCCTGTACTTTGTCGTAGTCTTTTCTTTCCTTTGATTACTATGTATCCCAATGAAAATTCAGGAACATAACAAAAAAAACCTGCCTTAGTAAAAGCATATTCAGTATCTACAGTAAATTCTGCTGTAATGTGGCCACGTTTTGCTATNAAAAAAAACCTGCCTTAGTAAAAGCATATTCAGTATCTACAGTAAATTCTGCTGTAATGTGGCCACGTTTTGCTATAAGACCAAGTGTATACTGTGCACCATATAAGAAGGCCACATTCTTGACAGTTGACAATCGCCGTGTCTTTTCGTTTATGTATCCATTCGCCATCAACAGGCGTGTCAAGAATAGGCTTTGATGTGGCGAGTCAGCGCGTCCAGGAGGTGCTGCTCCGTGTGGCAATTGGTGAACTGCTTGGGTGGCGCTGCATTCGTAAACGGAGCTTGGTGGACGTGTGTAGGGTCGTTCGTAAACGCGGTACACGAAATATATGTTACTTTAAAAATTATACAGAGCTCGCGGGAAAATAAAATAATTTGTATATGCGCGTAGATACGTTATTTTAAACAACAAAACTTTAATATGTTTCTGGGTGTAGTTCAGGATATGGATAACAGACGGCGTGGAAGGGCATATTGCAACAGATGGTGCGCTTTTAACTCACAAGATGGCAGCACCTGGTTTGAGAGTCTGGAAACTTTGGATTTTTTCGTCACATTTGGATACGTATCGTTTTATTGTGCATCTCATTTTGAACACCTATACATTACTATTTTATCACGAAGTTTCGTTTCTAAAACTAAAAACTGCTGTTTTATGACCACGTAAAATAAAATGTATTAATTAATCTACGAACTCTTTCTTATCCGCGTATCTTCTGCTTGTGTGATGTGCTTCGGCACTGCTCTCAGAATAGCCAACGTAATATTAACTTTTGTTCGTTCGTGCATCAGCTGATACAGGATTTTGTAAATGGCAGGTTATTTGTTTTCAATATATTAAGTTACCACTCACTGACTGTCAGAAAGTGGCCTTCTTATATGAAATGAACTATAGCAGTATAATAAAGCAACTGAAGCAAAGCACGTACAGGTTTTCAATCAATGCGAAAACCATCACAGTTTATTCTCTTCCCGTAAAATTTATTACAAACATCTAAAAAAAGCAAATAAATGAGTCGTTAAAATGTGCAATGCCAAAGCACATAATAATCTTGTCATGATGAAAATACCTTCGTTGTCAACAACCTTCATATGAAGTTAGACACATGCATGAAATCTGAACTTTTTCAAGAGTTATTTATAGTCCTTAATGTATTAGGTAGTATGGCAAGATAACTTAGTTTAAGGCTGCAACCTACCGAAGGGGGTGTGTGTCTGTCTTGATAAAGCGCTACTGGCGATATCAGCCAGCGCATGTACAGCAATATCGCCTCTACGCGCAAAGTTGTGAGCTCATATGCAGTGTTCCCGCCATACTTCTAGAACTATAGGACTAAGCAGCGATTGTTTTTTAATGTAACACTGTAACATAGTCCAATATACTACTCTATCATAGTTTCGCATGAATCCAGTCCATATATTTTGAGAAACAGCAGTATGAAAAAGCAGGTTCAGCCATTTTAGAGAACATAATTTTAATGTTTCCAATGCGCANAGGTTCAGCCATTTTAGAGAACATAATTTTAATGTTTCCAATGCGCATGATGTGTTCAAAGTACCATACATGACTAGTTTGAAATGTTTATTTTCATAGATAAGCGTTTTGGTGCAAGTTTACTGGTTTACTTTATTAATAATAATAATAAAATTATAATGATTTATTCATTATTATTTTTATTTATTTAAGAAATTTAAAGTGTCAGCCAAACAGACCGTAAGGCCGTAACTAGGCTGGCATTGACAAAATTACACACACTGAATTTTATACAGAGACAGAAATTAATATAGAAACAAAAAATTTTAGATAAATATACAGAAATAGAAAACACTCTAGCTGTTAACTACTTTGCCTGTGTCTCCAAGCGAGAGGCTGGCGCGGTTTGCCTGCCTTCCAGNGTCCAATATACTACTCTATCATAGTTTCGCATGAATCCAGTCCATATATTTTGAGAAACAGCAGTATGAAAAAGCATGTTCAGCCATTTTAGAGAACATAATTTTAATGTTTCCAATGTGCATGATGTGTTCAAAGTACCATACATGACTAGATTGAAATGTTTATTTTCATAGATAAGCGTTTTGGTGCAAGTTTACTAGTTTACTTTATTAATAATAATAATAATAAAATTATAATGATTTATTTATTATTATTTTTATTTATTTAAGAAATTTAAAGTGTCAGCCAAACAGACCGTAAGGCCGTAACTAGGCTGGCACTGACAAAATTACACACACTGAATTTTATACAGACACAGAAATTAATATAGAAACACAAAATTTTAGATAAATATACAGAAAAAGAAAACACTCTAGCTGTTAACTACTTTGCCTGTGTCTCCAAGCGAGAGGCTGGCGCGGTTTGCCTGCCTTCCAGNAAGAAAACACTCTAGCTGTTAACTACTTTGCCTGTGTCTCCAAGCGAGAGGCTGGCGCGGTTTGCCTGCCTTCCAGACACCATCACTCGGGCACATTTAAATAAAGAAAGGAAAAAAATACAATAATTCAGGAATACAATTAATCAGACATTCATTACCACAACGCTACTTCAGCAGATCATGCATACTTAATTTAACATATGACAAAGGGATCTATATATTTATAATAGTAATTAGTATAGATTACACATTGCTTTATTAGGTTGGAAGAGGTTTGTGATGATGCGAAGGTCTCGTGATTTCTTTGCCTGTAGGATGGAACTCTCAGACATGTGTTACTAATTTCGCTGAATTTGAAAACAGAGAAAAACGTTTAAGAAAAAAATAGGCATCTAAAACAGAGCGTCTATGTTTTAAGGTGCGAGTTTTGTAGTGTAATAAAATATCTCTATAGTTAAAATTTGTGCCACTTGTGCAAAACCTGTTATAAATAATTTTGAAAACTTTAATTTGAATATTTTCTAAATGTTTAGAATCAGTCTCCGTGAGGGAATTCCACACTACAGAACTATATTATAACTTACATCTTATTAAAGAGTGGGTATAAATAATAATGAATCGCTCTTGGTAGAGTATCTGGTGATATACGTAATAAGGCTCTTGGTAGAGGATCTGGTGATATACGTAATAAGGCTCTTGGTAGAGGATCTGGTGATATACGTAATAAGGCTCTTGGTAGAGATCTGTTAATATAAGTAATAAGGCTCTTGGTACAGTATCTGGTGATATACGTAATAAGGCTCTTGGTAGAGTATTAAGGTACATAGAATTTTCAAAACACCATCTGTATATTGCATTAATATCTTGGTGCAGTTTCCGTTGATTATGTAAATTAAAAATACTTTTATATAATTTCAGATCGGAGTAAAACAAAATACTTTAATTCGAAATAGCAAAAGTTACGTCATTAAGAAATATATATAAAAAAATAAAGGGGATAAGATAAATAATCCATTCACAATTTTTACCTTGAAATTTCTTTCTTCAAACTAATAAACCAGTTAAGATAAGTTGGATCTAGACCATAAGCTGAAAATTTTTGTGTAATTAGAGTGTGTTGACAAGTATTAAGAGCTTTGGTAAAATCAAAATAAATAACATCATTTTGTTTTCGTGTTGTGACCACAAGATGTACTTTCCTAATAAATAAAAAAAAATTTGTTGTAATGGATTTACCGGAAAGCGCCATGTTTGTACAATGGAAAGAAATTTCTTAAGGTGAACGGATAGATGTCTATGTACAATCTTTTCAAAAACTTTTGAAAATGAGCATAGAAGCTAAATAGGTCTATAATTAGTAGTTTCTTTGCTTATTACCTTTTTATGAATTGGTATAACTATTGATGTTTTCCAGATATCTGGAAATATACTATTTTGTAGGCTTAAGTTAAAAATATGTGTATTTGCACATGCTTTAATGACAAAATTAGGGATTTCATCTCATCTCACGGATTTACTTGATTTTAGTATTTTTATGCCTCAAAGAACAAGACTACTTTTGATGGCTGGTATTGTGAAATAATTAGGAACATTAGGAAATTGGTTAACTGATATACATTACCGCTAAATTTAACAAGAGCTTTGGAGAAGTAATTGCTGAAATGATTAGCAATCTTTAGGATCAGTAACTTCCTCACCATTTATTTGCAGTGTGATGTTCTCATTATACCCATTCTTCATAATTTTAACATCATTCCAAAAGGTTTTTGGATCTGCCTAAATTTTGTTGTTATTGGTTAACCAATTTCCCCGAACAAATTTTAATGTATTCTTAACTAGTTTCCGTTTAGGAGAAAATCTATTATACTAGGCAGTGGTTTCGTAGTTTTTATATGTTTTATGTAAACTCTTTCTTTTTCATAGGTTGGATGCGAATTTTAGAAAGCCCAACAGGATATTTACTCATTTTATGGGAATCAAAGGAGATAAATTTATTAATATAATTTTGTACTTGAGTAGTTTAATAATGTCCATTTCATTGACGTCATTGCTCTCGTAGGTTAGCTGCATATCAATAGAATTCAGTGCTAAGTACAAAGATAAATAATGGCCTTTAGCATAATTGCAATATGTGAACTTATGAGAAATGTCATAAATATTATAATTAGTATTAAATTGACATAATAATGCAGGATGGAAACTATCCTCATTAACTAGCAGATCATCACACTCAACCCATTGCTTAAATCTTCATTAGTAAAAATGAGACCTAGTAAACTTGCAGAAGTTGTAAAATTAAACTGTTTTAGATTTAAGGAATTAATTGACGCAAGCAATATTTGGTCTTTCATTTTATTATGATAGTATGGAATATCTTGTGTGTGTTAAAACAACCACATAATTCCTGGAACATTAATGTCTCCAACAAGAATTATTTGATTTGAATAATAGATTAATTTTGATTCTATAGATTTCACATAATATTGAAAAGAGGGCCACTTTAATTAGCGGGGGTAAATAATAATTTCCAATAAAAATTTTATAACTAGGGGTTATGGAAAGTTCTATCCAAACCCATTCAATGTTTTTTTAAATATGAGAACATTTCCGCTAGTTAATGACGATGCTTCTAAATCTCAATCATTTCGATAAACAGCATTATTTTCGTCTTGAAAGTAATGGGAGTTTACATAATTGTTGTCAACCACATTTCAGTAACACAAATAATCCAATAATTAATTGCATTTAAATTTGTCACAAAAGTAGAAGCTTTTGTTCTTAGCCGGCAGACACTTTGATAGTAGTTTAGATATTCGGTACAGCCGATTGTCATCATTAACATGATGCTGCAGCCCCTATGCTGGCCCCAGGACACTGTTCGGAGGTAGGTGCGGACAACTGGCGATTCTTTGTCGGAAATCCTGGGAACTTGTTTAAATGTCACTGGAGAGAGCCTGGTGTGAAAAAATTTGGTCAAATTTCAGTCTTCCATAGAAGGGACAAATAAGACCTCCTGCAGGGCAGAAAACTGTGTTGTTAACGTGCTCAAAGTTTTGTTCAGCAACTGACAAATGGAAAGAAGAATACGAGTCTTACTTCGTACGTAGTTTTGTTATTCGAAGTTGTCCAAGGTTCAGTTAGTTATTAATATATTTTGTTATATTGTGTTCATTTACTTCAGAGGTAAAGCGAAATATGAACAATGCCTTAGTTCTTCAAAGAGTTTTGGAAATTGTTTTCCAAGTATCACTGTTGTGTACACCGANCGAAATATGAACAATGCCTTAGTTCTTCAAAGAGTTTTGGAAATTGTTTTCCAAGTATCACTGTTGTGTACACCGAGCTGCGCTTATTTGTGGAACGGCTCATTTTATATACTTTGTTTTTTTTTATGTAGGTAACGTACCTCTGTGAAACCTTCGCCGTCTGGATTGCCACATGTAGCATCATCAAATGTTCTTGCTGGCATGGTTGTGGACTGCTGCGGGCTCCGGCTGTTGACTTCCTCCGCAGAGGAAGAATCGCGGGGCAGCTTCGGAATTTGCTGACTGGACGTTGTCATTGTTTTGTGTTGGGACAGTGACTTGCCTGTGTGTGTTCCAGCTTCTAGCCACCTCCGAATGATAATGATTACAACAATAATAAACAGGAATATTTGAAACGCACTGCAATGCAGTTCACGCACCAGATAGGCAGCCAACTTAATTAATGATAATTAAAATCAAGCTGGTACAATATGGTTTTGTTAATTTAGGACTTGAGCTTTGTGTACACTGCAGTATGCCACTACTGTGGGGGATGACAATTAACAGAATAAATGTAATAAAACTGCAGTGTGCCTATTTGAACGTGTTGTCATGTAGCAACTATTTCTGTGGGAAATTAGCTGGTGTTCAAGAGTACATTCTGCTCACCAGCGCGGCATGCTCAGTGTGCGAAGGATGGCAGAAGAATCGACCAAAAATCATGCTTTCATGAGTTTTCTTATGAACTTTAGTTATGTTCTGCAGATGACATAGTTTTCCACTGTTTAAGTTTGTCCATTTTGATGGCCAGTTCAATCTGTTTTTTTGTAGGAAAGGTACATTTCATTTTTTCTGTATTTTACAATCAATGGAAATGAATGATGGAGTGCTTATTCTGCATGTGCAAGAATATAAATTTCTTTACGACCTGTCTGATGCAACGTACATACCATGACCAGCTAAAGCAGAAAAATGCTTGGAAAGAAATAGCCAAAATGTAAATAAATAAATTACGTATATATAGAACGACAGNCAGCTAAAGCAGAAAAATGCTTGGAAAGAAATAGCCAAAATGTAAATAAATAAATTACGTATATATAGAACGACAGGAATTAAAGTAATACACTGCAAGTACTTGAATTCCTGCCCTTTTATATATTTTTGGTAGCCTAGCGGCCTACTTGCAACATTAAATACATTATATGTTTATATAGATAATATGTTTCATATACTTATACATATATTGTTTTTATACTCCATTCTTGGTTACTTCACACTTTTCTGAAACCCTGCTAAAATTCTGCATTTGGTTACCGATTACTTATCCTTCCACTACATGTAACAGAAACACTGCCATAGGACTTCTAAATTTTAACTGTCAAACTCCTTGTTTACTGTTTTCAACTGTTCAAAGAATTCTGTGATATTTCAAAAACCATCACATATGAATGTTCACAATTTAACCCTATAACCAAATTTATGTCAACTTTATCACTTTCTAACAAAACCTGTATTGACGATAGTTTTTATGGTTATTATTTTGCAGTTTGTCAACATATTTGTGTTATAA
Source organism: Clitarchus hookeri (assembly GCA_002778355.1). Classification (NCBI taxonomy): domain Eukaryota; kingdom Metazoa; phylum Arthropoda; class Insecta; order Phasmatodea; family Phasmatidae; genus Clitarchus; species Clitarchus hookeri. The sequence continues at coordinate 31,248 of NQII01000455.1, read as the reverse complement.
ACAATATATCACATTACACATAATACATGCTAACATTTAGCCACGACTGTGTGACACTGTTCCAACCGTGGGGGAAAGAACTGTAGTATTTACCTAACCTCTTGTTATTGATATGTGTTGGGTTATTTAGTTAAAAAGACAGTCTCAGTTAGAATAAATATTAAAATGAAGGAGTAACCAGTCAAATGAAAAATTCAGTAAATTCAAGAACACAACTAATGTCGCTTATTTTTTGTATGTAGCAGTGAAAAACTTAAAAGATAGTGGTGAACATTCACACAAACAGGCCTACCGTAACATTTATTCTGCTTATATTTCTTTGCANCAAACTTAAAAGATAGTGGTGAACATTCACACAAACAGGCCTACCGTAACATTTATTCTGCTTATATTTCTTTGCATAGGCACTTTTTATTTTTACTAAGTTTATTTAATTATTTATTTAAAANCAGCTAAAGCAGAAAAATGCTTGGAAAGAAATAGCCAAAATGTAAATAAATAAATTACGTATATATAGAACGACAGTAAATGAAGTAATACACTGCAAGTACTTGAATTCCTGCCCTTTTATATATTTTTGGTAGCCTAGCGGCCTACTTGCAACATTAAATACATTATATGTTTCTATAGATAATATGTTTCATATACTTATACATATATTGTTTTTATACTCCATTCTTGGTTACTTCACACTTTTCTGAAACCCTGCTAAAATTCTGCATTTGGTTACCGATTACTTATCCTTCCACTACATGTAAATAGAAACACTGCCATAGGACTTCTAAATTTTAACTGTCAAACTCCTTGTTTACTGTTTTCAACTGTTCAAAGAATTCTGTGATATTTCAAAAACCATCACATATGAATGTTCACAATTTAACCCTATAACCAAATTTATGTCAACTTTATCACTTTCTAACAAAACCTGTATTGACGATAGTTTTTATGGTTATTATTTTGCAGTTTGTCAAAATATTTGTGTTATAAACAATATAGCACATTACACATAATACATGCTAATATTTAGCCACGACTGTGTGACACTGTTCCAACCGTGGGGGAAAGAACTGTAGTATTTACCTAACCTCTTGTTATTGATATGTGTTGGGTTATTTAGTTAAAAGGACAGTCTCAGTTAGAATAAATATTAAAATGAAGGAGTAACCAGTCAAATGAAAAATACAGTAAATTCAAGAACACAACTAATGTTGCTTATTTTTTGTATGTAGCAGTGACAAACTTAAAAGATAGTGGTGAACATTCACACAAACAGGCCTACCGTAACATTTATTCTGCTTATATTTCTTTGCATAGGCACTTTTTATTTTTACTAAGTTTATTTAATTATTTATTTAAAAAAATTTGACTGGTCCTGGTAATTTGTTNACATTTTGACTGGTCCTGGTAATTTGTTGGGGTTTTACCGAAAATTCAAATCACAGAAATGTAAGCACGTTACACAATTGTGTTTCACAAACACCTGAGGCTAGGTTACAAAGTTGTGATAAATAAACAGACTTGACTTTCAAATAATTAGTCGCAAAATTTATACGTTTTAATTGTATACTGTTTTATAAGCTCAATATTTGCAAGCGCACACACATACTGACCCAGCATAACGACGAGACAACAAAACCCTTTCCGATGAGAGACAACAATACCCTTTCACGCGCAGCAGCAGGCACTACTCACGTTACAGTATATTTATTCCTGCCATAGAAACGCAGATTTATCACATCACTTGCTAGGTACGTTTAAAAAACAATGTTTACAAACTTGATGTGGCAATTTTAAGTATTTTTGAAATAAGAAAAAATAACACTTTCTTCAGTAAAAAGCAACACACCATTTCATGGTCTCGCCACTTCTGCCAACTTTGGATTTGTAATCATCCTGCCTTCACATATAAATATATTATAATATGTATTCAAACATTAAAATCTAGTTTCAGTTTTAAATTACAGAAAAATAANTGTATTCAAACATTAAAATCTAGTTTCAGTTTTAAATTACAGAAAAATAATGATTTTTAAGTTTGTAATTAGTATGGAATATGCTCATGGAAAATATACATTTCTGGGAATTTGTTCATATATTTGTATTTTACACATGAAACAAGTCATTTCATGGGGGCATGGCTTCCAAAGCGAGCCACAAGCTGGCCAACAGATGGCAGCACAGTCTCCTACTCCGAAGCTGTATCCAGAAAGTTATCTATAATGTCCATTAAAAAGTAAATTTTTCATCTCTTACANCAGTCTCCTACTCCGAAGCTGTATCCAGAAAGTTATCTATAATGTCCATTAAAAAGTAAATTTTTCATCTCTTACAAGCTCAAAACGACTCTGGTTTGAAACGTATTGCCTCAAATTGATGTAGAAATATTTGCAAAATACTCTGCGACAGATCTGCTGCCTCTTTAATTAATATGAAGTATGCACGTGGCAATGTTAGCACTAGCTACAAACAAAACTAAACTATCACACACTGTTTCAGTTCCATTTAGTTTGAAACACCTACAAATTATGTTTAGTTTGTTACGCTAATGACAGCTGTTTTGTGGACATAAAATACTTGCACATTTTGTCTAAGAACTCTTTCCTGCATATATATTTCTCCAATGTCTATCGTGTGAAGGCAGGACTGTCAGAATAGCCAACATGAAATTCTCTTTCAATCGTTCACGCATCAGCTGATACAGGATTTTCTATGCGAGATGATGTTAATATAATTTATGACAATTTGCCACTCGCTGGTTGTCAAAAATGGAGTACTTATATGAAATAGACTATAGAACAATATTTTAACTGAACTATTTCTTACTACCTGTTGCCCACACAAAGCTGCTCTCACTGATTTTAATTCATACTAAATACAAACTAAATGTTACAAGTTATAAAAGATACAAAGTCATTTAATCACAGTGTTAAATATTTGTGGTATAAAAGTTATTTAAAAAACAGGTGGGCATGTTTACTCCTAGGGTGATTTTTCAAAGGTTTGTTTCAAAACGTCTGAAGAAACCTTGAATGGACTACTACAGACTTGGTGGCATAGCAACAAGGTAGAAGGGAGCAGAGGAAGTATAAAATAATTTCTTTACATAAATACACTCATAAGCAGTTCAATTGGATACACCTGCTTGATAGCGTGTATCACCCGCTTTCACCCTAATGATGATTGATAGTGATGCAGTGTGGCATGAATTTCAGAAGGCACCGAAAGTTGTAATGTGGCAAGTAATAGTATTTAATATGTGTGGGAAATATTAATTTTATCTATACTTTTGAGGATAAAGTAATTTGTTCAATGTTTAGAATTTGAGACAATAGCAATTTGTATTTATTTTATATATGTATATTACATTTTCTAAGTTTATAACTTCATTTCAAGCCGTCCAGCAGTAGCATTAATAGCCATAAGGTGATGCAACATCTTTTTCTTTTACTAGGAAGCTAAGGACCTGTAGTTTGGCTGTTGCAATATGGTGCAACAGGCAGACTGACAAATGCCACGCTGTGGCGACATGACGAGATACACGCCCGCCCATGTTGTGAGGGGGATGTGTGCTATTTTTAGATATGAAAGCATCACGCGACGTCCCAATTGAGCAGTTTTCAGTGGTNGCGGGAAATATTAATTTTTTCTATACTTTTGAGGATAAAGTAATTTGTTCAATGTTTAGAATTTGAGACAATAGCAATTTGTATTTATTTTATATATGTATATTACATTTTCTAAGTTTATAACTTCATTTCAAGCCGTCCAGCAGTAGCATTAATAGTCATAAGGTGATGCAACATCTTTTTCTTTTACTAGGAAGCTAAGGACCTGTAGTTTGGCTGTTGCAATATGGTGCAACAGGCAGACTGACAAATGCCACGCTGTGGCGACATGACGAGATACACGCCCGCCCGTGTTGTGAGGGGGATGTGTGCTATTTTTAGATATGAAAGCATCACGCGACGTCCCAATTGAGCAGTTTTCAGTGGTATAATAATGTTTTGAGAAGATACTTATAGTAGGCATGGTCTTCGTACTAGCCCAGTTCCAGCAATGCAGTGATATTCAGTTTCTAGTCTAGTGACACAGAGAGTAGTAGTCAGGGAGAACTCATGATTGCAACTCACACCGGCAAGTTCCTGCGATCTTTTTCCTATTTTGGAATAATCTAAACATACTAAATTATTTACGCCGGTGTGAGGGGTCATTCATCCAGGGTGCCGAGAGTGTTTCATTTTGTCTTTCGCCTTCATAAATATCCTCGCGATTTGAGTGTTTTTTTCCAACTGCAGAATAATCGATACTGCGATTCTCATCTCGTTCCTTCTTGTTTGCTGTTAAGTATTTTTTTGTGTGCTGCTGTAATTGAACTGCATAATTTCCTGTGCCACTGTTGCAACTGATGTGCAAAGTATAATTAAATCCAGTTGAACTATATTTCCGGCTTTTCTGATTATTTTACTTTGGCGCCTTTATAAACTTGGGTCTCAAGTGTTCATACTTGACTGAGTTAGGCAAGATAATGTTTGACTGTCTCTCACCTGGCACGTCTCGTAACATTACAAAGTGGTCGAACCCCTGCCGGCCTCCCACACTGCATGGAAATGACCAGGATCCACTGCATGCACATCCCTCTCGACAGCATCCCAAAATGTTCAAGTTTAAGTTTGTGTGACCTTGGGACCCAGGCAAGCTCTGTGGAGTGTTCGTTCAACCAGAGTCACAATTCACGAGCAGTGGGTCAGTACATTCTCTTACTACAGGTACAGGTCTCCTCAGGGTGCTGTACGTGCAGAAATGGATGCACAACGATCTGCCAGCAGGCCCCTGAATCATTCACCAGCGAGGGACGATGGCGCATATATCAGGGAATCCATTTCATCCTATGTAAACAGTCTCCATAAAAGGATACTACCTCCACTGGCCTGAAGTGCACCCTGCTGACACGAGTGATCCGTTGCTTCATGTGCTTGGAGTTGCACGCATACCCTGCCATTGACGTGTGCCAACGCATACCTCCACTCATCCATCCAGGCTACCTTTTTCCATACATCAAAGGTTCAATGGCAGTGTTTCCGCACCCATTTTAATTGTTGAGCGTTGTGACGCGCGGTGAGCAGATGCACCCTAGTGAGACTGCGGCTTCTGTACTCTATAGCGAGGACAAGTTTCTGGATGGCATGGCTGCAATGCGGCCTGTCTATCCGCTGTTACCAACCAAGCTAGCCAATGCCAATGCCAATGACAACCCCCTATCATTGATACCTTTGAAGCCACGGTGGTTGTCCCTGGCAGAGCTAGGTTTACCTGAATCCATGAACTCACTATACACTCTTGACTTTATAACCCTTGGAAATCCCAATACCTGCACAAATTCAAAGATTGAGTGCCCTAACAATTTGGCCACAATCACATGCGCAGAGATCTTGTTTCTTCCCAATTCTGTCCTGAACTGCTAATCAGATGGTTGGTATGTCCTAACATCCCAGTCATGCATGACTGGGCACTATTCCATTGAATTGGGTGACCACAGTGCCATTTCACCAACATGGTAGGTGTCTAATTTAACTACTCCAAGTGTAATATGTATTAACACCAGCAATATTATGTTGATAGGGCATGCACATTTTCACTTCCACAAAGGTGTGGTTTGGCGCTGCATGCCATAGTGTGCGACAAGCTTTAGGGTATGAGAAAATGCAAGTTTTCTATAAAAGTAGAAGTTAGTTAAAATTTACCGAACATGCAAAATGTTGATATTTTATGTCCAATGACAATTGGCTCAATGAGTACACACCACATAAAATAATTTCAGCACAAATATGTCCCACAGTTTTTGCACACTATCTACAAATAATGCATAAAAACATTTACTGAGTATTATAGAAACTGAAAGAAAAGTAACAGAGGCATAGTAAACAAACTCTGCCAGCCTGTGATATTTTGGATATCATAGCTGAATAGTTTGGATAGCAAAGCTGAATAGAACTAGTTATCAAGGGTCCAATTTGTTACATGACCAAATTTTGTCAAGATAATATACACACATTGTTTAAATTCTGACTACGAAACTTTTACTAAAACTGTGTAGTAAATATGGAAAGCAAAAATGGAACACAACTTCACCACAACTCTGCAGTTAATAGGACTTTAGCGCACTTTTAGATAAACACTTTGGTATATGGACGAAGCACATACACTTGGAAATAGCGACTCCAGTTTATATGCATGTATTAGTGAGCACCACTTGCCTATACAAATACAGAACTGAGATGGAGAACCACGCAGTACAAAATTACACATAAAAACATGGTGTTAGCACAGCAACACTTATTCCCATGCCAACAGCTGCTGAAGCAGCAAACTTTAAAACTTCCTGCAACAGCACATGAAAAAAATCTGCAAAATTAGATATATATTTAAAAATTTGTAATGCAAAATGGGCTTTTTCTTGTCTTCCTTGTAATAATTTCCAAAAAAAAAATGCATTACTACTGCTAGAAAATAAGAAAGATTGTACAAATTCTGTAATATTCAAGTTTGAATTTAGTAGTTCTCTTGCAAAGAAGAAAAAATTGTGCAGAAAGTATCATGTTGCTTGTTTTCAAATTTGTAGACTGGAAAAGGGTAGACTTTTCCAGTTCTTTGTCATCAGTAACACTGCCACAGAGCAACTCTTGCCAAACAAGATAGACCTAGCTACATTCACTGCCTTTGGAAAAGGCTGATAGGGAAAGCTCTAGTCAAACAGCAAAGAGAGCAGTCGCACAAATACAAGAAAAGACAATTCCCCTCCAAAAAATAAATTTTTTTTAACCTAATTCAGAGTATGGGTTGAGAAGCAGCAGAGATTGACATTTACGGCAGTGATCAGGGTGAACCTTTCCAAATATCTTTTAAAAAATGAGAAGTAGTTTCAAATGAAGCAAAGTTTTGCCAACCAGAGAGAGTCGCAGTTGGACATTATAATCCTGTAATGGAGTTCAGCCAGCCACCATCACTCAACAGCAGCAACTTTTGGTGTTGTGTAAAATATAATAGAGACCACTATCTGTCATACCTCAATAAGAAGCATACTTCTCAACTCGGAGTTGCACACAAATGCTGCTATTGGAAATAAATACCCGAATTAAAAAAATTCAACATCATCTTATTAAAAATATATAACTTGAATGTGGAACCATGTGGACCTACTGCCAACAGGGATTTGCCATATTTGAAGTGACTACAAATATTTGATTGGTAGAAATGAAGTGCTTGCCATCTGTTACAACCAAAGTTACAGAAGCAGCCAAGAAGGTAAGATTTGTCTTCGTTATGAAAGGTTCTCTCTCATTTTAGAAGAAATCATATATACTGGTTTTAGATACAAGGTCAACTAATTTAGGATGATTGTACTGTGCTCAGTCTTTTCAATGGTATCAGCATGAACTGATGCAGTAATGAGATTAATTCTGTCAGGGCAAATTTTTCCCACAACTTGAGATGCCTACGGTCAGATATAACTTCTAATGTAAACTCTCAATTCTAAGACATTTGGTGGCAGCACCGGAATGCAAGGGCGGGGGAAACTGGAAATTCCTTAGTAAATCAGCCAACCAGCAGTATCATCGAGCATGATTACCACATGCAAAAATCCAGGAGCAACCCAGATGGGAATCAAACCCGGTTCACCTAGATGGAATGCAAGTACGATTACTACACCACCGCGGGGTTCCACAGAAGATTAAAAAATAATTTTCACTTTGACCAACAGAAAAATTTAACATATAAAAAGAAACCATTTAATTCATTATTTATGAGAAAGTTATTTTAGTTAGTGGTAAGCTCGAGTTAGATGAGTGCTGTAAATTACTTATTTTAATAAACCTGAAAATTATTTTAACTGTTAAATCAAATTCCCACTGGTGAAAGAATGCAAGAAATGAATTTCATAACAGAAATTGATTTAATTTAAGTTTGTAATAATTTTATTTACGCCTTGCTAAATTCAAAATTCTTTTACCATATTTTTAGTTTTGTTTAAAAACTAGGTATTGCATTTTGCTTAACAGTCAGTCAGTATGAAACAATTATGTGTTACCCGGGTCAGAATTTACCCAAAGATGTAAAATTTAACTATTCAGATAATATTTTTCAGAATCCAGAAGACAGTACCAAAAATAATATGAAGTTTTAAGTTCCATAACACTAACATAATGTTGGAGATCTGCAAGTACTTGAAAAATTAAGCTCGAGTCAAATACCTAATAGCAACCAAAGTTCTGCTCGAAAAATTCGAGCTTCCGTATCAATGTCAGGTCATTCAGTCTGCAACCGATGAGAGACTGTTTTACTGTTAACAAAAGACAACAACACATTGTTTATAAATGAAACACAAATGTTTAAAAGCTAGGGGTGTTCTGGTGAAAGGATTTCTAACAACCATGTCGGCCTGTTTCCGATTGGAATACGGGGCCATCGGCCCACAGCGCTGCACTACACTACACATGTCCACTCCAGGGTGAGTCTGCAACAGCAGTAAAGTGGACGCTTCACATTACCAATATGTGAGCGCGTTGGCATCATGGGGAACAATACCACTCTCTAGCAAGGAACCCATGCATTTCCCGGAAGTATGTCCGTTAGACCTTTATTGTGTTCCTTATCCTCTTAAGTGACAGTCTCTTGCAGTTTGTCCCCATTGATCAAAATCAGCCTGTATATATATCCTTATGGGATATAATTGTATCCAGAAGACAGCTGCCCAGTGAATTAAAATAATATTTAATTAAACACTCCTTGTTTTTACAGAAGACGACATTGAAAATGGATGCTAAAAATTGTACAGTAAGCAGGGCTTCTCAAACTGATTACTACTCAGTAAGAAGTACGTGGCACTCAATTTTATTTGTGTGTGTTGGCAAAACGTTTTGTTTATACTTCTGTGATGTAATTTTATTCTAAAAAGGCTGAGTGTTAAAATAATATTGATATATTTTTGATAGCTCATCTCGTTTTCTCACGAGAAGCAACTGAAAATGAATGCAACGCTTGCTAAATTACATTGCACACAGTTCAAATTTTTTTGTGAGAACGAGGGGTCGTATTTATGCGTCTAGGGTATAATTTTACTCTAAAAACTTCTGCATATTAAAATAAATGTATACAATTTTGTTAATCGTCTGGTTTTTCCACAAGGAGCAACTATATATGAATGTACTGCTTGCTAGGAGTTAGGTCATGCACTGTTTAAACTTTTCTTCAGCAATAAGAGGTTGTTTGTTATACATCTGAAGCACCATTTCATTCTTATAATTAAAATTTTGTTTTTACACCAGAAGCAATTAAATATGGACGTAAACTGCTTTGTAAAACTTCACACTGCTCAATGTTTTTAACATATTTGGTGGAAAGAGAAGGGTAAATGTATACTTATCAGGTATAATTTTATACGAGAGACTTGAGACTATTAAATGAAATAAATTTTTCATTTTTAAAAAAAACGTGTGTTTTACGGCTGTGACAGTTAAAACACAAACTTTAAGCAAAAAAACTCACTTTAAACATAATTTTTTAATTCATTTAGGGGTCAAAATGGGTTATTTAAAATTTTGCAACAACAGCGCTCTTATGATGGCATTCTCGGGAACCATGGACAGTCGTAAAATCAGGGTTCAACTGTACTTTTGTTGAGAAGCTAGAAACTGCCACTTTAGAACACTTTGGTGGTGGAACATTTTGAAACACAGGAGAGAGGCTGGTGAACAAGAGGGACAATGAACCAGCAGCTTACACTCAAAAAATTATTTGTGTCGCATGAATAGAAATTTAATAATATGGCAAGAATTAAATACGTATTAAAGTTTAATCACCTATAAAAAGATGATTAAAAAAAAAAGGCAATTTCCAATTTTTCCTTGCTTTTCGCAACAACTTCTAAATATAGTCTATTGCACTTATAATTTTCTTAGCTACGCCAGTTTGGCATAACAATCTGTGATTCAGATGATACAACAACAAGTCTGAAAGTGAACTGCAAGAACTTTCTTTATTCCCTTCAAGTTGTTCTGCATCTTTGGAATTGTGCGTATAACAGATGACCTGAATTCCACGAGGCCACAGCATCAACACCTACTGCAAAATCTCCACATGATCTTGTATACTGGAGACTTGCCAACTCATCTGCTGCTGGTCATGATCTTGATCATTTTCAGGATCACCACAATGATCACTAGACATACTTATGAAATAAATATAAAGAACAGATGTCTTAATTTGTTTGTAGGCTCTCTCTTTGTTTGTGTGTCTGAAATTTAACCTTTAAAAAAATTGCATCCAAGTTGTTGCCATGAACTGAAAAAATGTTAATGTTACATGCTGGAAATGAAAAATACATTGTTACACGCACAAAGCAAAAGTGTTGAACCTTACGGCATATAATCAGGGATGAGTTTCACTATGTGGAAGGAACATACGCACATGTGAAATAATAGTGCGATATGCAGGAAAATGTTACATGCAATATTGCTAAAACAGGGTGGTTCTGTTTTTGCACAATTTTTCAATGAAAAGTAATTCTGGATGTACTACATTCCACGTAAAAAAAAAAATGCATACAGCTGCAGTGTACATATTTTCTGGTAAAATGTGCTAACTGCTAGTTTTTATAAATGAAGTAGTATAATAAGCACGCACAAAGATGAACTAAATTATGTCACGGGGGACACATCTACATAATCATTATGTTTTATTACACAGCATGATTTTTATGACCTAACATGTAGTTGATGATGACATTAAGTTTTATTGGTAGTCTAAGAATAATTTTCTGTGAAGCTTAATCATAGTTTATTTTTCTCTTAATATTGGAAAATACTTTACACATATTTAAAATTTTTTATTTTCAGAATAAAAATAAATTGCATCATGTAAAACATTGTAAACTTGGTGAGAGTAACAAATTGGTGAGAGTAACAACTTGGTGAGAGTAACAACTTGGTGAGAGTAACAACTTGGTGAGAGTAACAACTTGGTGAGAGTAACAACTTGGTGAGAGTAACAACTTGCAAATGTTAAGTATTTGCAGGAAGATATGGACATGCTAGGTCTACCATCTCTTGTTCAGAATTACCTAAGCATATAAGAATTAAATAGGCTTTTATGAAAGAAAACTAATCCTTAAAGTACTGTATTTGCAGTTGACTTCTTAATTGTGTACATTCAATACATAATCAGAACATTTGTACTTTTTTGTACTTTCTGACAACATGGAATTTGAGAGTATAATTTTTGGGCACATGCTAGAGCATGAATATGCCTTCAGTAACCAATCCAGGTGAATGCACTTTGAGCTATAAATTGATATCCTGTAAGTAAATAATGACACGCAAATGTCATCACCGCCACACAAAATGCCATCATGGAGGGCATGTGCTATACCACGTGGAAGAAATACAGACACGTGCAACGACTAGATTGGTATTTGTTCCTGATGTCACTCTGAAACATCAAGATGAAGTTCTAGCTCGATGCCAGAACCTAACACCAAAAAATAAATAGTTCCTTTTCCTTCCGGTTGAATGCCTAAGATCTGCATATTCCTTATTAAGAAGTTCTCCTGCTTTGTTACATGGACCATGAATAAAATACAATTTTATCCTGTAGAAGTTTACGTATTAAGACAAAAATAAACTCTGTATCATGAAGAATTTCTGAACATATTTTCACTAATAGCTCAATATTTTTTAAACATATTTTTCTAATTTATAATAAACTTTTGTATCCTTCAAAAAGAGTTACATCAACACTTTTGGCTTATGACGTACTAACACTTGAGAAAAAAAACTTGCAAAATGACATTCCGTAACTGGTACATATCCGTAACTAGAGCACCTCGGGCAACATCTTGTTCTTTTTGAGCCTACGCCACAGTCTTGCCTCCCTACAGTACTCGCATGCATGCTATTCACACAATACTGTCCAACTTTCTTTGTGGAATGCANACTTTCAAAATGACATTCCGTAACTGGTACATATCCGTAACTAGAGCACCACGGGCAACATCTTGTTCTTTTTGAGCCTACACCACAGTCTTGCCTCCCTACAGTACTCGCATGCATGCTATTCACACAATACTGTCCAACTTTCTTTGTGGAATGCAGAGTCTTTACTAAACTTCAGTCACTGCCAACACAAGTGCATGTGTACCACCCACATTTTCAGATTCAAACTACACATAATTAAAAGACAACTTTTTATTTTCACAACAGTTTTCAATTAACTGTGAACATATGCAACAAAAAGTAAAGGGGAAAAAAGGAAGGGGAAAGAAAGAGTTATCCCACAACTTTTCAGCCAGCAGGGGTATTTCTCCTCACCCCTTCCCATCCAAAGGTGATCCATCATTAGTTCAATTTGTAATAAGTTTTACTTTTGGTTAACTTCTTTCCACATATTTTTTTCCAAATACAATATTTTAATGTGTGTTATTTAGAGGTGGGACATTTAATACTTCTATACCTTGATGCCCCTCAATACTNTATTTTTTGACAAATACAATATTTTAATGTGTGTTATTTAGAGGTGGGACATTTAATACTTCTATACCTTGATGCCCCTCAATACTGGGGCGTATCCAAAGTATCAAGTATCACTACGTGCATATTGATACAATTATTCAATACATGAAATGTAATATTATACACTTGTATGGCTTGGTCTGCCAATTTCCTTATTGTAATGAAATGGCACAGTTTATTTTCGTTCAGCAGTTTACTAGTTTCGGTAAACTAGTGAAGTGTCATAGTTACTGAATGATTCTGCAAATTATTTAGTATTAGTGGCCGACAATCGTGTCCAAGGATTGGAACAGAATAACATTTATTCACAAGTTTCAAATAGGAACTACGAACAGGAAGTTAGTGTGTATTATAATTAACATATTTCGAAATGGTTTTTAAAATGTTTGTAATGTACATGGCCTAGAACACCACTATTTCAGTTGTTTTACAGCATAAAAATAACACATAAAAATAACACAATCATTGTATGGAAAACTAACTTCACCAAAAATATTTACGTACCGAATGTGTTTACTATTTGAATTCGTACGAACTACATATTTATTGAAGTTTCTTTCGGTAAGATTAAATCTGTACAGATTATAATAATTTGAACTTCCACACAAGGGAATTTTTCCACTTGTCCACTAGAATAATATGTAATTCAGAACAATACAGTCTTGCAAGAAGAGCTGCAAAACATTACTGTCTCATGGAAGACAAACTAAAGTCTCTCCCAACCCCAACCCACTGGCAATGAAATTAACTGCGCCCCAGCAGCATGACTTTGCCGTAACAAAAATAAAGCAAGTTGGAATGGTAACCTACATTTGTTTACACTCATTGTTTTCTTCATAGATACAACAGCTGTGCCGGAAGGATATTGTGGCCGCGCTAAGTTTCAGGAAATGTAAACATTTAGTGAACTAATACGGAATGGAGAGGTACGTTGCACGTTTCATTAATTACAAATGAACTGATAATTGTGTAGTTGTAGAGTTGGTTTTAGTCACAACGCTCGGCAAAAATAAACCACTTTTGTATATTTTTAGGTTAACAATAGGCAATTAAAGTTACTGAAAATACAGTTTCGAGAACAGCACATGCTGATAAGAATAAGTATTGGAGATGCATTATGATTTATGCATAAAGTTTTAAGTGCATTAGGTTAAGTTCGGTATTTTGAATGCAAGTATTAAAATTATTTGGGTTTACAAGTATTTCATTTTTTGTGTGTTGTGTGTGTTTACAATATGTGAAAATGACAAACACGAAACAAAAAACATAACAATAAATATATCATACTTCCTCTAGCAAAATAATTGCCATTGTTGTTTTTCGTCCAGCAAGAAAGAAGTCCCATACTTCCCTTATCTGACTTAATCCAGAAAAAATTTGAATTCTTATTTTTCTAAATAAAAATTTGTAAGCTTTCTTAGTTCGAAAATTGACATGCCTGGCATGGTTTTTTTTGTCATATAAATAGTTACAATTTTTTCTCAGTTTTAACACTGATAGGTTTATCAAAGATACTAAATTGATATAAACTTCTAATTTGTTTCCATGATCTGCAATATCTCAGGTTTTTTTCCCACGATTTTAAAGTTTATCAGAAATTTGGTTGAGAAAAATTAAAATATAGTTTACAAATATTTGAAAGCATTGAATTTTTTTTTACCAAGAGTGTAGAGTATCAAAAGTATACAGGATACTGATCTGAAATTTTTTTATAGAGTATTGAAAACATGGTATCATCCCACCTCTAGTTTAATTTTATATTGTTTTGTAAATATTTTAAAATTTGATTTAGAATATTTAGTTTTTAGGAAGCTTTTATAATAAACTAGCTTTCTGCCTGCAGCTTCGCCCATGTTTACTACACGCAGTAGTTACTAACTTCCTTTACCAAAAGACGTCTTTGTACACCATATTGGTGGTTATGCCCTCAGATGCTAGGATTATCAAGTTACTAGGAAAGCATACTCTGGAGCAGACCAAAGCCGTTGTGACAAGCAGTCTTCCCTCAGAGCTCTCCATGCCACCTTTAGCAACTGTCCCTGGGCTTTATTTGTAGTTATAGGAAATCAGACCTTGAGAGAGAATCGTACTCTGTGAAATTGTAAAGGATACTCTGAATTAGTGGTATGCACATTATGAAACCCTATTTCCCCATGAATATTGTAATGACGCAGTATTCATAAGTTTTCAGGACACGGGTGTAAAATTCTTTCGTGTGTTTGAAGATTTGGAAAGCTAGTTTCTCCAACGCATTTTCAGGCAACATCAACAAGTTTTTGTTGTACGAGAGGTTAGTTTCTGTTGACGGCGCAGCAGTCGATAACGTGTTGAGAGCGGGACACGTGCAGTTTTAGATGACACTGCTGGCAGATGCCAGGCGCTTATCTCAGGAGAGGGGGGTGATAGGCAGCACAAAAAGAGGCATCTGTCTGTCGCCCTCAGGGCAGTCTTATTCAAGTGAGTCGTCAGGGAGAGTTACTTCACGTCGCCCATGAGGGCAGGTCAGCGCAGTCGAGAAGTATCATGCAATGCTAGCCNTCAGGGCAGTCTTATTCAAGTGAGTCGTCAGGGAGAGTTACTTCACGTCGCCCATGAGGGCAGGTCAGCGCAGTCGAGAAGTATCATGCAATGCTAGCCTAGGCCGCGTTCGGGCAGGACTAGAACCCCCACATCGGCAACTAGACTTTAATATATCATTTCTCAGCCGGTGTGGGAGGTAGCCACATTTTAAGTTTCTTCGGGTCAGTTTTTTAAGAACATTATTACGTAAACGACTGTGGCACTGTTAACTGCAATAGTATATTTAATGGTAAAGGTTCGTACTCTGCATACTGAAACTCCGTCTGTGCGTCTGTGAACTGTGTTGCAGAATGTTAAATAAATAAATAATATATCAAACTAATATGGAACTTTTTTCTTAAGTAACTAGTGTTCAATTAACTGAGTCTCGTGTTTCTACCCTGAGCAAGCCGTGGCAACATAAACAGTCGGCAGTAACAAGTGCCGAACGTTAACAACATGGCGTCCACCTGTGAGGCTGTAATATTCTAAATATTAGCTTAACGAGCCGCGGCCCGCAACTTTACAATATCTATGACTGCATTCATCCATTTCTACAATTGAGTCTCCAGATTTGTACTCCATTTCTACCAATTCAAACTTAAGGAAACTTTGATTCTAAAGATTTGTTATGAAAGATCAAAAAGGTTTTCTGTGATTTCAGATATAAATTACATGAGCAATAAGCAACCAATCTCTGTGAAACCAACAAGAAACCGTACACCGTCCATAGGAGTTTCGGTATCTGTCATTGCGGCGACCTTTAAGTCACTGGGAACACGACTCCTTGCTGCCAGTCAGTCGTGTCACTTCAATCATGGCGAGTATAAAACAGAAAGTGCAGTGTGTGCTGTGGTATGTAGAGTTTAAATTGGTCATTGCAGTGCAGAGTAATTTTCGACGTACGTATAGAGAACATCCACCTATAAATAAAAACATTCTTCGTTGGTATAAACAGTCTAAAGAAAGTGGAAACGTAAACATTAGAAAATAACCAGGCTAACCACGCATATCAGAAGAGAATGTGGAGCATGTGAGAGTGTCATGTTTACGTACCCTAAAAAGTCCATCACGCAATGCAATTTAGAACTTGCGTCTTACTAAAACAACAATTCACAATGTGCTTCACAAATGTCCGAGACTTCATGCCTGCAAAACCCAAATGAGACATGCAATTAAGGAAACAGACCGGCCTAAATGAGTCTACTTCGCTGTAACGATGACAAGTGCAATAGACTACAATGAAAGTTACCTCAAATGAAATTTTTTTAGTAATGAAGCACCTTTCCACAAAAATGGCTGTGTTAACCATCATAATTGCAGAACATGGGGAGTTCAGCATCCCACTGAATTTTCCGAGTATGTTCGTGATTCGCCCAAGGTAAATGTGTGGTGTGGACTAATGCATGATCGTGTATCTGTACAGGTAAGAACTTTAAGTTTTCCCTCAAATTGAGTACATTGAAGAGGAACAGGGCATAGGTGTAATCTTTCAGCAATATGGAGTACCACCTCATTACAGTCTGAATGTGCGCAAAGCTCTCAATAACAGATTCCCAAGGCATTGGATTTGAAGAAATGGTTCTGCATTGTGACCACCTAGAAGCCCTGATCTGACACCTATAAACTTCTTCTGGGGCTATCTGAAGAACATAGTTAATGTAGAAAAAATTTGGAATCTGTGGAATTTAGGGGAGAGAATCAGTCTATGTATGCTGCGCAACGGAGGGAGCTCATGCCAAACTATCTAGGTATGCTGTAAAACTTGGCGAGTTTCTACGTATTTCGATATTATGAATGAATAATTTACCTTAGATACGGACTTGGTTATTTAAATGTGAAATCATCGACACCTTTTTCACTGATCCTGTGTTATTAATATTGCTCAATCCTCATAATATATTTATATATTACAATTTTTTAAAAACTATTTGTAGATTCACTTAAAAACTACAGAGTAAAGATTGTATGAACAATTTGTCTTCTGAGCATTTCTAGCTGTAACGTTACTGGAATAGATCCAATTTCATTATTATTGAAATGTATAAAAACTCAGGCTTGCTGGAAAAGAAAATATAAACAAACTGCCTCATATTTCTTACAATTCTGTTTGCAAGAAACCAATAAAATTTAACAAATAAAAGATGGTTAGTGTGCAGCTAGAATGGGCACAATTACTATATCCCAATTCATTCTTCATCACAAGTAATATACTAAATTATTAACCAAAGTATAAAATTTGGTGTAACACACAACTCCTAAGGCAAAGGACATAGTGGAATGTATTTCACAGTCTACGAAAATAAGCTATTTAATTAATTATTGGTCCTGTCCAGTTCTGGCAACGTTATTCTGCAACGGTAAGGGAAATTAATCTTTTTTCTCGGTAAAAGACCAGTTTCATTTCTATACATAATTCTTTCCTTTGATAAGTTTTTACAAAACCTGTTGGTTTAAAGGTTACAGGCATGGAAACTACGTAATAAAGGCAACACATAATCAAAAACGCATTCTAACATTTTTCAACTTCGTAGTAAAGGGATTGAATTTAGAAAAATCCAGACATTTGTTTTAGATTTAATACAGCTAACCTTTTAGAGCAAAGAGCATTACAATATCTCATCGGGTTTCTAAGCTATTGAGGAGTCTACCTGAAAATATGTTTACCTCCTTCCCTTCCACCATATAAAACGGTTAAATTTAAAAAAAATTCCTGAAATCGGTTTTTAAGGCTTTATATAGGAATCCTCGAAAAAACATTTTACCCATTTTCACCCTTTTAAGGGTTGAATTTTGAAAAATTATTTCTTAGTGGGTGCCTGCACCCTACTGGAAAAACATCACTAAATATCCATGCTTTTGCATCCAGCAGTTTGGCCTGTGTGTTGAATGAGCGAGAAGGCGGGCCAGTTAGCCAATCATTTCCATTTTATACACAAGAAATTTACATTGACATTGCAAACAAATTTTTAGTCCTATGTCCTAAAACATTTGTAACACATGAAAATAAGTGTCACATTTCTGCATAAATTCACACACAAACACACACATTGAGAGAAAAAGAAGAAAAAAAGACACTAAGAAAAAGAGGTGGAAAAGGGAGAAGAGATGGAAGGGAAAAAGGAGGGGCACAGAGGGGAAAGAGGCAAAAAGAAGAAGGGTGAAAGAGAGGAAGGGGGTAAGAAGATAGAGTTGAAGAGGGGGAGAGGGGAAAAAGAGGGGAGAAAAGGGGAAAGAAAAGAAAAAAGAGAGGGGTGAAAAAAAAGGACAGAGAGGGGAGAGAGAGGGGAGAGAGAGGGGTGAGAAAAAGGTATAGAGAGGGGTGAAAAAAATGAGAGAGAGGGGTGAGAAAAATGAGAGAGAGGGGTGAGAAAAAAGAACTGTGGGAAAAAAATAAGTGGGCAGCAAAAAAAGAAGAGTAGGGTCTGGAAAAAAAGAGGGAGTGTTGGAAAAAGAGGGAGGGTCTGACAAAGTCGAGGTAGGGGCAGGAAAAAATAGAGGGGGGTAAGAAATATAGAGGAGGACAGAGAAAAAAAAAAGAGAGCCTGTGTGGGTGTGTGGTAAGATTAAAATGAATGTGGATATGATTACATAAAGCTTGAGAATCATCCCTTCTCTGGAAACAAGAAGCCAGCACCTGTGACTTAATTATCTATAGGCTGTTCACAGTAAAGTGAGCAATTTGAGGCATCGCACCATAAATAACCAATACATTCATTTCATTGTGACCTTGAATTTTGGTTTCAGTTATGGAGAAATGTATACATTGTGTTTATTGCTCCGTAGCAGTGTTTACATTAACAAGTGGCAGGATATGAATTGGCTGAAAGAAAAAAGTAACTAGGGCTTCAAAAGTGCTCACTTTACAATAAACAGCCTATAGCTATAAGAGCTAGTACTGACCTTTGTTCTGGGAGTCACCATTGCTAGAGGTGTCCTCGCCTGCTTGCCGGAGCTGCAGCTGCTGCTGCCGGGTCTGTTTCACCTTTAGTATCCGAAGTTTCAGAAACTCTATTTTAGCCTTGGAATCTAGCAACATTTGCTGTGCCTCCCCCAGAAGCTTCTTGTCCCGCGAGTGCCCGCTTGTCAGGCTCTGTATCATGTTCTCTGCGCCCTGCTTTACCTGCCACACATCACTCATAGTCCTCACCATCATTTCACTAACACCATTACAATATTTTGGAGCTACATCACATTTTCTACAGTAAATTAACTACAGAATGTTTCACTCGCTCTCGGCCCCTGACGATTTCATATTGAATGGAAGACTGCAGGCAGTTTCCAGCTGCCAAACACTGCAATAAATTGTTGCCGACACATTTATGGGCTACGTTTTCCAGTACGTGTGAATGACAAACGCACACTAATCGACCGAGTATTGACTCATACTGTACCCAAACAAACATGAACCATTTTCAGGTGTTTCACAACAGCTTAGGCAAGAACTCAAAGACTGAATTTAATGCACACGTCCATACAATTTTCTTTTAATGACAAGAAGTGTGCACATGCCCACACCAAAACTACAGAAGAGAGACTGTGGTGCCACCTCCAAGGATGTCGCATTGCTTCTCATAAACCAGTCTATGTTCATAGCACATTTGAGCTAAGAGCAAGTGAAATATCATGTAAAATAGCACACAACACACTGAACTGACACGTATTCAACACATTACGACAATATACAACAAGAAACGACTGTGGAGACATGTTGAAGAAAAAGGTTTTTTTTTAATCATATATTATAATAATATTTTATTTTGATAATTATGCAGATACTTATACTAAAAGTATTTCTCTGGATGCACCAACATCAATACTGTACTAAGTAGAAAGGCTGAAAGGGGGTAGAAAAGTGTGCTCAACTTCTATTTCCATTTTACTGTTTGAGGCTTGCCCAGAAAATCTAAATGTATTAAAACCTAAGCAGAAAAGCCTATTTATGTTGGAGGTGACTCAATGGCTTTCATCTTTTAACACACTAATTGTTTGCTAGTGCATCGTATATGCTCAAATTGGTTACAAGCGACTTGTGTTGCAATGTCACTACCAACCAAGCATCTTGCCCCCACATGCAAGGTTCATGGAATTCTGCATGAAAAAGTTGAGTGTCCACCAGAAATTGTGATACTGAAAATCAAAAAGTAAAAAAGTTGTCTAGTTTCCAAAAGGCCATAGTAATGTTCACGATGCAGAAAAAAGCAGCAGACCATCTGTGATCTTCAATGACATTGTGAGCAAAAAATACATCAGAAATTCTACCAGATCAATGCGTGATTAATGGAACTACATGAAATTATGTATTTCAAAGACAGTAAAGATGACTTATAAAAATTTTAATAAAAATATTGGGCAACCGAAAAAAATTAACAGACTAGCAAAATAAATAATGGTCTATGTTATAACTCTACGCTTACAGACTACGTTGTGTGCTAGAGGATACAAAATCTCAAGTTTGGATCCAAAAAACTGATTCTCTTTCAACACACCTGAATGTCATCCAAACATACATATTGTCTATACATCTGCCATTTTCTCAGGGACAGAAATGTATTAGACAAAAATCAACACAGGTTATTTTATACACAACTATACTTTTTTAAAAGAAGCAAGACAACAAATGCCTTAATAACAAAATGTTACAAATCAGGTAAAACTGTTTAGTAAATTTATTTTACGCATAAGTGACCATCCCTTTAATACTACATGTAAAAGACAGAACAAATACCTGCTGGACCAAATGGTGGTGCTAAAAACAGGAAGGAAAGTAGAGGAAAGGAACGGTTCCCTCTTTACCAATTACTGTGGTGGGTAAAATACAAATTTGAGAGCAACCCAGCTTATCCTACTAATATTATAAAGGCTAAAGTCAGTGAGTGAGTGAGAGAGTGTGAGAGAGAGAGTGTCAGAGAGTGTGAGAGAGAGAGTGTAAGAGAGTGTGAGAGAGAGAGTGTAAGAGAGTGTGTGAGAGAGAGAGAGTGTAAGAGAGTGTGAGAGAGAGAGAGTGTAAGAGAGTGTGAGAGAGAGTAAGAGAGAGAGTGTGTGAGAGAGAGAGTGTGTGTGAGAGAGTGAGAGTGTGAGAGAGTGAGAGTGTGAGAGAGTGAGAGTGTGAGAGAGTGAGTGTGTGAGTGTGAGAGAGAGTGTGTGAGAGAGAGAGTGAGTGTGAGAGAGAGAGTGTGAGTGTGAGAGAGAGAGTGTGAGTGAGAGAGAGAGAGTGTGAGTGAGAGAGAGAGAGTGTGAGTGTGAGAGAGAGTGTGTGAGAGTGAGTGAGAGAGAGAGTGTGAGTGTGAGAGAGAGTGTGTGAGAGTGAGTGAGAGAGAGAGTGTGAGAGTGAGAGAGAGAGTGTGAGAGTGAGCGTGTGTGTGTATGTGTGTATGTATGTATGTATGTATGTATGTATGTCGTTTGTTACCACTCAGCACCATAATGGCTGAACGGATTTAGATGAGATTTGGTATGTAGGTACTTTAGGTCCTGGAAAATAGCACGGGTCCTGTGGAATAACAACAAAACGTAATTCTGCAACCAAACAAAATATTTTTTTTCCTGTGGTGTCAAAAATTTATCAGGCCGCCCAAGGACATCTGAAATGGCTTAACAACTGCTATCAATCAATAACAACCGGGACTGAATATTTAACGTCCCACTAAACGGTAACCCATCAAAATGTGTGCCGCTGGAAATGTTGCTTAACTTTGGTGATCGAGTGAGATCCCTCAGCCAAGCGCTAAAAGTAGCACCTACGTACACTTATTTCTAAAGCTACAACTTGATGAAACTCACGGTTTGATTTTCATACATTGATGCTGGAAAGTGGAAATGTAACTACACGATAGTTGCACAGATACACCAGAACAATAACCTATTCCATAACTATCGGGTAAAAAAAATATTTCCTTTTTGGGTTGTTGTAATCAGTTAAAAGCCTAGGTCATGATAGTATAACTTTATACTTCTGTTTTCACATAAATGAATTGTCTTTTCCCAATTTATTTATTAGTGTATCAGTGTAAAACTCAGTTGTACCAGGGTGAAGCCAGGCCGGTTCGCTAGTTTCCTAATAAAATTTTCTATCATGAATGACAAGCTTTGCATTAATCATGCTAATTGAGTGAATTATTACACATGGATGAAAAATACCCACTCGCCATCATAATTAAAATTCAAATGTAGCAAGCAGAGATTATATTACTTGTGGGTTCGAAGCATCCACAATTTGGGTTACCACAAGAAAATGAAAATTCTGTTTGAAAATTATTTCTGATGAAATGATTATTTTTGGGCAATCATTATAAGCTTACGTCACATTCATTTTATACATGAAAAAATAGTATACAGCATAAAAAAATATCCATCATAATGAGGATATATACTAACTGTATAGATGCTTTAGAAGATCTAAACTTTATTTCTAATGAAATTGCACTCTGATCATTTCAAACAGCTAGGGTGCATGAAAAATAAATTTATAATACAGAAGCAATAATCACATGTTGCCTACTTGGAGAAAACAGCTGCACTTTAGGCTCCCACCTACCTGGTGCTTGAACTGTGTTACAGTGTGTTAATATTAATAGTTCACGTTTCCTGCAAAACTATTAAATGTGTATCCATTGTGCTGATCTACAAAAAGAACACACATAAGACAAGGGCTGTTGAGTGCTTTCAAGACATCACGCACATTAGAAAAAAACATTTCTGAGTAATCCAAAATGGCTGAACACAGCTTTTTCAAAGCATTGTATCTGAAAATTTACACATCAGATACACAAAAAACTACTCAAGGGCCCTGCAGTGAAACTTCCTACAAACTTTCCGCCAATAAAATAGGGTTACAGCCGAAAGTCCTATAGGTACACACAGTGCGACGAGAAGACTGCACGTCCGTTCAGAGCATTGCGCTTAGTGGTGATGGCGTACTTGATGCGCGAGGCAGTATCACCCTTATCGCTCCTGCGCCTTTCTGTCTCAAATGCGAAAAAAAGCTCGAGGTAGGCGGGAGACTTAAGCATAACAGCTAAAATAAATTTGTAATTCTGCATGTTGGAGAAGAGAAATGTAAGGGCCTACCATTGGCTTTTCATACAACTGTAATAGTGTATGCATGGAAGTCTAAAATGCAGGTAAGTAACATAAATGTTCATTAAGCGCATAAAACAGAATGTGTATAAATTATATTCTGTAATAACTGAAAGAAAATTCTATGAAACAGGCAAAACGTTGTTTTAACTGAAAATACATGCATTTAACCATACAAACTGGGAGAGATTTTGTTGTGTGGTAGACCTCAAAACAAGCAAACACAATTACATGCACTAAGAGATACAAAACTGAGTAATTTTCAAATGTATTTGACCCAGTATTTATCAAACACACAAACACATTCAAGATGAGACTACTAGCAACAAGTGTATCAAATTCAGGGAAAATGATAAAAACATTCTTGAGGTTAACAAGTTTAATATTTCCATTTTTTTCTTTCCTCTTGTCTAGAATACGATTTTGAAAAAAATATTAATACAAAATTTGCTTGTACAAAAGCCACTTTACTCTTCTGTATCGCATATTCTCGGTTTCATATAACTTCAGAAAAACTTGATAGACATGACCAACCTACATAGTATGTAAACCGTAAACATCCCCATTTGCAAAGTAAGTGTCAGCTGATGGTGGTTGTGGGATGCGTGTTATGTTGGCGGTCTTTGCAATGTTTGTAGAAGAACGTAGTACTCAGCATTAAAAATTATAGTATAGAAATGTAATAATAATTATAACATTTATGGTTATAATTGAGCTCTTAGACTAATGTACAAAGACGTTTAGATACCTAATGGTAGAGCATGGGAACATTACGGTAACGTGAAAGGTCTGTACCAATCTCCCTTGTCTATTGTCCCCACCCACCCAGTGAAATGCCATTGCTCACTCGCTGGACAAAACACAAAGATTGTGCAGGTCTATTCAATATTAATTTTCCTATTAGGCCATTGAAAAATTATTATTTTTGCATTTTATTAGATGTAGCTTTTCGTAGGTGCCTTTTCAGAACAGTGTCCTCAGTGAAATAAATTGTCAACACACGTGTCTCCCGCTTTGTAAAAGGGTTTGTTGTGTGCTGTAAACACCATTTTCTTTGACCATTGCGTAAAGCAAGCGAAAAAGTATTTACGTTGTGAAGATTAAATTTGTTGGTTTCAAGAAATAGGTAAAGTGTTTTGTTGATTGAATAAGTCAGCAAATGAATTATTTCTTATCACTGGCCGACAAAAAATATTTTAGTGAAGTAATCATCCGAAGCTCGCCACTTTTTTTAGGAATTTAGAAGTGAACAATAAGTTTGTATGTTTTAAAAATGTTTTTTTTTTTTTTTTTTTTTTTGGAAATTTGTTGAAAACTTTTATTTACATTGTGCATTTTGCACATTGGTATTAACAGTGACATATTTATTGCGTTATGTTCTTGCGGGAGGTTTTCAAATGTACATGGCCTAAAGAAACACCCTTCTAGTGCAGTGCATTATATAAAAAAATGCTACAATATTTGTGTGATGAGTATTCTTTGCATCGGTACGAACAGACACACATTTATCGCATTTAATTCTTTCAATGAAAATTAAACTTTTAGAGTTATAGTAAATTTAATGTTATTTCTGTACAAACTAAATTTTCCACTACATCAACAAAGAATGTAAGTTTCAATCACCACTCGCTCATAAGACGAACCGCAAAACAATCACGTCTCACGGGAGATGTTAAACTAAAGTTCCCCACCCCACCAACAAAATAAACAGAACCCTCACTAGTATATTATGTGGTCATAACGAATATAAAACAGTTGGGAATGGCAACTAGCTATGGTAGACTAAGCACTGGACTGAAGTTGTCAGTCATTCAATGCCTGCCATTGGATTGGTAGTTTGTTTACAAAGACAGTTTGTCACCGACAGAACAGCTGTGGTAGAGGGATATATAGCGGCCGCACTACTTTTCCAGAACTGTCACAATTTACTGAAGTTACATGAAATGGAGAATACAACTGCTTTTCCATCAGTCTTTTGTCATAACCTTCCCAAATTGCTGGTTATACTTATACTCTAGTGTACTAACGTAAATCTGATATCCTTTGCCAAATAGGCAGCATTTGTTAAAAGGTCTGCCAATTTGTCTGGTGGAGTATTTGTGATTCATTTCAGAAACACCATAGGAACATTTCAAGGTCCAGGTGACAGTTTTTGTTTGTTATTTTGGTTAAAGCCTTCTTCATTTCTACATAAATCAGCATTTTGTATACTTCAATAGGCTGGCATAATGATCTTTCCAGTCATAACTCACTCAATTCTCTCATGCTTATATTTTTTAATTTTTCCCCCCAATTTTTTGGTGTATCTACCTTTTGTCATATTTATAACTATGCATGTTTTTTTTTAATTTTACTCTATCTCCAAAACACATACTGTACTACAGTAAAATTTTAATTTAAAAAAAAATGTGACAAATGATGGAAAAAATTGAAGACCTGTTGGCTACAAAGATGTCAACCAATTGGTGTTTTGTTAGAACTGTGTAATATCAAAACACACTTGTCATAATATTAACTGCACCATTAAAATGCATTTAAACTTGTTGACTTCACAGTCTACAAGAAACTACCAATATCAATCAATTTTATTCTGAATTGTAACCAATGTGAAAATTAATAAACCTGAGAAAATTACAACAGAAACATTAGTACAGCATGTTTTGCAGTGTTTCAAAGATATGAAATGGTATTTTACACTGTGTCAAATGTACGCTTTCTGTACGAAATAATGGTAATTATATATCTACCTGAATTTATAATAATGCACAATTACCCAGATACCATTTGAATGTTACCTTCAACTCTATGTTGAGCTGTTTCTCCAGGGAGAGCAACCTGAGGTCACAAAACAGGGCCCCCTCCTGGTTGTGCGAGGTGTGGCCTGGCGTCGGCGACAGCAGCGCATCTGCAACCAAAAAAACCATACTTCATTGACATGCTGTAAAAACAGTCTCTGATAGCAAATAAACTACAATGCTCACTTCGCTGGATAGAACAGAAAGTTTGTGCAGGGCTATTCAATATTAATTTTCCTATTAGGACATTGTAAAATAATTACGATGTTTGATGGGCCTCACTCACTCATTACAAAGACCTGTACTCGCACATAGGTAGCCGAGTTATGTGGAAATGTAATAAATTAAAAAATACATAATTTCATTACACATTTTATGCTAGTGATAGTTACAGTTAACGTTAAAATTAAGTAACTATATTTAAAAGCAGATATTTAAAAAAATTCACACAGTGAAACTCTGTTTTAACATACCCTCTTATAAAGTTTTCCCTTATATAAGACACATTTCTTGGGGCCCTTGGGAAATGTTGTAACAGGATGTTACAATAAGATGTATATAAGATTATATATATATATAATCTATATAACATACCTATATATATATAATATACAAAAAAATTAAAGATATATATTATATATATAAGTTATTACAAATTAATTAACTAATCTAGTAGAATTAGCTTTCCAAGCGAATGAGAACTACGAAATTATGTGTGTGAGGCATTAATAAAAGCAATAATTTTAATGCATACTTTCTGATATCTGTGGTATATTTACATAAAATGTATAATTATAAATGAAGATTATAACTCACAATTACAAAGAATTATTAATTGTACAGAGAAAATATAATCATGAACAATATTTAATATGCAAAAACCCAATCTTTACAGCTAAAAGATTGCAATTTAATTAAGAATTTTATCATAAATATTACCCTGTTTAAAGTAAAGTTGACAAGACCAAACCTGAACTGCACATACAACAAAAATTTTCTGTTTATACAAGAAAAAATTTAATCTTGGATTGACATGTACATACATCAGAATGAAATAACAAACAAACTTGTTAAAAACAACATTACCTTCGAACACAATGGTTCAATGTTGTGATCACTCAATTTATATAATTTTTGTGCAGTTAGGTATTTACAAATTAAGTTTCCCCTCTGATATTCCAATCCAACTTCCAAGGTGGGCTGGATTTATATTGCCACAGGCAGCTGCTTCATGTTCTTACCCTTTCCATCCTCTCCCAGCATGTGAAGCACAGTGCTTCAAGAGCATCACAGTAACCAAAGAAGTGTGCACTCGTACATTTACAAATGGGCTGCCGCGTAACACTTCATGCATGCTGTGATAAAACTATCGACACTCGTGCCACTTCAGTCCTTGAAAGATCTAATGTCTTGGGGCAAATTTTCTGGTTATCACCCCACCTACCCCTCAGCAAGAATCGTGGCGTGAAGAACCTTCTGGGCAAGGTCAGCTCGGCTATATATGCTGCTTCGTGCCTCTGTGCCAACAGTATGGAGAATAGTACGGTCTTTAGGGACACGTGTGCGAAACTTCGAAACTATGAGCAACAACGTAATGACCAGCGAGTGTAGTCTGTGAGCATTGGGATAGTAGTGTGCGAGACAGACCGGCTGCACTGTGAAAAGTAGAACTGGATCCATGAGTAGGTCCAAACATTTGAATTGATGTTTATGTATGGCAATGGACATTTTGATCGTATATGTGTAAACCGTAATTCAGGATTGAGCGATTACTTAGTTTAACAGCAGTGATAAGGATTTTAATTAGAATTGAGATTGGCATTGTATTTTGCCTTCAATGATAGGTATAATAAGTGTTAATAACAGAGATATGCAGTATGTAAATGATGGCTGTGTGTAGTTTTATAACATTGTAATTAAGATATTACCTTTATTATTTAATTTTTCATAAGACCTCTATCCCTCATGAACTCTGATATGCCACTGGTGCCTTGTTAAAATAAAATTCTAACAATACATAGGTGTTAATTTTCTTAATTATGCAGAACAGGTCATAAATTAAGAAAACTCCTAAATTAAGACAACAATTCATAAAAGTTGCAAAAAAAAAAACTATTACAGACCCAATAAGAACCAGAATTGTGTGATTTATCATGAAACTGACAAATTATGCCCAATGTTTGTGAGAGCCATTCATTCAAACAGCTTACACCAACATACTACACACAAGCGGCATGTGCATTTGAAATGCACACTTTGTGAACCTAATCAGACTATGCTGCATATGTGATTGCATGTTGATAATTTCCCTAGATGTTGTAAAACACAAATGCTTGCTTACACCATCAGTGGTTCGTATTCTTTGCTTCATCTGCAGAATAAGTTCTCTCTGGAACACCTGTACTGCATATTTAGAATATCACTTCCAAAAGCAGTGGCACAAAACTGGTATCTGATGGGGGTTCTGAGAAGGGGTTTGGGTTAAGTTGAAAGATGTGCAACTTTTGAGTGTAACCACTGATTCTACGTTTTAAGAGTGCATGGGAGATAAATAATTTTTAACATTAATAATATTCTGTAAATATGACTAGTCCGTATAAAAAAAGATAGAGCACACCTACAAAAATGTTTTTAATAACTTTGTGAGGAGACACTTTACCATAGTGATGTGATTTGTAGAGATATTTCTGACGCCATTAAAGTTTGTACTTTGTTTCGGCACAATATATTTTGTAAAATAAATGCTTCAGTATTGGAAAATAGTTGCTCACAAAGTTGGTAAAAGCCATTATATAGGATTGCCTTTTCTTAGATTTTCAATTCTGGCTTCAAAAAAACTAATGTACTGTTACATATGTATTTCCGCATAGGACGCGGGCACTGTGTGGACTCGGCTCTGTGGGGGGCGACACCTCACGACCCTGCCTCTTTCCAAGCAGACCCGCTCGTGGTCCCGTCGCCGGGCGGCCGGGAATATTGACAGTTGACCTGTGACGTCACAACCCCTCCTCACCCCTTGTTGGGGAAGCCAACTATTTCAGAGAATGTGCAAGAATATTCTGGTAACTAGGACCCTCGGCGTAACACTGCATTAAGAGAAATTTCTGGGCGATGGCCTACGATCCTATAAACATTGCAGCAGTCCAAGGGTCGGCAGTTTTTTTGCAGAAGCCATTTGGCTGAGTGCGGTGGACGAAAAAGAATGCGACGAAGAACATTGGTGAAGAACACGAACAACGGAAGATTGCGAGAAAACGGCGGACGAGGTGTTGTGATGTGAATAGACGAGAGGGCGCTGTGCATGAGGGCGCTCTGAGAACTCTAGAACACTGCGGACTGGTGGGACCTGGACTGAACTGAGGTGGTACTGAATGAACATGTGGTACGAACTTTGTTGTGAATATTGGAACTGTCAAATATGGACATAAAATTTATTAAGTAATTTAATAGGTTTTGAAACACTGTTTATTGGGACTGGTATTAGTTATTTATTTGCGTTATTTTATTTGCGTTATTTTATTTCAGATAATTGTAAATTGTACTGATTGAATTTATTGTCAATAGCAATATATATCAATTTATTGTGAGATATTGAGACCGGAGTGTTTTCTTTGTAATTATTGTATATGAATTAGTAAATTATAGATAAATCTTATTTAATTAAGACCTTTACCGCTTAACGAACCTGGTTTAGCGCACTGACTGAGAAATCTTAACAATATTATCTGCTTAGTTGGAGCTACAACACTACTTCATTTTAACGTCCTACATTAAAAATACTACCTTGTATCACAATCCCTACATAACTCCTCAGTTCTAGAGCGTATCTAAAACAGCAAGTTCCAAAGTGAACAGTAGCTTGCCTAGCATATCTGCATAGCTTGCGGTGCCTAAAAATTAACCTCATCGCTCAAATGGGCCCGTAGCGTAAAGAGAGGCACAGCTTCCTCGGCAGTCGGTTGACACATTCGCAGGTTCAAGTGGGATGGAGGCCAAGCGACTGGTTCCT
This sequence comes from Clitarchus hookeri, assembly GCA_002778355.1. Taxonomy (NCBI): domain Eukaryota; kingdom Metazoa; phylum Arthropoda; class Insecta; order Phasmatodea; family Phasmatidae; genus Clitarchus; species Clitarchus hookeri. Next base: position 1,243 of record NQII01000455.1, on the reverse strand, counting down.
TCGCTGATGATGTAGGTCTCGTGGCCTGGCCCGGCCTGGCCAGCGTCTTGCGAGCGAGAGTGACTGT
>NQII01000454.1:842288-855347 GCA_002778355.1 Clitarchus hookeri | reverse complement strand
TTGATCACCATATTCAACCTCCCCCTTCTCTGCATGTGGTCCGGGGTGCTTGTCGTCGTCCCGGGTCATAAAACACGTGGCTGCTGCCCGTGTGATCCGCAGCCGGCGTGGCGTCGTCCCTTGGTTCTGGCCTGGAAGTTTATTGTCCCGTTCTGTATGCACATCCGCTAAAAGCTCTCATGGTTTATTGTGGTACAAGCCTGGGACAGGCGCAGCTGGTGGTGGGATCTCGGTGTCCNTCCGGATGTCGTCTGCACGTGCAGGAACAGTTGCACGTGCCGAAACCTTTGGTAGCGTGCCTTAGCAGCTGCGAGGCTCCTGGTGTCCCTCTTCCGGCACGTCCACAAAACCCTTAATCCTTATTGCGGTCGTCCGGCTGCGAGCTCCGCCAGAGCGTGTGTTCTGACGAATAAAATATAGGGACGCAGAATACGTCAAACTCATTAACTGTGTAAATACTATGATTGTGTTGGTTGAAGGACAATGGGTCCCGGGTGAGGACCAGAGGACGAGTCACTATCTTGAATAGGCCATCTTAGATGACCTTGACATGTTTGAGTATGCCATCTTGTTTTGTCCACTATCTTGTTTTTGAGTCCGCCATCTTGTTTTTGAGTCTGTCATATTGTTTTTAAATCCGCCATTTTGTTTCTGAGTTTGCATTCTGGTCCGCCATCTTTTTTTCGCCATCTACTATCTTTTTTTTGCTCTCTACAATCTTGTTTATGCCATCTGCCATCTGGGCCACCATCTTTGTCCACTTGTCCTTTGGTTACATCAAATGTTGCTAGGGTGACACAAGGGTGCCATCTTGTTTCTCTTCGACCGTCGTGGTTCTCATATTGTCTGCTAGGTGGTAGTACTCTCGGTCGTCAGCTTGGAAGTTTCTTTCATCGCCCACTAGGGCGCGCTGTATTCATTTTAGGAGATATATTTACTTCAGAGAGAAGAAAGTGGAAATCTCTTGAAGAACATTCGGTGCTATTTTGCGCGTTTGTGGAACTGGAGCATGGGGGTCTTTAATGGCGACAGCAGCACACACATGTAGTGTCCCATCGTCTCTACGACCAAGACACTGAACAGGAGTGCAGTTTTTCAATAGTCGTCCAGATTGCAACCCTGGTGACCATCTAATGGTGACGAGGTGACCATACAATTTTATAACAGTAAAATAAACATTAAAATTAATNCCAGATTGCAACCCTGGTGACCATCTAATGGTGACGAGGTGACCATACAATTTTATAACAGTAAAATAAACATTAAAATTAATGTTCTACGCCCGTTTATTACTAGAAAAAAAAGTATACGGTGATTTATTGTACTTAAATACAATCCTCAACTTACATGTTGGAACATAATCATTCTCGACAAAAATGGTTCCTATAACAAGAGGAAATGGCAACGTATGCTATTTTACAGTATTTGTATCTCGATAAATAACGGATGTTTAAATCTTTCCGCGCTCTTTTGTGCCGTAAATAAGCTGGCTTTGAGAAGAGGAGCTCTTGGCCGCACACGCTGCTGGACCACGCTCAAGTGAAGAGGCAGAATAGGTATAGACTATTCACGGTTAGTTGAGCACTTTTGAAAGCCCTGCTTAGGATTTGCTTTTTAAATCATTTTTTTACCCTCCCGGCATATCTAAGATAAGCATTGCCATGTGCCTAATCACTTTATTCAAGCGGTGGTAAAATGACACTATGAAATTATTAGAGGAATATTTTTTTTTTAATTTTTACACTTATGTGCATTAAAAATACAAAGCAAAATAAATCACATCAGTGTTCGCCAATTTTTACCTAACAATTTTAATTCAACGTTTAAACATGGAACTACTTTCCCTCCGTCCCGTCGTTACCATTTTTNTGCCATTTTTACTAGGCGCATGGCAGTCAATGTGCCAGTTAAAATATATATATACAGGTTGGGACCGTAAACAACCTATACCAAATTATAACGCGAAATGATACGGTCTCTACCCAATNGCAACCCTGGTGACCATCTAATGGTGACGAGGTGACCATACAATTTTATAACAGTAAAATAAACATTAAAATTAATTTTCTACGCCCGTTTATTACTAGAAAAAAAAGTATACGGTGATTTATTGTACTTAAATACAATCCTCAACTTACATGTTGGAACATAATCATTCTCGACAAAAATGGTTCCTATAACAAGAGGCAATGGCAACGTATGCTATTTTACAGTATTTGTATCTCGATAAATAACGGATGTTTAAATCTTTCCGCGCTCTTTTGTGCCGTAAATAAGCTGGCTTTGAGAAGAGGAGCTCTTGGCCGCACACGCTGCTGGACCACGCTCAAGTGAAGAGGCAGAATAGGTATAGACTATTCACGGTTAGTTGAGCACTTTTGAAAGCCCTGCTTAGGATTTGCTTTTTAAATCATTTTTTTACCCTCCCGGCATATCTAAGATAAGCATTGCCATGTGCCTAATCACTTTATTCAAGCGGCGGTAAAATGACACTGTGAAATTATTAGACGAATATTTTTTTTTTAATTTTTACACTTATGTGCATTAAAAATACAAAGCAAAATAAATCACATCAGTGTTCGCCAATTTTTACCTAACAATTTTAATTCAACGTTTAAACATGGAACTACTTTCCCTCCGTCCCGTCGTTGCCATTTTTACTAGGCGCATGGCAGTCAATGTGCCAGTTAAAATATATATATACAGGTTGGGACCGTAAACAACCTATACCAAATTATAACGCGAAATGATACGGTCTCTACCCAATNAATATATATATACAGGTTGGGACCGTAAACAACCTATACCAAATTATAACGCGAAATGATACGGTCTCTACCCAATACGGACGAGCATCGGGAGGAGAAAGAACGCGTGCGGTATCTTCGTTTGGCACAGAGGGCCACGACATGAGAACTCGCCGGCGACCGCAGATGTCGCAATCTCCTTCCGCGAACCTTTCCAAAGGAAGCCTGGGACAAAGAATAAGTATGGCGTCATCGCGGGTCCCACACCTCGGTCCAGCAGGACGTACGTACTTCCCTGGCAGCAGCTCAACAATTTTGATACGACGAATGCTGCAGAAGGAGCCAGTGTTGTTACAGATACTTTATATGAGAATTAAGAATTCATACTTTTCACGAGTACCGTGTACAGTTTGAAGTAATCTAAATTACCTAAATTAACAAAGTAAAGAGGACTACTACCACTTATTTCGAAATTTTAAAAGAACGCATCAGTATCATAGGTTAAAAAAATCACCATAAACGCTTGAAAAGTATTTCACACCTTGAAAAACCTTTATATATTTTACCATCACTAATTCGCTAGTTAATGAAATAAATTTTTTCGTCATTAATTTTAGATTTGCGNAACCTTTATATATTTTACCATCACTAATTCGCTAGTTAATGAAATAAATTTTTTCGTCATTAATTTTAGATTTGCGATTTAATTTGAAGGGCACAGCATATCTGGCACCTCTCATGCCATTCTGACTGTGACGATTTCACGGTGATCAAATGGCTATTCAAAGCATTGAATTACCTGGGCGCTTCATATGCAATAAACGCAACGCTATAACCTTTTAATTAGTAAGAAATATTCAATAATGCTCAGCACTTTTAGGCAACTACTGTGCATGCCTGTTTGCAGTACAGCTAACAGAANAACCTTTATATATTTTACCATCACTAATTCGCTAGTTAATGAAATAAATTTTTTCGTCATTAATTTTAGATTTGCGTTTTAATTTGAAGGGCACAGCATATCTGGCACCTCTCATGCCATTCTGGCTGTGACGATTTCACGGTGATCAAATGGCTATTCAAAGCATTGAATTGCCTGGGCGCTTCATATGCAATAAACGCAACGCTATAACCTTTTAATTCGTAAGAAATATTCAATAATGCTCAGCACTTTTAGGCAACTACTGTGCATGCCTGTTTGCAGTACAGCTAACAGAANCGTAAGAAATATTCAATAATGCTCAGCACTTTTAGGCAACTACTGTGCATGCCTGTTTGCAGTACAGCTAACAGAACCACGATGATGGAACACGGGTCAGTTTCTGCAGCAAATACGTACTGGTGACTCCGGGTCAAGCAGATTTTTTAGTCCATTCACAGTTGCTTTCAACTATTCTGAAGTCCTGCTAAAGTTGTACGTTCAGACTATTCCTACGCCTCACGCAAGTAAAGCTTAGCAAAGTTTAGAAAATTACACCAAAGTGACACCGCGCCACATTCGTGCGCACTCAGTTTAATAATAGTATGCATGAGAACTATTTATTACTGGGCATTACCAATACACGCATTTTCTCCATTTATTCGTATTAATTATAGGTGAAATGGTATAATTTATAGAGATGAAATATAAATAAAAGTTCAATTTAATGANCATTTATTCGTATTAATTATAGGTGAAATGGTATAATTTATAGAGATGAAATATAAATAAAAGTTCAATTTAATGACAAATTTTATAATTTCATGTTAACAGAAGTTTAAAACGCTTGTGATACACGACATACTTAGAATAGAAACAAACGCGCCACACATAGGGTGATTTTTTCAAAGGTCTGATTAAAAAAGTGTGAAGAAACCGCGAATAGGCTATGTCGCTCATTTCTGAATCTTACGCGACATTTAGGCGATTGCCAAGGCACCAGAAGTCAGCACGGCANCATTTATTCGTATTAATTATAGGTGAAATGGTATAATTTATAGAGATGAAATATAAATAAAAGTTCAATTTAATGAAAAATTTTATAATTTCATGTTCACAGAAGTTTAAAACGCTTGTGATACACGACATACTTAGGATAGAAACAAACGCGTCACACATAGGGTGATTTTTTCAAAGGTCTGATTAAAAAAGTGTGAAGAAACCGCGGATAGGCTATGTCGCTCATTTCTGAATCTTACGCGACATTTAGGCGATTGCCAAGGCACCAGAAGTCAGCACGGCAGAAAACCGGAGTGGCAGGAAACGTTGCGGCATTCCATAGCGCAGACCGGGGCGAGAGTTCGCGACGGGATTACGGAGGGGCGGCGGTTTGGGATAATATCGGTAGATTGCCGAGGGGTGAAGGGGAGTTAAGCAGGCGGCTGTGTTGACGAAGAAGGAGGTGGAGACTTGGTCTAGCCATCTCCCGCCCGGCTAGTTGACTTCACTTGGCCTTCGACGGGCAACACGTCCGCAACTGTCGTTGTCCCCCTCCCTCCCTTCCTCCCTCTCCAGCTGTCGTCGGAAATAAATGGCGTGGCTGACATTTTCCCTGCTTTTTTTTTTGTCGTCAAACACGAATTTTGATGTAAAAGACAGTTACGAACTGGAAGCAAAACGATGTAAACATAATTTCTCATGCAAAGTGAGAAAAAAAAATTACACAACTTATAGGCCTGACAATTAGTAGAGGTGGTGTTCGTACTTCAAAATAGAAATTTTCAGATAACCTAATTTTGAAATAGTTTGAAACTACACGAGATGGAAAACAAATTCCTAAATACAATACTGCATTCTTGAATTGAAAGCCGACCTTTATACGAAAATCTGGATTTTAAAGGACGCGTACCTCCTTTGATAATCATTTTACGTCTAAGAGTATTTTCAGTTTGCATAAGTAATCATCTAGCAGCCTGATAATATGGAGTTCATAAACATGTGTATTGCTTGCTTAGGTCGCTGAGTTGTGTGCAGTGTTTGGATAAAGAAAACTTACATAGAAATGGTTTAATTCTTTAAATGATGTATGCCTAAGAACAGCAGTTAGGAAACGTTAACAGGTATTTACAAAACTTCCGTTTACTCGATTGTTCTCTGTAGTATACNCCTAAGAACAGCAGTTAGGAAACGTTAACAGGTATTTACAAAACTTCCGTTTACTCGATTGTTCTCTGTAGTATACTTTTCCCCCAGAAAAATAGTTCTTGCACTTCTGGGCTGTCAAACAATCAGCGCTAGAGCTGGGTTTCTCTTCGCGTTCCCAAATAAGCTAAAACGGGTGTCATAAATACCACCTTTTCTGGGAGGCGATTGTCAAGTGGAAAGAAACTGAATAGTGAAATTCTAATGATAAAATAATGCGTAGAAGTCCAAAACGCGTTGGGCGAGTCGGGAGAGTCCATTGCCGCTGCACGAAGGGGGTGGGGTGGTTCAGTTCAGTAGTGACAGTGCTGTAGTGCGGTTGGGCGAGAGTTGCTCCTCGCGCACGTATTACCCGTCGAAAAAATTTAGGTCGCGCAGCGCGGTATTTAACAGCGCAGTAGTAGAGAGCGATTTTATCAGTTTGGTGCGTTCAGAGCCAGCAGTACCACGTGGTTTCTCTCCCTCCCGCGGCGACCTCTCGGTAAAGCTTTCCCCTACGTTCCCTCCCTCAGAGTTGCGCGAAAATTATTTTCTCATTTGAACTTTACTATACGAGAACATTTTTCACTGCTCCATCACGAAAATAGTGTTACCACGTGACCTCATACGGGTACAGCTATGGTCATAAACGCGGAAGTGCATAACGGTACTGCATGGAGATGGATTTCATCATCCAGTGCGCGGCCATCTTAACTCGAAGAATCTATGTTGTGAAACAAGGATGGAAATAGGAGTACCCCGAGAGAACCACAAAGCCACAGCAGTGCCCGTCACACTTCGTCCAGCGTCACAAAAAGAGGAGGAGGATAACCATAAACAGATTCCCATTGTGAATTTCCCAGCATGCAAACTTGTCACGCATCTTGAGTAATTTTAATATGCGCGACGCTGGCGGTTAATGAGGTAATGTGACCCTGGAATGAAAACCACTAAACCGATTTCGACGAAACAAACTTTATTGACGTTGCATTATGCAAACATTATATCTTCCAACCTCATGTGAAATCCTTGTTCCTAGGTATTGTCTGCCTCCTTCCACCACCCTTCCCCCGATCACACGCGCGTTATTTTATTTAATCTGTATTCCAAGAAAGACATCTGGCAGCTACGAGGTGACGACCTAGTTAACAGGCACTGGTTTCTACAAAAAAAATGTAGCTACAGCGCTGCCGCGTGATATTTTCTGAGAAAAATGACATCAAAAAGGAGTAATTAGGTGAAATAGATATTACTAAACTTGTCTTTTATATCCACTTAACAGTTTACCAAATAGTTCACTACACATAATTTGACAATATTTAAATAAGCGAACACGCATTCATAATGTTTATTACACGTTTATAAAATAATTAATCAGGTACATAGGATAATAAACCGATAAATCCACCGTGGCCACTATCCCTCTGCCTTAAAATCTGTCATTTAACTTTCCTCTCCATTTATTAGATGTTCAGCGTTTGAAAAATAAAGATAAAAAAATCTGTTTGCTAGAAACTGAAAATATGGCCCTTGAGCATATTTCGACTACAGGAAATTTTCAGAGAGGCAACAAACAGTAACATGTTAACAACAGTCTCCCCGCAAAATATGGAGTTTCGTGTTATTTTTAAAAGTGTTTGCTGACCTAACTAAAATCAGAATACAGTAATGCCGAAAATGTTAGCTACTCACTGGATCACTTAACAAAATTATAAAGAATTTTTCAATTTTCAAAGTGGGAAATAATAAGCAGACTTTTGACTATTTACACTCGAAATTTACTGTAGTGAAGTGTTCCTCACATCTTCATTAATATGTTGACCATGTGGCTTTTTGCTTTGGGGTCGACGTCCGTCCGTACCAACTTTCTAAGCTATTCTAGGCCCGAATAAGTGACGTCAACGGAATGCAAGTCCATTAGGCTTCTAACGACTGGTGAATCGGTCGAATGAACATGGAACCAATCGCTAGACGTATTGAGATTCATCGGAATTCGGCGGAAATCATGATTACGTCAGTGAATTTAAGTCGACGTAATAATCAGAAAGCTGCCAGTAATACCCAAAGGAAACATAATTGTTAGCCGTTATAACAGTAAGCTTACAGTAATTACCAGTGGAACACTTTATTTGGTCTCTCCGATTTATAGTAATTTAACTATAGCAATGCTCTTCGCAGTTAATTCAGTACTATTTATCCGTCTATTTTGTACACTTTCCCTTTTGTAAATTTAACACTACCATATAACAAACAGCTCGCTATACTCGTGCGTCGATGAGCTGTAACAGCGAAATAGTTGTAATGTGAAAATGTTAACAATATGTTAATTTTACTATTTATGTGCACATAGCAAACCATCTCCAAATTTAGTAAATACATTGTCCGAAAATAAAAACGTCACTCTAGTAATACGATGCTTATGGCAAGCGCTGTACACAGCAAGGCAGCAGTGACCAGTGATTTCGAGTCTTCCTTTTGACTAATCTGATTCGTGGAATTCTCTACGCCATCGACATGAGTGGTTAATGCGAATATTATCGAGCACGCGTCACGTTGTTCGCTGGTTGAAAGAAAATTTCTGAACACAAGTAAAGCGCATGCCTAAAAAATTACGCGATTGCAACACTTGAACTAAAAAAAAAAATCAATGTGCGACGGTACCAAACGAATTAATATTACTGGGACTGCCGTGATATATTCTAACTACGATAACTCCTTTTTTTATTAGAAGCAACAAATCAGTGGAAGGACTTGAACGTCGTGCATTACACGCAGTTGGCCGTCCAGTGTTAGGGTCGTTTACAGATGAAAAAATCAGTCTACCTCATGTTTGTGTACGAGTGGGTCCCGCCACCATCTAGAACAAGGAGAAGTGAGTCGAACACCAGACTCCTCAGTCAGGAGGTACTCGGTCCGGAACGTATACGTGGCGGATCACTGCAGCATAAGCGTGCCGATCAGCTGTTGGCCCGGTCTACACGAAGCGCTGTGTCTGTGCTACGAATGTGATTTCCTGTCGTTTCGGTCGGTATCTAACAAGTTCTTCTCCGGGCCTCTGATGTTGAACCCTCCAATATAGTTGAAAACGTGTTTTTCAGACTTCCTTATCTTGAAACATGCGAGCCGGACACGAGCCAAACTGATATAGGAGCCTGTATTGATCTTTACTACAGATTTCTGATCAGTGAAATGATACGGTCACCGCTGAAAGTCCCGTAGGCACACGCAGCACTACGAGAACACTGCACGCCAGTGCAGAACCCTGCGCATAATGGCGATGGCGCTCTTGTAGCGCTTGACAGTGTGACCCTAATAACTCCCCGCGTTTCTCGGCCATAAAAANGCTGAAAGTCCCGTAGGCACACGCAGCACTACGAGAACACTGCACGCCAGTGCAGAACCCTGCGCATAATGGCGATGGCGCTCTTGTAGCGCTTGACAGTGTGACCCTAATAACTCCCCGCGTTTCTCGGCCATAAAAAGGAGAACGAAGCAGCCAGGCGGTGGTGGTTCCTTTGATGTAGGCGTGACCAATAGCTAGAGACCAGGAAAATTCGCGAGTTCAATGAGCTGCAGACTAGACTCTACAGTCTTATGTACAAATATGCCTACATCAACTTCACATTGGTTGCCTGCTGTCACAGTGGAAGGTGACGATTGGACCAGCGTTCTTCAGGAAGTGTCAAATACCGCGTGGGCCAATGACTAAAGTTATATAAACGAAAGTGTTTTGAGTTCTAGCTTGTCCCAAATTGAATCCGCGAATTCTTCAGGTCTCTACCAATAGCTGATTGTCACGTGAAGATTCGGAAGCGGGCTTTGTGTCTGATTGTCTATTGCGAGCGGCGAAATATCATGCCCTGATTGGCAAACGGCGTCGCGCCATGTTGTTGGCCAGTGACGCCATTTTGCTGGCGTGTGCGGATGGAGTTCGTATTATACATACTTTATCAGGGGCGGTTTCGCCTCTGTTCCTTATTAGCGTTCTGTGGTGCAGTCATTTCGTATCGTGAACGTCGCCATTGGCACTGTGGGTTTTCCGAGTGCTTGACTTCGATGGTCCATCTCTACCTCTGAAGATCTCTGCTGTTAATCGCCGCCAAAGTATACTCTCATTCCTACTCTTTATTTCATTTCTGGCTGATATTTGGCAATACAGTTTATCCATTTCCTGAAACGATGGAAAAATAAAGGCACTGAATAGCGACGTCTTTCGTGTGCATTTATATAAGCAGAGACGAAGCTGGAGCTACGACAGAATGCATGGTCAAGAGAAGTAGTAGCGACTTCAGAAAGCACACCGACCTGCTGCAACGTCTGGCCACGATTTACACTTGCGGAAAATCCGGGCGGGAATCGAACCTCGGTCGCTTCTTGGGAGGTAGGCGCCGTGTCCCCTGGTGTAAAGTGTAGGCAAAGTGTAAAATCACAGGGTTTATAAAGTTGTTCACGGTAAAATGAGCACTTTTGATAGCCCTGCGTAATATCTACTTGTATGCACATTGTTTATCCTTCCGCCGTATGTGAAATCAACATTGCCATGGACCCGATCACTTTATTTATGCGTCAATAAAAGGGAAACTGTATAATTATTATAAAAGTAGATATTTCTAAAATTTGCTAATTCGTACACTTACATGCATTTAAAAAATCGGGAAGAGAATTTAATCATTGTAGTATTGACAAATGTTTACCGAACACGTTTTAATTCAATGTTGAGACGTGGAACCACATTCCCTCCACTGTTACCAACTTTACTGGGCGCACGTCGCTACGTGTGACAAGTAAAAAATACACGCAGGTAGGGACAGTGACATTTTTCAATGGTTGATTTCAGAAGGGGCACAGGTCACCGTGAATAGCCTTTGCACGATGAGTTCCGCTGTAAGTTTTATTGTTATTGTGTCGGTGCTATAAACGGCAGAATGCAGACGGGCCAAAATAGATGGCAGTGCCGCCAATAAAAACGTGCACTTAACTGCATCGTTCCGTGTTGGCATCAGACGTGCGATTACGTTGCAATGATGCGTCGCGAAACCGTAGCACGTCCCAAGGCCAGAAGGTGGCTTTTATGGGCACGTGCGTCAGTCGGTGACGTCATGTTGGTGGAAGGCTTGTCATTAGCGTGTCTGCAGTCTCGCGCTGTCGTCCCGTGCATGATAATACCGTTCCAGATAATCTTAACTGTTCTTTAATATTAATTGACTTCTTTGAAAGTTGCTTTTATCGTCACCGTTATTTAAAAAAATGATCTGTAGCGATTAGCAATACACAGCAAGTAAAATATTTCTTTTCTTGTTACTAGAAACAGGTTGCCAATGATTTTCTTGTAACTCTACAGCTAAAATATTACAAACAAAATTTTTTATGTAGCTCAATGTTTATTATAAGTTTGAAGTCTAAAACACTTGCTTGTTAAAATTCAAGAAGTTTTACACATTCCACACTTAAATTTTAGTGAAATTCACTCCTAATTTATTTGTAGTGTTACAAAAATGTCTTCGGCAACTAGTTTCCAAATAATTGGCTGCAAAATTAAAGTAAAATATGTATGTTTATTTAGGGACCTGCAAAATTAGTTTTATCTGGCAGCACACGATTCCTCACTGTCGTGTGTCGCTTTCAGACCCGCACAAACTCACGGCTTCAGGTGCTGCAAGCAACGAAGTACCTTGACGAGAGAGCCCTGCTTAAGTCCACTCGACACTTGCTTCCTTGTCGCAACCTGTGAGCTGCAGGCTTCGTGTTCAGCTGTAGTAATACCGCCGTGCACACAGACAAAATGGCGAAGCGGTTCCTTTGATGTAGGCTAGGCTCTGGGAACGGGCGTTGTGTCTGATTGGCTACTGCGTGCCGCGAAAAGCCCCCTATTGGCTGGACTGCCGGTTGGAGTGTAGAATACTAGGCGCTGACTGGCGAACAGCGTTCCGACATATTGATGGCCTCTGGCGCCATTTTTCTGGAGTTCGCGGTATAATCTGCTGTTTCGCCTCTGTACTCTCAAGTATAGTATATTCGCGGTTTCTTAGCACTTTTTGAATTAAACCATTGAAAAATAACCCCACCAATGACGTGTTTGGTTGTTCCCTAAATATGAAATTTATACTTGTGTTAACACAAAATTACCTTAGTTTTGATTAAATTGAACTTTTTCGTATTGTATTTGATCGGCAAATGTTTATATCTCATTTGTAATTAATACAAATAAAATCAGGGAGAAAATAGGTGTGTTGGTAATGCTTAGTAAGAAACAGTTCTTACGCAAAACATGTTCACACTGAGTGCGCACGAGTGCGGTGCGTTGTCCCTTTGGTGTAATTTAATAGACTTGGTTAAGATTTGCTTGCATGAGGCGGAGGAATATCCTGGAAATAGAACTTCAGCAGGGCTTCATAAAAGTAGGAAGTAACGGTTAATGATCTATACTCTGCTCTCTAAGCCCGAATCAGTGGTATCAAGCAGTGAAAGTTATTTGACAAGCTACTGCCGACTGGCGAATCAAGAGAATTAACTGGTAGTAATTGACTTATGGCAGTGGAATTCTTGACATTCACTGGGAATCACAAATAAATCAGTGAAACTCAGCCACCATATTAATTGGTTATCTGGCACTGATCACCAGTCGTTCAATTTTCACTGTTTTCTCTGATTTCGCTCAATTCTCAGTGATTCAAGTTTAGAGTGATGCATATAGTGCGCCCCACTCTCAGATTGCAGTAAAGAGTGCATGACGTGCGCTGTTTCCAGATGGCTAGCGATTATCAACACCTAAGAAGTTATGCTCTGTTGATAGACTTAAGTTCATATGTAAAACAATACGTAACAAAATCTGTCAAATTGTATAGTAGTGTATAAACATAAAATTGTTTTAATTAGACACCCAGTGCAATATAAGAATGAGACGCATTACAGGTGAGCTCGAAGGCAGGGTCCTTCGCATCTGTAACGGTCGTTGTTCCGTGTTCGTCCCGGCAGGACTGGGCCATCACGTCCTCCTAGGAGACGGGAGACTCGTAGCACGGTCCTCCCCCGCACTTGAAGCCATGCGTGTCGGCGCTTACATAAAACACGACGAGAGCCAGGGGCTTGTTAAACCGTTTAGGTCGCGGTCGACCCTTCCTCGGCGCTAGGTCACGTCCGCCGACGCGGAATACCTTCCCTTTTATGGGCGGTCGGTGGCGTTGTGTGTGCCGCACTGCGTTGCCCCCCCCC
>NQII01000454.1:811373-842116 GCA_002778355.1 Clitarchus hookeri | reverse complement strand
GGGGGGGGGGCTTTGAGAAATTTGGGCGGCTCTTAACAACGAAGTCTTGAGATCCAATGAGGGTGAAATTAGGTGAGAATGGAGCAGCACCGGAATGCATGGGCGGGGGAAACGGGGGGTCCCCTAGAAAACCCGCTGGCTGTTAAGATGTCGCATGTGCCTTGGCAAGCTTGGTTTTTAAATATTCTATCTGGAAATTAACTTATGGAGGAATATACCTAATTGTAAGATGAAGGGGACCTCTCCACCTTAAAGTCAGTGTCATTTTCCGTACACAGGACTCTCGCCTCTATCAACGTATTTAAATGCAACTCAAAAGACTAAAGGATAAAGGAGACTTGTGGGGATTTTTTTTCGTGACACTCGTCGTCTAAAGGGATTCGCTAGATTCGAAAGAGTCGTGTGAGGGGAGCGGGGTCAAGAAAAATGAGTTTAAATGCTGCAAATACAATGCGTTATCACATATATGTCCAATTATGGTGTGCACTCGCGGGATTAGAAATATCCTACGAAAGCGCTTACCACGGAACGTAAACAAAATGCTTGAGTTAAACATATTTTCCTATCAGTTCCGGACGATCAAGCGAGGTGGCGCAATGGAAGGTCTATTGGACTCGCATTCCGGAGGCTTGGGTTGGATTCCTGGTTCGGCCTTCCGGGTCATTATTGTCGTTGCCCACCATGATATATACTTCAGACCGGTTTCTGACAAATTATGACTGCCCTGGCCTGCAACATAGTTTAATATGATTTTCAACATTTTTCGAAAGACAAGTGTGTTAATAATCAGTCGTTTGAAATTATTTTCTGTTTGTGACATGCTTGTTAAAACCATATTTTTGTGGTGTTATAGTTTATATTGATTATTATTTCTTACATGGCGATGCTATACTTAGAGACCAGAAAAATTCGCGAGTTCAATGACCTACAAGCTAGACTCTCCAAAATTATGTACAAATATGCCGATATCAACTGCACATTTGTTGTCTGCTGTCACAGTAGAAGGTGACGATTGGGCCAACCTTCTTCACGAGGTGTCAAACACCGTGTGTACCAATAGCTGAAGTTTTATTAACACACGTGTTTCGAATTCTAGCTTGTCCCGAAATGAATCCGCGAATTTTTGAGGCCTCTAGCTATACTTATATTATGTATGTTAATTATAGTTCCTTAATTAATTGGTGATAATTGGACAATGACTTTGAATCTGTAATTTTAGAGTTTAGTGTTTTCTAAAATTATAATTAATTTGTGTGGTATTCTTTTGTATTTTTTGAAGTGCATGTGTAATTCACGTTTGCAGGTCTCCAAAAACTAAAGTATTGTTTCTGTTATTTTGCAGGTAAGGGTACGAAGCACCGTTAAATGCCGGCGGCACGTAAGTTCTATTTTCCTCTGTAAACTTTTCCTACTACATGACCATTGGCTGTATCACTTGATACAGCATTGCCGTTAAGACCTAACTAATACCATAATACCAATTCTTCAATACTCTTCATCCACTTTTGTAGTCACGTAGACTGTATTTTGCAGTTCCTGATCTGCCGTTAGGTGACACTCTTGCGAGCGGCGTCCATGAAAACACGCGGGACGTTTTAACTGGATATGGAGAGCGGCGAGGTCGAGTGCAAAGTTTATCGAGAAGCCTTTGTATTACATGTGACTCGGCGGTATCACAGAGCCTGTCTAAAGAACTGAAATACAGTAATACATAAGAATAAGTTCTCTATGACTGCTTTGACACCTGTTGAATTCACGAAATAAGCTGGTATCTAAGCGACGTAATGGAATTATTTCACACAACTCACTAACAAACATCAAGTATATACAGCGCAACGGATTTCAAACTCGGCGTTCATTAAATTTATATTAATTCTATAATCATATAATCCCAGTCATCCTCATAAGAAGATTTCATTCCAAATATATTCTAGGCTCTCTGCAGATTCTAAGATACGTAAACTGTGTCGTTTACGGAATGAAACAAAGTTGTATGCGAACATTTTATCCGTTCGTCCGAAAATTTCGAATATGTAGTGAATAATTTTTAACAGCTCAGCTTCAAAAATTGCGGTTATCTACCGAGCGGGTTCCAACCCAATTTAAGACGCGCTCTGATTTTTCTATTTGTGTTTTGGTTTTTCAATTTACGTGATATTAGTTATAGCGGTGGCAAAAGTCCTCACAATCCGGCTCCTGGAACTACGTGGTTCAGGAGTCTGATCCTGAAAAAATAAGCCAAAAGGAAAGCAAAAATTTATTTTTCTTTTTACGAACATACTGTACGTATTTGGCACATAATTTTCTCGCCTCTGACGTTACTCGTCCCTTAATATTACCGACGACTTCATATCTCGTACTTCTTTTCTTCACACTCGTTTGCATGAGGAAGTTGTACTTGAACACACAAGAACGCAGATGCGAAGAAAATGCCGGATTGTTATTGTTCCACGCATTAACACTCGCGACTGTCTTGTGTTAATATCACTATTCACTGTAAATCGTACATTAACTACGGCCGTTAATTTTTTTTCCCCCTCGTGTTACGCGCGGGGGAAATTACTTAGCACCTTCGACTACGCAAATAAAGGCGGCACATCACGTTGGCGAGGGTCCGACAAGCGTGCGGTTATTTGATCAGCCGTGTTTGTCCAGGAGGCGATGTTTTCTCGACGTTCGACTCCACCAGATGCGTCAGATTGTGAAGCTGCAGGGGGTTGCTAAAGGGCAGGCAAGTGTAAACCCCTTCCCGCGTCGTCACAACGAATTAGAAAGCCGCAAATGTTCCGTGGGCGGAGAGTTGTGAATGTATGTGAAGACGACGTTACGCAAAGCGATAAACTTTGTCGTCGCCGTGACGTAACACGTCATTTTATCAGAAACTGCGCTCACGCTACAGTGGCACTGTAGAATTAAGACCGCGGTAACACCAAAAACAGTTGAAAGTAGAGACAGATTTTATTTGTTATGTTATTCATCTATGACCGTAGACCGGAAAAATTCGCGAGTTCAGCAACTTGCAGGATAGACTTCACAGCTGTTTGCATACGCAAGAAGATATTAGCTGCACACTGGCTGTTTGGTAACTCGGTCGGATACGCTACAATTTACTGCAACTGTATTAGCATCGCATCTGCGCCTGTTACAACGAAAATACTTGATTTACCAGAATTTTTTTTAACATGTTTATTAAACTCTATGTACATATATGTTTTATACTCAAGCATATGCATACGTACATGCCCACCCATACGTCCATATTTTATTCTGTAGTTTGTACAAATTGCATGTCTCTTCCAGTTTTTTTTTTTTGCGAATTTATTTAGTAAAAATTTTGAACCAATAAGCAGGGTCAGTAAACTTGGTGAAACTAGTGTAAATATGATCAGTAGTAAGATGTGACCTTTCGGCGTTTTAACGTTGCTTGGTAACTGGTTAAACTTAAGAATTTATATATATAGTCTCTTCACGGTTACTTCGAACTTTCCTGAAACCTGGCTAAAGTTCTACTTCCAGGATATTCCTCCGTCTTATGCAAAAAAACTCTCCGTGTAATAATATTTTGCATAAGAAAAGAACTATTTCTTACTAGGCATTACCAACACAATTATTATTTTCCTTTTTTTATCCATGTTAATTATAAGTTTAATATTATAATTTATAAATAAAAGTTCAATTTAACCAAAAATAAGGTACTTTTATGTTAACAGGAGTATAGAACGCTTGTGATAGGTAACTATTTAGGAAACAATCAACACAGCATACAAGGAGTGATTTTTCAAAGGTTTAGTTAAAAAAAGTGTGAAGGAACCGCGAATAGACTATTCTTGCAATTTCCTGAATTTTTGAACAGCAAACCTTAGTAATACAGTGGTAGCACATTTTGCGTACTTGTTAGTACTAAGTGAAGAGTAAAAAGTTTTTTTTTGTAACTAACATATAAAAACAAAAAAGGCAATTCTGGACAACGGTTTTGCCAACTTTATAAGCAAATATTTTCCCTTGATGCATTTGTTTTATTTAATATTGCGCACCAATGACATGTAAAAATATACAGCGTAAGAAATATCTCTAAGTAAATGCACAACTGCTTGGGTACGACTTGCGCACTTGGGCTGTGTGACGTCACGGCAGGGGAAGAGCTCGCCCGTAGAGCGCTCGTACCGCCAGCGCAGGAAGGACTTGCGGCGAGGGTTTCCAGCGGAGCGACCGAAATTCCCGAAGGACCTGGGTGACAGATGGCACCGGGAGTCCTGCAGCTAGCCACATCCTGCCATTGTAGTCTTGTACGTGCCTTTTTTGTATACGGTTTCCGAGACCTCTATACGGGATGACGCCATCCTTGGCTATTTTAGTCGATTGTCGCGCGCGCCATCTCTCTCTCTCTCTCTCTCTCTCTCTCTCTCTCTCTCTCTCTCTCTCTCTCTCGCGGTTTGTTTGGGTGCCCCGCCCGGGCTAGCTCTCGCTGCCTTCGCTGGTGGCAGGTGACGTCACACACGGCCTGCCTGTCCCCTAGCGGGGTTAGCCCACTCTTATCTCCTCAGAGGAACAACGACTCAAGAGACACCTGTCTGGCTTGAAACCCAGCAGTGCTGAGTTACTGCGACTTGTTATTCCAGCACTTTCATCAACCATCGATAAATAAAAATTCGCACTTGTAACTACATACAGTTGAGTTGAGAGATTTGGGCGGCTATTAACAAAGAGGTCTTGAGAGCCGATGAGGGTGAAATGAGGTGAGAATGGAGCAGCGCAGGAATGCAAGGGCGGGGGAAACGGGTGAGCCCCAAGAAAACCCGCTGACCAGCGGCATCGTCTGGCACGATTCCCACTTGCGAAAATCCGGGAAAAGAGCCGGCCGGTGATTGAACCCGGTACACCTTGGTGGGAGGCGAGCAGTCTAACTGCTCAGACAACGCGGCCCCAACTACATAATTTAGTCCGTGGTGTGGTTACGCGAGGGAACACGAGTACCATGTCCCCTCCTAAAAGTTTAAAGATTAATTTTTATTTGTTAAAAACAAACATTTAATTTTTAGTCTGAATATACTTGCGTGCTGTATGCTAATGCTCCCCACCAAAAAAGTCAGTTATATATTTATGCTATAAAACGCTGTATCTTCATTCTTTCCGAAGGAATCTTCATTTCAAACTACACTTCGAGCCACACACTTACAACTCTTTATTAGCGTTATTGCAATAAAATCACACAAGCACAGTTTTATAAATCACTGTGTATTATTTATAATGAGGTACGTGTGTGCAAAAAAACACAAAATTGATATCACAACCCGTTATGTTGTTTTCTGGTGTCACCTCCGTAAGAAAATCGTATTCACGCCACTGACTTTCATATACAACTTGAATTGTGTACTTGCAGGGGTGTCTTGAGTACTGTTGGCAGGTAATTATGTTTTGTTTGTTCTAGTTTCTTGTTAAACTTGTAGTATAAAAACATAGCATGACTTTAATTAATTTAGTTTTATTTTATGACAACTTTAGCGTAAAATATGACGTTGCATAAACATATATAATATTTATACAAATGTCCTACTTTCACACAGTAAACACACATACAGGATAACCCTTAATTGCAAGTATAAACAATGTCAGATGATTCTTTATGGAAAATGGGCAGAAAACACAATAGGGCATATGACGTAACGTGATTATAAAGGGAGACACAAACCATTAAAAATTTGTAATCAAAAGTAGTTATTTGCAAAATGCCAGAAACTACATTATATTAAATCACAAATTCATGAGTAATTTAATTCTGTTTTGTGTATTTGCCATATTTACACATGATCAATACTTTATACAATCAATATACACCTGCAGGAGTAACCAACTTTTGTTGGTTAATAGCATGGCACTCCCTAATTTCCTAATGACGAGTTATGTTATTACCCGCCAAATGTTCACATGTGGCAGATATCCGTGCTAGTCAAGATTGCCAATTTTTTTATAGTCTTCGTTAAACAGGTCCGTGGAGTCAAACGTCAATCACGAAATAGCAATACTGATTTTACACGCGGTCGCAGAAGGAGAAGGATAGCCACATGTGCAAATTTTAGCATGTCTTAGGTTTAAGTACATTGAAATGTCCATATTTGAATTATAGATCGTATAGGCATGTATGTGGACATTAAAACACATTTGACTCAAGAATACATATTTTAAGAAAGTTGTCCCAAAAACATAAGTTTTTTTTTGCAAAAGTGGCTTTATTACATTCAGTGTGCGATATGGACAGGTATAAGCTGTTCACGCGTCATTGAGCACTTCTGTCACTCTAACTTTTTGAATATACTGCCACACTGACTAGTTTTTTCACGGTCAATTAATTTGGTAACGAAGGAGAGAAAGTAGTGCCATGTCTTAACATTTAATTAAAAGTGTTTTGTAAACATTTGTGAATACTGAAATGATTTCCTTTGTGTCGTGTCTTTTTTTTCCTGCATGAAATTGTATGAATTAGCAAATTTGTAAAATACCTTTATAATAGTTTCACAGTTTCAATTGACCGGTGCGTGAATAAAGGCAATGCCAGTTTTATATATGGTGGAAGAATACATAATGTGCATACAAATAGATCGTAAGCAGGGCTTTCGTAAGTGTTCAGTCAGTTTACCGTGAACAGCCTACACAGGTTGTTCGGAAACCCAGTGTCCAAACTCCAGACATGGTTTATTTGTACCAATAGTATCACAAAAGCCCTATACACTTAAATCCGGAAACGTATTTTCATATAAAATAACTGAGTTTCGGCGTACAACGCCTGGAGAACAAGGCTGTGTGATCATGCGTGTAGGATAAGTTGCATAGGAATTAGGCGCGCGGCGCTACATATGCATTAATTTAGTGTCGCTCGCCTACCATCTATGCAACTTGTCCTACACATATAATCGCACCACCTTGTTCTCCAGGCGTTGCACGCCGTAACTATGAACGCAATTATTTGATATAAAAATACGTTTCCGGATGTAAGAGTATAGGACTTTTGTTTTATTATTGGTTCAAAGAAACTATATCTGAAGTTTGGGCACTGAATTTCCGAACAACCTGTATATATTGCTGCTAACTACAACGAAGTTGCATGCGCGTTGGCATAATTCACGACTGTTTGTAGGAAGTCATGCGCGATAGGTGCGTGTGGTGAACAATGGCGAAAATTCTTCAGCGGGAACTCGGCCTCTTGAACTTGTCCCCGCCCAGGTGTAGGCATTCCATTCTAATGAAGTAGCCCGACCACTTTTATCGCGTGGCGTTAAAAATCGCAGACTCTTTAAACAATAGAACATCGCGCAGCAAAACGTTTGGAGCTAATTTTAAAACAGCGGCATTATTTCGTAGGAATTTGTTCGCGTCTCATTATTTAACCTTTGCCCGTGAATGTGAGAACCGAACCTGCATGCNCCCCGCCCAGGTGTAGGCATTCCATTCTAATGAAGTAGCCCGACCACTTTTATCGCGTGGCGTTAAAAATCGCAGACCCTTTAAACAATAGAACATCGCGCAGCAAAACGTTTGGAGCTAATTTTAAAACAGCGGCATTATTTCGTAGGAATTTGTTCGCGTCTCATTATTTAACCTTTGCCCGTGAATGTGAGAACCGAACCTGCATGAATAAGTTTCGGTAAGGATAACCCTGTCAGTGCAGCGATATCAACGCGTAAAGTTTGTTCTCTATTTATCTTGTGGACTTGACGTTATGCGAGTTCCGAGTATTATCTAACGACCTCTGGAGAATATGCATGCCCAGCCACCACTTTAGCTAATAGCCTCGCCCGCGGTCCCGCCTATTTAAAATTACTCTTCTTGTCAAAGCGCGCAGTCATGCCTAAAATAAGACGCGTAGCTTAGTACGATATGTCAGTACACGTATCGCTAAAGAGGCACTCATTCCTTTAAAATATTTTCTTCGGCCACAGTTAA
This sequence comes from Clitarchus hookeri, assembly GCA_002778355.1. NCBI lineage: Eukaryota > Metazoa > Arthropoda > Insecta > Phasmatodea > Phasmatidae > Clitarchus > Clitarchus hookeri. Next base: position 834,178 of record NQII01000454.1, on the reverse strand, counting down.
AGCAATAACTCAATGTCATACGAAAAAAATATGGACAGTAATATTTAGTTATTGCTTATAAATATCGTGTGAAATGTTTACTAAGGGATCATTTCTGAATACTCTAACTTTATTTTTGCATGCGCGTAGAAGGCCGTGCATGAATTCTGTGCTTATTTACATGTATCGCGCAGTCTTAAAATTCGGTTCTCTCAGATAAAACGGGCAGCCGTGAAATGACGGCGGAATATGTATGCCAAATGCATGTTCGGCCATAAATGCAAGCTCTTGCCAGCTTGCCAGACGCCTATATCACATTACAACTCGTAGGACCTGCTGTGTTGCAGTGGAGAGACATTTTACAGCGCCTTTCCTGCCATATGACTTGTCGGTCAAACGCCGCATCTCCAGGAAAACTTGTTTGCCATTCGGGAGGTTGCGAGTTCGAGACTAACCTGCTGCTGTAAATATTTGCCAGACTGATTTTCCGTTCTACGCACCAATCCAACATTATGGTTTAAAAACTATGTCACTATTACCGAGTTGAGATTGTAGAATGGCGAAGAGGGGATGGGGAAGATATATTACTTTTCGAACTATCCTAGCTGAATTTTCTATTTATAGTCCATTCACAGTTACATACAACTTTTCTATAGCACTGGTAAAGTTCTACTTCCGGAATATTCATCCGCCTCATGCAAACAAAGCTTAGAAAATTCCACCAGGGGAACAGCGCGCCACATACGTGCGCATTTAGTGTAATAATATTTTACGTAATAACTGTTTCTTACTAGGGATTACCAACCCACCGATTTTCTCTCTCTTTTTATNTAGTGTAATAATATTTTACGTAATAACTGTTTCTTACTAGGGATTACCAACCCACCGATTTTCTCTCTCTTTTTATTCTCATTATTTATATATGAAACTTCGTAATTTATAGATAAAATATAAAGCGAAAGTTCAGTTAAACCAAAAATAGGGTACTTTTATGTTAACGCAAGTATAAAACGCTATGAAACCACTATAAAACCGAACATGTGTTTTTTCAAAGGTTTGATTCAAAAAGTGTGAAGAAACCGCGAATAGACTGTAATAGTTGTACTAGTCGTGTCGTTTTTTTTNTCAAAGGTTTGATTCAAAAAGTGTGAAGAAACCGCGAATAGACTGTAATAGTTGTACTAGTCGTGTCGTTTTTTTTCTCGGGGATGATTTTGTGTATATGATGATCACAGTTAATGGAGCGCTTTTGAAAACTCCCCGTACAAAATCTATTATTCTGTCAATATTGTATCCCTCCGCTACATGTTAAATTTACATTGTTATTGGCCGTCTCATTTTATTCATGCGCCGATCGAGCGAACCTGTGAAATTGTGAGGAGCATAAATATGTTTGTAATTTGCCAATATTTGATCTTATGTGTACCAAACAAACAGAAACTGACTGAAGTAATTTAATTGCCCAGAAATTTACAACATCATACTGTTAATAACACTTAATAACAGTGAACTTCTTTTCCTAATTCGCTGTCAACTGTACCGCGAGTTTTTCAGTCAGCGCGTACGTTAAAATATAAGGTATGAGGCGATAGCTTTTTTCATAGGCGTGGTGCTCAGTCAACCGCTAACAGCATGTGGATATTTGGTACATTCAAATAACGGTTACTTCTACAAAATAAATCTTAAAATACGAGCCAAGGTGTTCTATCACACGAGAAAGAAAGAGTTCCAGTTTAGAGCTAGCTACATTGCTGAAGTGGTTCAGCTTTCTGCCACTGCATTGCTGCCAACTGCGCTTGACGCCACCACCGTACACTGCTACAGCAACTGTATGTCGCTTCAACAGTGGCCCTTATAGTCATCACATATGGCCTACGTGTGATATACTTAATACTGTGGACCCACTGTTTCCTTGTGAGGGAGGCGAGTCTTATGGCGTATTCGCAGTTTCTTCACACTTTCTGGATCCAACCTTTGAGAAATCACCCCCTTACCTGTTTGGTTGTTTCCTAAATATGCCATGTATCACAAGCGTTTTATGATTCTGTTAATATAAAAGTACTGTTACGTGTCGCTGGTCTGCGCCGCTGACCTTGGCCAGCCCCGCCCGAGCGGGCGGAAGAGAAGGACATAGTAGTGATGATAACGGGGCGGCAAGTCAATGGAATGTTTTGAATGACAAACGAACTATAATCCTGCCAGCATTTTGAGTTATGAAGGCATTCTGCCGCGATAACCCTTTGGCGGTTCGCCGCCACTGACCTTCATCGGATAGGATTTCTGCGTTTATCAGAAGAATGCTCTGGATTATTGATCTCGTTTCCCTTGGCGTGACTCGGGGCACGTTGAACCTTCCTGATGGTAAGGGCGGACGATATAAAAGTGGGACAGGCCTCCAGCCGGAAGTTTTTGTTGNAAGGGCGGACGATATAAAAGTGGGACAGGCCTCCAGCCGGAAGTTTTTGTTGAATGGACGAGTGGCTGAGTTCCGAGCGATAAGAAGTGACCAGCAGAAGGGAACTCTGCGACTGCGAGTATCAAGCAGTGAAGTGTGCGGCTGGCAGGCTGGACTATTAGACTAGATGCGTGAGTGAAAGACATTACAAATAATGGCAACATACAGTCTGAAAGAGTGTTAATGATGAGTATTAGTTAATTGACTATAACTAAACATAGACGTTAAAAAGGACGATAATCATAGTTGAAATAGACAATAAAATATTGCGCTTACTGAGAAATAAAAAGAGAAACAGTGGAGATAGATAATTTAATCCCTTAAATAATAGCCGTGCCAATAAATTAGAAATCAAATTCAGATCTTTTATTTTTATTAAAACCTCCGTCGCTCACGAACTCAGATACGCCCCTCAGGCTTCCTTGTAACGGTACATTATTTTTGGTTAAATTAGATCTTTACTTATATTTTATCTATAAAATATAAAATTTTATTTATAATTAATATGAAGGGAAAAAAACCGCGAGAGAAGAGGTGTTGGTAATCCCTAGTAAGACATAGTTCTTATGCAAAATATTATTACGCTGAGTGTGCAAGAATACGGTGCGTTGTCCGGTTGGTGTAATTTTCTAGACTTCGTTAAGCTTTGTTTGAATGAGACGGAGGAATATCCTGGAAGTAGAACTATAGCAGGGCTTCAGAAGAGTTCGTAGTAACCGTGACTGGATTATGTTTCGACAGCAGTCACAAACGGGTCCTTTGCGAAGTTGTTTATGTGCGACTGTTTCAAAAGCAGTGTGTCGAGGAGTATTTGTATAATGGAGGTCGAATGCGAACGCGCTTTTTACTAAAGGCCTAACTACCTAACTCTTTTATCTTGGATTCAAGCATCGATCAAAAATCGGATACATGGGAGTAATACCCACGTTTATTTATTATTTAATGGCTAAATGTTTGATTGAAAAATAAAGCTACAAGATAAAAACCCTTAAATTAAAACTTGCCGGTGTGCTATGAAAGCTTAGCGGATAAATGCGATAAAAATAACAACTACTCACTCTTAATATCCCGATCAGCCTATGGCAAATATCGTGAATGTGATGGGAGCGCTGCGTGGGTTAGCAAATTGTGCGCTGGCAGTTTTAATTGCTGTGCCGAGTTCGTTAATGTTTCGAGAGCACGGCGGCCCCTTTCATCCAGCCACGCGATGTTGTCTGGACAACGCGCAATAAAGCGTGTATAGGAACGAGTTAACTTTCTATTCTGTCCGCAGGGACCCTTGTTCCTCCTCCCCCCCCTTCTCATTGTCTTATGCACCGTCCAGGGGGCGGGTGTTAGGCCACGCTTATTCCGTATGCCGCGGGGGTGACGCGCAAAGTGAGAAACTATTATTATCCCGACTTCTGCCGCGTCAGGAGTGAATTTTTCGCATAGGTGCCGTCTCGCGTGGGGAGTAGACTCTGTTCGCCGTAAGGCTGACACGCTATTATTTTCGGTTACTCCCACGGGCGAAGCGGGGACTCGAGGTTATTTGTTCTCCCACGATTTTGGTTATCGATTCCTCCTCTTTAAGGGACCCGTGTACCAGATGTCGAGGTGCGTTCAGCTTGTTTAAATTGGCTNTTTGGTTATCGATTCCTCCTCTTTAAGGGACCCGTGTACCAGATGTCGAGGTGCGTTCAGCTTGTTTAAATTGGCTGAGGCTGCTCAAGAATTGTCTATTTGCGAAATCAAACCTTTGCCAAATCTTCTCATGTATGGCGTGTTCTGTTGTTTCCTAGATATGTCGTGTATCACAAACGTTTTATACTTGTGTTATCATNTCTTCTCATGTATGGCGTGTTCTGTTGTTTCCTAGATATGTCGTGTATCACAAACGTTTTATACTTGTGTTATCATAAAATTGTCTTATTTTTAATTAATTATAACTTATGCGTACATTCCATCTTTAAATTTTAATATTTAATTTATCATTATTGTGAATGAAAACAGGGAGAAAATAGGTGCGATGGTGATGCTAGAAATAAATACGTTTTTATCAAAAATAATATTAATTTAATGCGCACGAATCTAGTGCATTCCTGTACTAGGTTAAGCTTTGTTTGCACGCATGGAGCGGAAGAATATTGTAGAATTAGAATTTTAGCAAGGATTCAGAAAAGATGGAAGTAACCGCGAACAGCCTATACCAATTTTTTTNATATTGTAGAATTAGAATTTTAGCAAGGATTCAGAAAAGATGGAAGTAACCGCGAACAGCCTATACCAATTTTTTTTGTACGTTTTGAGAAAATTTTCTGTTTTTTATTTACTTAAGCAATAATGCAATGAAAATAGCAAAATAGCTGTAAAAAATTATTCAACATTTTTGACGTAGTTAGAAGCACACACAATTTCCCTTTAAAGATGTAGATTTATAATTTTAGAAAATACATTTTTCCAGGTGTTTCAAAGTCTGATAATGCTACCATAGAATAAGAAAGTATAGATAATTTAAATTCTGTGGCGGTTCTTTTGATTTGGGAGTACCAACTCGCTGATTGGCTGTGAAAGGACGTAGTTAGAAATGGCCGCTTTATGCGATCGGCTGCATGCTGGTGACGAAATGACGCGCTGGCGGCCATCTTGGATGACGTCACACCTAAACCTCCTGCTCTGTCATACCTCGCCGATGGCGGCCTTGTTGGATTTATCTTTGTCTCTCCTCTTTAATTCCGTCCAATCTCTTCATGATCTTCCTTTCCTTTTCTTTTTTCTCACGCTGTGTCATTCCGATATTTTTTCTCATTCTTTCTCATTCCCTCCTGTTTCTCTCGCTTATTCTACCCCTTGAAGTTTTCTCATTGTCCTTCCGGTCTCGTTTATTTTCTCATGCTCTCTCATTCCTTCCTATTTCTCTCTCATCCGTTCTATCCCTTGAGGTTTTCTCATAGTCCTTCCAGTCTCCTTTATTTTCTCATACTCTCATCCTCCTGTCTCNTCCGTTCTATCCCTTGAGGTTTTCTCATAGTCCTTCCAGTCTCCTTTATTTTCTCATACTCTCATCCTCCTGTCTCTCGCCCGTTATATCCCTCGAGGTTTTCTCATATTCCTTCCGATCTCCTTTATTTTCTCTCTTGTCTCCTACATTCTATCCTTTGGGATTTTCTCGTATTCCTTCTGGTCTCCTTTATTTTCTCTCTAGTCTACCACCCATCTCTTGCTTTTCGTGTCCTCAATCACCGCCGATGTCGTCTGCTGTAGGCAGCCATCTTTAATTGCCATCGGCTGCTGTAGGTTTCCAGGTGCTAATTGAAAAACGGCGTTCATACATGTTGCTGGCTAGTGACGCCATTTTGCTGGCGTGTGCGGCTGGAGTTCGCCGTATAAGCATACTTTTCACTTCTGTATTTTCAANGCTAGTGACGCCATTTTGCTGGCGTGTGCGGCTGGAGTTCGCCGTATAAGCATACTTTTCACTTCTGTATTTTCAAGTTTTCTGTCACCCTACGCCACTGCCTGAGCAACTTAATAATCCCGCATTCGCTTAGTGCACATCGCATGCTGGCCGAGGTTTTAAGATACCAAATAGAGAAGTGGGGATGCGTATCTAAGGAGTTAGGCCAATGTTATGGCCTGGCATGTTAATAAAGCACCACATGGGGCAGCAATCCACATGGAACAGTGTGGTTAAAACTCTATCTCTTTAAAGCAATTCGGAGTGTCTAATCGTCTGACCAAAGAAAACATACCAGTTTCGTTCGGAAATGCGAGCTTTTTGGGCTTACATGCTTGGGTATGTTAGTAAACTAACTTTGTGTGATTCATTTCAAGGTTCAAGAGGCCTGTCGCACGGAATGTATTGTCGGCCTTTGCATCTATATTAAACACATTGTGGGATTATATTCGGCGATCCCACAATTTATGGCTTATTATTAAAGATACGAAGCCTTCGTGTTAGTGTGCTAGTGTTAAGTTTTCCGTAGAGATTTTTTTTTGCGTCAATTATTTTTAAAGCAGCTATTTAGGATATTTATATTTTCGTTGTAATACCACTTTGACATTCGCAACCCACTACTTGTTAATATCATTCAAATCTTTGGCTATCGGAACGTCAGAAAATTTGTAGCGCATTCTGACATTAGATAAGTAAGTAATCCCAGAGTTCACCAAATTTTGTTTTGTGTTTCAAGAAATTTGTTTATAGTTTTCTCATGGTACAGAGGGGTGTATAATCGCGATACAGTTAATTAGTCCAAAATATGCATTGAAATTTAATTACTTATAAATTTTCGTAATTAATCGTAGGGATTGAACGATATCATCCATAGTACCTACTTCAGTTTAATAAATTTTGTCTGTCGTTTGATATTAAAACTGATAATTTTAATACGTCGCCTTATTATGTGAGTGTTCTATATTTAACTATCGTTCGATTGTTTATTACATTCTCTATGATTTTAAGGTTTTTTGGTGTATTTGCTCCCCCATCCCAAATCCCTAATCATTTTGAGTCGTTTCAGCTTCGAGTTATGGCCCCGTTTAAATATCGAGGGCAAAATGTGAAGTAATTGGATATAATACGTCTTAAAGCGTTACCAGAATTTGTAGTTAAAATATCGTATAGGCTGTTCACGATTAACGGGGCACTTTTGAAAGCCCTGCTTAGGATATACTCTTTCTCTTATTGTGTATCCTTCTGCTCTATGCAAAATTAACATTGCCATAGGCCATCTCATATTATTCATCTGGCATCCAAATGAAATTCTGTAATTTTTAGGGAAGCAAACATGAAAATAGTATGCAGATTCGTGAACTTTTATTTTATATAAAAAGAAACCCTGACTTGAGTAGCAATACATTTAAATATTTCACTCTTGAAACAACGTCAAGTCTTGGAACTACTTTTCTTAATTTGCTGCCAACTTAACTGAGAGCCTGCATCCCAGCGTGTACTGTAGCATACATGTAGTCATGAGCAGTGATTTTTTTTAAAGGTTGATTTCAGAAATTTTCACTTTACCGTGAACAGCCTCAGGGAAGGTATTAATATAACTGAGCTGTAAATGATCTTTTACATTCAGGATTCGCGTGTGGAATGTCGACCGTGAAAGCCAGAATTGGAAAATCATGAATGCTGAATATGTACGCACGTTTTCGCGAAATCTAAGGAAGTTGTCTGCGCTGTGTGATTTTGCTAAATTTCCGCCGCACCAAGTATCGTGATCCCGNCGGATCGCGCTAACAAATTTTGCGGCAGGGCTTGTCAGTCGGCCAAGAACAATCGCAAGTACGGGTCTACCTGGTTTTATTTTTTCCCGTGCAAACAGCTCCTCGTTTCGTCGTCCGCCGAGTGTTTCTCGTCTCGCGCGGCGGAGGAAATTATTTATTTATTCTGTTTTTTTTTTGCACGAAGCGGAACTTTGAACCGCGAACGGGTCAGAAATACTCGAGGGATATTTATCGTGGCATGCATGGCACGAAAGAGCTTGAAGGATTCGTCAGCACTTGTGCAAACGCGGGTGCGTTTCGTTCTCGCCCACGGCAAGGGATTTATGAGGAAAACACACTCCTGCAGTACGTTAACGTCTGGTATCTTCAAGACGTGAAATCAGCCGTGGAGATGGTTAGTGGATCCTCCTCGATCCCACGCGCATTATTGTTGTCATGGGCCTCGGAGTGGAGTGGAGTGGAGAGGAGCAGAGTGGAGAAGTTTAGGCGGCTCTTATCGAGGTCTTGAGTGCCTATGAGGGTGAAACGAGATGCACATGGAGCAGCGCCGGAATGCAAAGGCAAGGGAAAAAGGAGATCCTTGAGAAAACTCGCCGACCACCGGCATCGTCTGGCTCGGTCCCTACATACGAAAATCTGGGAGTGACCCCGTCTGGAATCGAACCTCGTTCGCTTTGGTAGGGCAGTATTCGTTACTAAGCCCAAAGCCGAACAGGCCTAAAAATTAAAGCTAAGCAATTAAAGGAATTTTTTTTTNTGTTTTTTTTTTTTAAGAGGATAGGAATGTTTTCTACAGTCTTAACATTTTACATACTTTTTCTTTGTGTTATGGAATAATTGTCTTAAAAAAAAAGAGTGTCACATTGGACGAAAATAACTTTTCAGAAAAGAAGTACAGAAATTAAACTGTGTTTAATTTTCGTATAAATATATGAACACGGAACAAATTAATATGTTAGGATGCAGCTCGAAGTAATTGCTCATGAATTATTACATTCCTTGGAAATCTGTAATGTGGTTCGCTGTATTTCATTTTTAACTAACAGCTGAAAGTTAAATACTCGCCGTTGGTGAAATAAGTTTCGAACTGCAACTTGCCACTACCGTGACTTCAGTAACGCCGGAAACCAAATTTTGTGTTAAAAAACTTTTTGAAATTTGTACGAATCATACTTAAATCTAAATTACTATATTTATGCAAAGAAATTAGTTATTTTTCAAATAGTTTGGCATATATATATATGGCATCGATATCATGTCACGAAATCATAAAATATACTTAAAATGTAGAAAACAATTTGGTGGTTGAACAGTTTTATGAAAAACGCCTCCTGAGTTAAATGCTTACTAGGCCAAATGCTTGTTTAAATAATTTAAAACTAGTCGTGTTTTTTTTCCCAAGCCAATCGCTTTTCGGGCTAAAAGACGACTGGCAAGTCTGACCACCGCACACCACGCGCGTTTCCACTACGCCTCACGTTTTGTGCAGCTGTTGCATGCCTTATCATGTATGCACTACGCGTCTTGCAACCTGTCTCGTGCTTTGCGCGTTTTGCCAACACAGCAGTTCCGAATCATTACTTATTTTACACTTAATCATGATCGGAGGAGTTCAACACTGGTCGGTGATAATACAGAAATACTATCTAACAGCACAAAAAAACATAGTTGGAAAGTAATAAAAATAATATTTTATTTGACAAGGATGAGTGTGTGTGTAAAACTATTGGTGACGGAGGTTCTTACGTTTGATAAGTTATGGTTCAATATTTTACAAGTAGGCATAACTGGCGTAGTTTTGCAATGACCTTAATGTGATAACTATAGTATTAATTAAGACGGGTAAACATTAATAAATAATTTTGTCACATTTTATACTTTAATTTAATTTTTTTAAATACGACAATTTTTTGTTAAATTTTTTATGTTCGACTGATTTTTATCCCTTATCTGTAGTCACCTTTAGAAGTAATCAATTTATTGTTCTCATTAGTTCTTCTGTATAATCATATGTTNCGTCTTGCAACCTGTCTCGTGCTTTGCGCGTTTTGCCAACACAGCAGTTCCGAATCATTACTTATTTTACACTTAAGCATGATCGGAGGAGTTCAACACTGGTCGGTGATAATACAGAAATACTATCTAACAGCACAAAAAAACATAGTTGGAAAGTAATAAAAATAATATTTTATTTGACAAGGATGAGTGTGTGTGTAAAACTATTGGTGGCGGAGGTTCTTACGTTTGATAAGTTATCGTTCAATATTTTACAAGTAGGCATAACTGGCGTAGTTTTGCAATGACCTTAATGTGATAACTATAGTATTAATTAAGACGGGTAAACATTAATAAATAATTTTGTCACATTTTATACTTTAATTTAATTTTTTAAAATACGACAATTTTTTGTTAAATTTTTTATGTTCGACTGATTTCTATCCCTTATCTGTAGTCACCTTTAGAAGTAATCAATTTATTGTTCTCATTAGTTCTTCTGTATAATCATATGTTNCTATCCCTTATCTGTAGTCACCTTTAGAAGTAATCAATTTATTGTTCTCATTAGTTCTTCTGTATAATCATATGTTGCGCTTTGTCACAGCAGAAAGACTTAGTGGTTACTGATTTATGTTAAAAACTACCGAAAATATCGTCCTTCTCTTCCATGAAAAACCAAGGTTTTTATTACTCACTACCCCATTTTTAGAGATGGTCATACAGTAATGTGTTTAACTCGCATTGAGAAGGTCGCGTGTCAGAGCCCGTTCTTATTCAGTGATAGTGGCGTTTGCCTCGTGGTTTCATCCCCACTCCAGGAAAACGAGGGTCAGCATTCATAGGCTGTTTTCGGTTAATTGAGTGCTATTGAAATTCCGTTCTACTTTCATGGCAGATTGTATTCTTCCGCTTTATGATAACTTAACATTGTCGTTAAATCTATATATTTATTCATGCGCCCCTCAAGTAAACAGTGAAGATGGCAAGGACGTGAATATTTTAATAAATTACCAATTTTTTCCTTTCTGTACGCAAAAAGAATATAAATTATTCTGTGTTCCCAAATTTAAGTAGAGTGGCCCAGTGCAATGGGAAAGTAGCTACATACTTAACACCGACAGCCAATAACCCAGGGGCGGTTTACTGCCTTTTGCTAGACACAAGACTTATGTATTAGTGTGTGTAATTATATATATANCCAATAACCCAGGGGCGGTTTACTGCCTTTTGCTAGACACAAGACTTATGTATTAGTGTGTGTAATTATATATATACACACACACCTCGGTAAGGAGGAGTTGTTTACTGCGCTAGTGCAAGAAGTTTTGTTTTCGAACGANATATATATATACACACACACCTCGGTAAGGAGGAGTTGTTTACTGCGCTAGTGCAAGAAGTTTTGTTTTCGAACGACATATATTGGATGTAGGTGATAACTGAAATATTTCGGGAACATCAATGAGCTACAAAAACGTCCATGTTGGTAATTTATTGAAGTGAAATTAAAAGGAAAATGCTCACGTTGTTCCTGCACGAGACAGGATCTCGCATGGATGAGAGGAAGAGGCTGGCGCTACTCGGAGCCGACTGCCAAACACCCGAGAAACAGACCTGTCGCACCGGCCGGCCCGAAGAATAGACGAGGTGAGGCGAGTTGGTGGTAGAGGCGAAGCGGAATGAAGACGGGGGAGGAAACCAGAGAGCCCCCGGGGAAACAACCACGTCACTGCAGTGCCTGTCACACTCCAAAACCGCCGTCAGAACTGGCATCGAGCCGGGTGCCTCAGAGCGGCAGGCTAGTGACTAACCAACTGAGCCAGTCGTGGTTTACCTTAATTTAAAGTTTTAAAAAATCGCCCTCGCCAATGACGTCAGAAAAGTTCCCGAAATGTGGACAGCGCGTTGAAAGAGCACGAAGCAGTTAACTTTTCTTGAGGTAAACAGTCGTCTCGGGCAGCTCGCAAACACNTGCATGCGTCTATGGGCTTCCATCGTTACTAAGCATGCGTGTTTCCGACCAATACTTCTCAACATAGTATCCAAGCCTAACAGGGCCATTTAAACTGCCCTAGGATAATACGTGAATGCGAGTTTTAACATTTTTGACTACCCTAACACAAAACTAACCTATGACACTAGTTAAATGAGTGTTTTTGCTTTTTATAAACTAATCTACGATATTAGGTGAATAAGTGGGTCGTTTTCACGAGCCACGGCTACAAGGTACATAAGTACACAAATACGAAATGGCTTGGCGGTTTATTTGAATTGGGCGGCTCTGGAACGGACCTCGTGTCTGAATGGCTACCGCGCGATAAGAAAGATTCCCTATTGGTTGAGCTGCCGGCTGGCGAGTAAGTTANTACCTCGTGTCTGAATGGCTACCGCGCGATAAGAAAGATTCCCTATTGGTTGAGCTGCCGGCTGGCGAGTAAGTTACCAGATGCTGGTTGGCCAACGGCGTTCCGCTGGCCAACTAACCAGCTTGTTAGTGACGCCATTTTGCCGGCGTGTGCGACTGGAGTTCGACGAATAAGTGACTGTTTCATCTCTGTATTCGTAAGTATTCTGTGCCACTGCCAAGTCTTCCACAGGCGCTCGTTATAAGAGATCGAAGCAGCTGCCAGAAGACGTCACGCCATGGCTAAGTTTACTTCTACTCAGGTTGGGAAGATCAATGTCAAAAGTTTGGCTACCGAAAATTTTCGCCACTAGGTAAACGCTAGTGTCGGCTAGTACCAGATTTTCTCTATTTTATACGTTAAAAACAGGATAATTCTAATANTTTGGCTACCGAAAATTTTCGCCACTAGGTAAACGCTAGTGTCGGCTAGTACCAGATTTTCTCTATTTTATACGTTAAAAACAGGATAATTCTAATAATCATAAATAAAAATATAAAATAACTTAATAACTAAGTAAAATATTTCTCTTTTATTATTATTTACTATTCATGCAACTTTAAATTCTAATTAAAAGTTACCTTTTGGAACACTGCGCACCTAGCACCGGAAATTTTCCCCGTGCCAAACTCCCCATAAGAAATCTCGTTTCGTTTGTGAACCCGAATAGAATAAATCTTACCCATGGCCTAGCGAAGAATCATCACAGTATTCGCAAAGAGTGATTTGGTAAATCTATACTGAGCCAAAACCAGAATGGCCAGAGCTGTAATCGAACCAGCGCGCGGTCTCGTGATTGCAAACCCACAGTGTTACCACTGCACCGCCGCGTCGCTTCGCTCGGTGGTAAACACCAAAAACCAGAGATGAATGACCCCACAGCTATACCGTCGTAGCTTTTTACAAAGTAAATAGTAATATCTTGTCCCGGCTAGTTTTGTAAGTGCACACAGAAGTTCGCGTAGTACCTCGCATGGCTTTGCACAACGGCAAAAAGGCGACGGGACTTACCGATAATAGTGGACTCCAAACCATGTAGTTAGCGCTCTTACGCTGTTTGTGTGAGTGTGGTAAATATCCGGCGAGTTCTCACCGGTCACCACAAGAGCGTGAAGTCTCAGCAACCAAAGAAACGCAAGTCCTTCTGAAACTAAGATAGCAAAACAACGCGTGTCAGCTGCAGGCTTCACTGAATTTTGTTGTTAACTAGCGCGCTTTTATTTTGACTGAAATATGCCTGATCACGAAAAACGGAGAGAAGGGAACAAACAGGAAAAATATCGCCCACAGAAGACTTGGGATTTTTTTTCCAGTTTCGTACTTCGATAAAGTGAATAGTTCGAGAGTGGCACCGTCATCAGNCACAGAAGACTTGGGATTTTTTTTCCAGTTTCGTACTTCGATAAAGTGAATAGTTCGAGAGTGGCACCGTCATCAGCATTTACTACAGCAAGTTACAAGCAAAGCGGCATTTGGTCAAAACTGAACGCTTTAGAAACTCTAAGTGGTACGCTTTAGTTCCTGTGTACGAAGTTGGTGGGGCGTAACTGGTAAACNGACTGAACGCTTTAGAAACTCTAAGTGGTACGCTTTAGTTCCTGTGTACGAAGTTGGTGGGGCGTAACTGGTAAACTAATTTCAAAGTGGTAAACGAGAAAATGTTATTTGTGCATGCGCGCTCATGCCGGGTGCAATCAATAACAATAAAATGTCTGTAGCAGTGACCTACACCAAGTCAAATTCCTGGAAAATTCTTCCCTGGTCTTTCGCGCTTGTGTTGAGAATTCATATAGGGCATCTTCTTCTCGCAGTATATTGGTTNGGAAAATTCTTCCCTGGTCTTTCGCGCTTGTGTTGAGAATTCATATAGGGCATCTTCTTCTCGCAGTATATTGGTTCGGCAAACTGTTGAGAGACTGTGAACGTACAAACCTCATCAAGCGTCCATTTCTCCCCCAGCCAGTATAAGTTTCGTAACTCACCATATTGATGGTATTGACGCGAACGACGTGAGATCGCATCAATTTCGATCGGTTCTCAAGACCTCGTTGTAAAGAGCCACTCAAATCTCTCAACTCAACTCAAAGTGTACATTCAGCACAGTAAAAAAATGTTTACAAACAGANTGTAAAGAGCCACTCAAATCTCTCAACTCAACTCAAAGTGTACATTCAGCACAGTAAAAAAATGTTTACAAACAGAAGCGTTAGCTCTCAAACGAAGATTAAGTCTCTGATAGGCGACTTCCCATATGCAACTTGCACATTTTTTGTTGGCACTTGGTTTTCATTCACTTATGTGTAAGAAATGTATTTACAAAGTATCACAATAAAAAAATTAGTTTACAAAAAGTTATTATTGAATGAAAGTTTAACGTTTGANGGAAAATTCTTCCCTGGTCTTTCGCGCTTGTGTTGAGAATTCATATAGGGCATCTTCTTCTCGCAGTATATTGGTTTGGCAAACTGTTGAGAGACTGTGAACGTACAAACCTCATCAAGCGTCCATTTCTCCCCCAGCCAGTATAAGTTTCGTAACTCACCATATTGATGGTATTGACGCGAACGACGTGAGATCGCATCAATTTCGATCGGTTCTCAAGACCTCGTAGTAAAGAGCCACTCAAATCTCTCAACTCAACTCAAAGTGTACATTCAGCACAGTAAAAAAATGTTTACAAACAGAAGCGTCAGCTCTCAAACGAAGATTAAGTCTCTGATAGGCGACTTCCCATATGCAACTTGCACATTTTTTGTTGGCACTTGGTTTTCATTCACTTATGTGTAAGAAATGTATTTACAAAGTATCACAATAAAAAAATTAGTTTACAAAAAGTTATTATTGAATGAAAGTTTAACGTTTGAAACGCCCGCCACAACGCGCCTGTCGCGCCTGCTCACTCCGTGACGTCACAAGTCAGATACAACCTCGGCCACCGCGTTTGTTTACTTCAGCGGTGATGCGTACTTTGTTAAATACAAATGGTTTGAAGTAATGAAAAGAGAAAATAAATATTTAAGTACATGTACTGTATATGAATATTTCAGAAAGTTTAATTTCTTATATGTAAAACCTGGNTTGTTAAATACAAATGGTTTGAAGTAATGAAATGAGAAAATAAATATTTAAGTACATGTACTGTATATGAATATTTCAGAAAGTTTAATTTCTTATATGTAAAACCTGGTTAAAGCACCTGTTGTCGTGCGCGGGTGGGATTTGTGGTGGTGGCGATGACAGTAATAATATAGTTTATATAACAACAGTAACGAGGAATAAAGTCTAACAGACGAAGTATGACAATGGTCACACTACAAAACAGGAACACCATCCGCGATGAGTGTGTAAACGCGACGTGATAAATGCCAGCAAACATTTTCGCAACATAAAATCAGATTCCAGGATTTTTCTCGCTTCGCGGGTTGTGCAACGACTGGAGATGGTGATTGACGGCAGGATATGCGCTTCTGCACACTTAGCAAACTTACAGAATATTTACTATTCTAATGATTACACAGTTTTGCTTGACCGACGCATGAATAATGTGACCGCCCCATGGCAACGTTAATATTACACATTGCGAAAGTATACGGAATGTGGATACAAGTATATCTTTAGCAGGGCTTTCAAAAGTGCTCACTTTACGGTGAACAGCCTTTAGCTTCATAAGCCATGAATTTAAAAATTACGCCCCAATGCGTCGAAGTTTTGAATTATTTTACTTAATATAATGCCAACTAATTGGCATCCCGCATGGCCGTATGCACTGTAGGATATATTAAGTTAATTAATAGTGATATTTTTGAAAGTTTGGTTTCAGTAGTGCTCACTATACCGCGAATAGTCTTTACAAATATATAATTATACTTTATCACAGTTAATGTGCTGGATAGTATTTACTGCCCGACCACACATCACAGACATGTTGGTGACGCCATAAGGGTATGGAATTCATATTCACAACAGCGGCGTAGCGTCAATCTGACGTAAATATGTCAGGGGTTTACTGACAAAACAATAATTAAAAACCAAAAAATATACGTTTTTAAAGTTGAAAACTATGTATGAAAATTTTTGGCGTAGCTCAGTAGCAGTTAAATTTTTCCGCTTTCATATTTTTCGTGCCTTTCTCAATCGCGATCCCAAGCAAGACGTTGATCCAGGCGGGCAATTGGTTATAGTTAGAAACGTGAAAAATTCGTGAGTTCAGTAACCTGCAGGCTAGACACTGCAGTATTATGTACAAATATACCGATATCAACTGCGCATTGGTTCTCTGCTTTTGCAGTGGAAAGCGACGATTGGGCCAGCGTTCTCCAGGAGTTGTCAAACATCGTCCTTTTGGAAGCCCTGCTTAAGATGTACTTGTATGCACATAACATATCCATCCGCCATTTGTAAAATTAACTTTGCCATTAGTCTGGTCATTTTATCCGTGCGCCCGTCAAGTAAAACTGAGGAAAAAAAAATTAATAAATTTGTCAATTCTTACATTTACACTGTTCGCCTCCCTAGGCGAACCGGGTTCAATTCCCGGCCGGTTCACTTTGGATTCTCGCCAAGTGGGAATCGTGCCGGACGATAAACAGAAAACAAATAATTTCAAGTTTTTGCATATATTAAAACACGGGACTACTTTCCCTCCGTCGTTACCAATTTCACTGGACGCATGCCAATCTTTGTGCCCTTTAAAATATATGCAAGTAGGGACAGTGACTTTTTCAAAGGTTGATTTCAAAAGTGCTCACATTACCGTTAACAGCCTCTCAGTAAGCACAGATTTTACGTCGGGGATGAATCGGGAGCGTGTGTAGAGATTTGGGCGGCTCTTAACATCTAGGTCTTGAGAGCCGATGAGGGTGAAGCGAGGCGAGTATGGAGCAGCGCCGGAATGAAGGGGTGAGGGAAACTGGAGATCCCCGAGAAAACCCGTCTACCAGCGCCATCGTCCGGCACGATTCCCACTTGGCGAGAATCCAAAGTGAACCGGCCGGGTATTGAACCCGGTTTACCCATGTGGGAGGCGAACAGTGTAACCGCTCAGCCACCGTGGCCCCCTGATGAATCAGGAGAAACCGTTTCCGAGACGTTCGTCTTTGCTGTACGCTCCGGGTGGGGCGTGGCGTCGCCGCGTCGGTCGAGCGTGACGAAGACGAGCAACTCGACATTGAGGCCGGGGCTCGCGGACGCAGTTGCGGTTCCCGATCACGCCTGTGGAAGGGTGCAGCCGTGCTTTAAACGCGCCCATTGTTCCAGGGGACAATGCCGAGAGCGTTCCTGGCGGCTTTTCCTGGAAGCTGCAGGCGGCCATCTGCCGACAGCGCTGCAACTGCAGCTGCGACAGACGTCGTGCCGGAAATACCGTACACCGCAGGACCTCTTTGACCGTCTCCGGCTCTTGTCGCCTCTTTGGAAGGGGATGGCTATGAGGTCACTCTCCAGCGTGCCTTCAATTGGCCCCCTAGTCCATTCGCGATTTCTCCACACTTTTTGAAACAAACCTTTGAAAAATCACCTCATGTATGACGTATTTGGTTTGCTTACTAAATCTATCGTAAATCACAAGCATAATTCTGTTTACCTAAAATTATCTTATTTTTCGTTAAAATGACATTTAAATTACATTTTATTGAGAAATTATAATATTTTATTTATAATTGACGTTAATAAAACCAGGGCGAAAATAGGTGTGTGGTAATGCCTTCTAAGAAATAGTTCTTATGCAAAATACCATTAAACTGAATGCGCACGAATGCGGTANTAGGTGTGTGGTAATGCCTTCTAAGAAATAGTTCTTATGCAAAATACCATTAAACTGAATGCGCACGAATGCGGTACGTGTTCATTTTGGTGTAATTTTCTCGACATAGTTAAGATTCGTTTCCACGAGGCGGAGGAATACCCTGAAAGTATAAATTCAGCAAAGTTCCAGAAAAGTTGGAAGTAACCTTGATTAGACTATGATCTGTGGACGTGTCCGTAACCCAGNTAGGTGTGTGGTAATGCCTTCTAAGAAATAGTTCTTATGCAAAATACCATTAAACTGAATGCGCACGAATGCGGTAAGTGTTCATTTTGGTGTAATTTTCTCGAAATAGTTAAGCTTCGTTTCCACGAGGCGGAGGAATACCCTGAAAGTAGNTTTCCACGAGGCGGAGGAATACCCTGAAAGTATAAATTCAGCAAAGTTCCAGAAAAGTTGGAAGTAACCTTGATTAGACTATGATCTGTGGACGTGTCCGTAACCCAGTCCCAGCGTCAGGGACGTCCAATTGACGCAAGAAATTGCGATGTCCAAAACTGAGCTTTCGTGAACTTCCACCAGAACACGGAAAGTTTATAGTTATTTGGTTATCAGAAGCCTATTTATCAACAGATTTGCATGCTACGTGTATTCCTATAATTTTAACGTAATTTAAAGTAATGTAAATATTTTTGACTTAATATAATTTGCATTTGCATACCAGTTAATAAAAACTCGGCAGCCCAAGTGTTTAAAATGGTGTGTTGATTTTTAAACTAATCTTTTGACGTTCCTTTTCAGAGTTTTGGTATTGCGCGCTGAAACGTATAGAAACACAGAAAAAATGGTAAGCGCCGTGAGGTCAGACAGTTAAAGTGCATCAATCAGGAGATCCTTGTTGTCTTACACCACTTATGATAGTGCAGTTGTAGATGGGCTCTTGATTGCCAACTCGACGCTCAAGTGCGGAACACAAGTACCTTACATAACAAATACCCGGTGTTCTCGGCGCAGTTTGGAAGCTGTTTTCACAAGATCTATCTCGTGTGCACTGTTTTATAACATGGCTAGAATTCCAAATTCTGTTCCATTCACTTGACCCATTATCGTGTAATAACACTGTATGTCTGGAAAATTTCTTCGTCGTTTCACAACGCAATTTTTCATAACAGGCGTGTTACTGTATAAGTGCCTCCGAGGCGGCTAATAAAAAAAATCTTCGTTGGGCTTAACGATGTGCTACTATTTGGATATGAAGTATAGTATTTAGTTGTTTGTGGGACGAGCTCCATCGCACACCCCGACAAGGATTGTCCAAAGCCCTTACATCATGTTCTCGGCGAGGCCGAGGTCCTCGACCACCCATCGATCACACATCACGGATAAGTACACAAACGTGAAGTGGCGTGGCGGTTCATTTGATGTATGCGTGCCCATCCTGTGATTGGCTGCGCGAGGCTCTGGAAACAGTCCTTGCGTGTGACCGGCTACTGCGTGCTCTGGTCGAACTGCCACCGGGCCAGCGGGTTACCATGCGCTGATTGACGAACGGGCTTGCGCTATGTTCGCTGGCTAGTGACGCCATTTTGCCAGCGTGTGTTGGCTGGAGTTCGCGGGAAAAATGGCTGTTTTTCTCGTGTATTCTCGTGTATTCTGTGACGATGCGTATGAAGTTGCAGTTTTACCAAACGCTGAAATCGCGATAGAAAAATCAATAGTACCACGCGATAATGCTATTGTAGTGAACTTTAAATTAAATCACATCATACCTCTCCCTTTTTATATTTTCAAATGTTTTTGCTACCCATTTTTTTTCCATATACGTAACCATTCAAAATATTCAGTAATTACTTATCAATGCACCACCTGCAATGTGAATATAATTACTTCCACGTCCTCTCACAACTAACTGATCTAACGAATCGTTGTCTAAGCTTTACCACTAATCTGGCAATGAACTAGACTAACGTACTGCGAAAATATTTTTTTTCCCGAATGTCTGTAAAAACCACGTTTGGATGTCTAAGTCTGAAACTCGTAGTATAAATACGATTTGGACGCCAAATAATCTCAATAATAAAGTAATTCAAAATATTTTTTTTTAATTTTTTCCTTAAAAATGTATTTATTTATCACCAGAATTTTACAGAAAATATGGCTTTTAAACTGGTTACAAATATAAATTTTACCAGTCTTCTGAATGTATCATATGTGGTGACAATATTACAAAGTTGGCAACCGTGGACGTGGAGTACCGGGTCGCGAACAGCCTCAAGCTTGGACCGCGCTCCAGTTGCCAGCGTCACGTAGCAACAGACATGGCGTCGGAGAAGCTGTCGTTTCGCTCGTTCGGTGACCTTTTCTTTTAAACAGAGCGCAGTAAAACTGATCTGTAGCAGCTGTGGGCCGCGAGTCGGAGCTCCTTCTTGCTTGCTCGTCGTCCTCAAGGGTTCGTTGACCTACAGTCGCGGAGTCAAATGGTCTGGCTGAGCGAGGCGGGTTCGCTGCGTGCAGAGATGCCAACTTTTTTTTAGTGAAAGTTTCTAAATCAATGTACAGAACTCACTAGAAAATCACCAAATCGTGATCTCAGAATATTTCGTCAGAAATTGAAGCAACAATTAAAAATCAAAATTATAATTCTATCTGAAATACTTAAATAATGTACTCGCTAAACATACGTACCAACGCACAGTACTCTCAGAATGTATATCTGAATCTAGATACTTCAACTTCTTTTGCACTGTAGAGGTTCCCAAAACTCCGCTTACTACGGGGCCAAACAGTATCGTTATTCTCGCAAGAGACAGCCCACATAAAAATTCCCATAAAGGGATAGCCTAATCATATGCAATAAAACATGTAATATGCATCTTAAGATATTCCCATCCTCTCTTGAAGACACAAAATTGCAATAATCGTATAGTTAAAAAAATTTATAACATTTAGATCTTTGTTCAGATTACAAGATCTGACACCAGATATTGTTAGCTGTTTGCTACGTGTTTTTCGACCGGTTGCAAATATGAAATTGAGCCACCAGACCATCTTCTGAAATCACCAGGCCTGGTGAGAATGTCACGAAGTTGGCAACTATGGCCATGCTTCCCCCCTCCTCTAACCCCATTGGCCCCTTATTCTGTACGCTGTGAATGGTCACTTGCTAGTCGGAACGCGTTTTTAACAGCGTGATTTACTGCTCGCGAGCCCCGAGGTGACGTCACTCGTTTTATTTTAGCCTTGGAAGTCGTCGGCTCCCTAATATGATGTGTACTGGCACTGCAGTGTTGCCAATCAAAAGACCTGTGGAGTGTTCCTACATACGTGACGCACGCGTTAATGATACAGTAACGCATATATCGAACGCATGTGTAAGGTTGTTTGTTGGCGGTGGTGGTGTGAGTGGAAATATTTGGGTGGCTCTTAACAGCGAGGTCTTGAGAGCCGACGAGAGTGAAACGACGCGAGCATGGCGCAGCGCCGGAATTAAAGGGCGGGGGAAACGGGAGATCCCCGAGAAAACCGGCACGATTCCTACTTGCGAAAATCCGGAGTGAAACGGCCGGGTATTGGACCCGGTTCGCCTAGATGGCTAGGTGGGAGGCAAGCAATCTAACCGCTCAGCCACCATGGCCCATGTGGTGTTGTTGATGTTACAGACAAATAAAAAGCGTGTTTGATTTGGTGCTCATAACTTGATTACAATTAATTCACATAGCAACCGTGTCTTTTTCACAGTCCACACCAATGCAACATCTCTCAGTGGATGACGCAACCTACCCCGCAACAGTTGCAATCAAATGCATACACCTATGAAACGCCCCTTATATATAAAAAATTGCTCAAAGGAACATTCAAAATATTCACATCACTGAATTCGCTGCTTAATAACATGTTATGCTATTAGGAGAAATAAGTATGTTCCCATTTATAAAACCAAAGTTGATGTCACCTGAGTAATTAATCAGGTACATCTCTGAACAGGCATGGGCGGTAACTTATGAGCCCTGTAGTGCCATTTACGAATTCGAACTCAGAGTCATGATAACTTCAGCGGTTCGGAAGATATTTGGGGTGAACATCTTAGCTGAATAATTCTGTATGATACATTATCCATACTGAGTATGCAGAGACCATGAAAGATTCGCGGATCCAGCGACCTGCAGTTACCAATTGCTCGACGGTTGCTGTCTCAGTAGCCAGCATTTTTTTCCATATTTATTGTCTCAGGTTCTCCAAGGGTATCAAACAACGTGTGATCCAATTGCAAAAGTAACACAAACACACAATACTTTGTTTTCCAGCATATCCCTAAATTAAACAGCAAATTTTTCAGATCTCTGTATCTAGGTTAAAACTTCCATTACAGTTTAGGACTTTGCTGATTTTTTTTTATAGCGACGACGTCACCGAATGTACTCGTGTTTCACGCGGGGTCTAGATATTTCCTGATTGTAATTCATTTTCCCTTGATTTTACTGGTACATGTGTAGTATGTAATTTTTATGCTTAGCTGTTTTCATTAAGGTAGTAATTTTGTCGCAACCTTGTGACTTTTGAAGCAAAGCAAATTGTGCCGTGCGTGCGTAAGACGACGAGAGTGCACACGGCTGGCTAATTAATACATCAAAAGGCTTCCGCCAGGCCTTGGATATTCGCGTTCTCGGCAAAACTCGCACGTACGCCCTTCAGGGAGTGCACGTAAGGAGGGAACGTAGTTGATGCTGAACGAAGTGATTTTTCTCATAAACGGACAGATATTTGCCATTCAGGCATATGGTATATACCTAGTTTTTTTTTCTCTTTACTTTCGTTCCCAAGTATACCTGCTTGCAAAGTGAGGTATCCGCATTCCGTTCATAATGTACACTTTACAGGAAGCGAATTCCTATTGCATACCCTTAGCTATAAACTCTAAACCCAAAACGATGAAGATTCTGTGCTGATATTATACTGTCCTGTGACTTATGACTTGGGAGCTGTGCCAGTGTTGGGTCACTTCACCCTTTTTTCC
>NQII01000454.1:797594-811359 GCA_002778355.1 Clitarchus hookeri | reverse complement strand
GTGCCTGCAGATTCGTCTGCCCACCCGCCAGCTACCTGTGGTTGCAAGCTGCTCTGTCTCTCTCTTTCACTGGGAGTCGGCGGAGCGAAGTCAGTTCTTAGGCCGGCGCGACTATAGTGATAGCGTTCTGATTATTTCAGTGTCTGGATTTCAGTAATTTAGCAGTGTGTCCTATAGATTAACTGTGAGTTTCAACCACAGGTAAGTTTATTATACTGCTCATTTTTCATTGGCTTTAAACAGCACGCTGCTTCATGAGGCTTTCGGACGACCAAGGAAGCAAATTCGGTAATTTTTAACACCATTAAGATACGTAGAGTTTTTTTACTTGGAGAAATTAATTTGCGATATATAAGTTTTTCTTTACTACATGAACCATCGAAAGACTCGGGCTTCTTGAGGAATGATGGATGAGAGTTGAAGGTCAGACGGGAGTCTGNAGTGTGTCCTATAGATTAACTGTGAGTTTCAACCACAGGTAAGTTTATTATACTGCTCATTTTTCATTGGCTTTAAATAGCACGCTGCTTCATGAGGCTTTCGGACGACCAAGGAAGCAAATTCGGTCATTTTTAACACCATTAAGATACGTAGAGTTTTTTTACTTGGAGAAATTAATTTGCGATATATAAGTTTTTCTTTACTACATGAACCATCAAAAGACTCGGGCTTCTTGAGGAATGATGGATGAGAGTTGAAGGTCAGACGGGAGTCTAATGTAGAGACGAAAACAGACTGTCTCGTATCTCCTCCTTCAGTGTCTAGCCCCCTCGTCGTCTTATCAGCAGACGTGTGTCCACAGCCCCGAAATATCTACAGAGGCGTAAAATAAATCGAGGTTTAGGAATAGAACACGTCTTCCCTTTCACGTATTTTCCTCTACATCTTCATTCACTAGACTGACTGGTTGTAGTGCTTATTCTGCCTTGTCGTTTACCATTCATTGATATAGTTTCTCTGTAAAACTCTGTAACACAACTAAACAGTGGCATAAAGTGTTATGTTATAGGCTGTTCACGGTAAACTGAGCACTTTTAGGGTCCAAGTTTCTCTTTTTCCTTCAGTAATTTTTTATCCTTCCACTACTTTTATAAATAACTATTGCCATGTAAGTAATAAACATACTGGATATATTTCTTCAGCCCCGAAAATTAACGTCTAAGGNCTGACTGGTTGTAGTGCTTATTCTGCCTTGTCGTTTACCATTCATTGATATAGTTTCTCTGTAAAACTCTGTAACACGACTAAACAGTGGCATAAAGTGTTATGTTATGGGCTGTTCACGGTAAACTGAGCACTTTTAGGGTCCAAGTTTCTCTTTTTCCTTCAGTAATTTTTTATCCTTCCACTACTTTTATAAATAACTATTGCCATGTAAGTAATAAACATACTGCATATATTTCTTCAGCCCCGAAAATTAACGTCTAAGACTACAATTAAATATATTTATTGACACTTTATTACAAATGAAAGGTCTTCAAAAAGTGCTCACGTTACCGTGAATAACTTACGTTAATTTCCGTTTCCTGTTAATGAGCTATTCTGTAATAAATCTGGAATATATTTTATATTATTAATCGCAAAGAGTCATTGTGAGTTACAAAAANTACAATTAAATATATTTATTGACACTTTATTACAAATGAAAGGTCTTCAAAAAGTGCTCACGTTACCGTGAATAACTGACGTTAATTTCCGTTTCCTGTTAATGAGCTATTCTGTAATAAATCTGGAATATATTTTATATTATTAATCGCAAAGAGTCATTGTGAGTTACAAAACGGTTTGGCTGTTTCATGTTATAACAACATAGAGCAGTAATAGAAAATTATACTATACCAGACGCTTAATTTCTAAATTTTATCTGCCGTAAAAGTGAATCAGGCAAGAAACGGTGTAGAGAATTCTACAAAGGGGAAAAGTAGAATACGTGGTGTGCAGTAATTTTCTGTCAAGAGAAGCTCTAATAAAATGCTACTTTCCCTCACGACACACATACGCTAAACTAAAATATAACATAACAAGAGGAAAAATGGTTTTGAATGCACCCTTTCTTCTAGCGGAGTGGTAATTTAACGCTCGCCGACGCTGTGGATTCTCATTTCGACTGGCAGCTGCAGAGGTGGTTGTGGGGGCGGGAATAAAGTTCTCAGAAGTTCTAGCAAGTTCGTCGGTCGTTTCAGCATTAGGCTGGTTCATACCCTAGTCAAGAAAAAATAACCCAAAAATTTGAAATCGTCGAAAAACACTCGTCATGAAATAGTTTTCTGTTTAACACAAATCAGCGGTATAGTGACAAGTGAGTTGACATTCAAGTTTTTGCAATTTACTTTCTGTCGCATCGCCGTCGTTTTTTTTAATAGCGAAACGCACTAAAAAACAATTACCTGAAGCAATGTCATCGAATGTGATTCGTTATAAATAATTGCGTAACTGGATCTTTGGAGTCGTGTCGTTTGGTGGAGTCGTGCGCGGTTCGGAACAGTGTTTGNTTGAAATCGTCGAAAAACACTCGTCATGAAATAGTTTTCTGTTTAACACAAATCAGCGGTATAGTGACAAGTGAGTTAACATTCAAGTTTTTGCAATTTATTTTCTGTCCCATCGTCGTCGTTTTTTTTAATAGCGAAACGCACTAAAAAACAATTACCTGAAGCAATGTCATCGAATGTGATTCGTTATAAATAATTGTGTAACTGGATCTTCGGAGTCGTGCCGTTTGATGGAGTCGTGCGCGGTTCGGAACAGTGTTTATGTGGCAATGCTTGTAATGATGGCTGGGGCGGTGCGCCTCTTGTAGGTTCGTCGCTCTGCGTCCTCTTTTTCTCCCTTCTTTGCCTTGTATCTTGTTCACTGCGCATGTTCTGGTAGCGCTATAGACGTCCTTTCATTGTTCTCAGTGCCTCGAGTTTCCACTGTGGCTTTTGGTTGTCTCACTCATTAACATATGGTGTTGTAGAATGATAAGCACCTCCACAGGTATCTACTCCCGAGAAACGTATTTTTCTCCTCTCTCAAAACGTGTATTTAACTCGTTCAGCACCCGGGTCCATGACCGGCGACACGTAACACGTGAAATTTACNCTTCTTTGCCTTGTATCTTGTTCACTGCGCATGTTCTGGTAGCGCTATAGACGTCCTTTCATTGTTCTCAGTGCCTTGAGTTTCCACTGTGGCTTTTGGTTGTCTCACTCATTATCATATGGTGTTGTAGAATGATAAGCACCTCCACAGGTATCTACTCCCGAGAAACGTATTTTTCTTTGCACCTCTCTCAAAACGTGTATTTAACTCGTTCAGCACCCGGGTCCATGACCGGCGACACGTAACACGTGAAATTTACTNCCTCTCTCAAAACGTGTATTTAACTCGTTCAGCACCCGGGTCCATGACCGGCGACACGTAACACGTGAAATTTACTTATGGCCGGCACTGTACACGGCAAGGAATCAGTGGCCGGTGTTTTGAAAACCCTCCTTGCGAGAAATCCGATTGGTTGTAACTTCTCCACCGCTCATTTGTGAATGGTTAATTCCGACATCAACGTATGCTCAGTACAAAGTTCACTGGCTGTGAGTGGAGTGGAGAGGTTTGGGCGGGTGTTAACATCGAGGTTTTGAGAGCCGATAAACGTGAAGCGAGGTGGGTATGGAGCACCGTCGGAATGCAAGGGCGAGGGAAACTAGAGATCCCCGAGAAAGCCCGCCGACCAGCGGCATCGTCCGGCCCGATTCCCACGTGCGAAAATCCGGCAGACCCAGCCGGGAACCGAACCCAGTTAGCCTTGATGGGAGGCGACTACTCTAGCCACTACGCTACCTCGGCCACTATCAAATATTAAACTGTTGCAATACTCGAGCCTGTAAATTAATTCGAGACTCAAAGGGATTATAACTAGCCTTGGCGTATTCCTTATTCCTTTCTCATACCCTAAGCTGTTTGCTACGTGTGAATGGCCTCGCTGTCGACGATGCGTTAAATCCTACGTACAGCTTCCACGTGCTTACTTATTCTATGCTGTGAGCTTATCATCGTGACCTTATCATGCTCGTGAGTTGGCATGGCGTTAGTTTTTTTTGGCCGCCGCCGATCTCACGCCGAAGATGTTTGCTTTTCCTGCGGCGGCGGGTGAATCAGTTGGCAGACGTCATGCTTGCAGAGGCCCCTCGGGGGTCAGCCTCGATCCCTCAGCAGTGACTTCTTCGTCTCTGCGGAGTCATCTCCGTGTTTGTTCTCGCCCGGGAGGGTGGAAGAGGGGAAGTGTCAACACAGCGAAGTTCCCCCGCTGAAGCCTGACATCTCGCCGTCAGCGCCCGGCGACCCGGAGATGACGTCGCCCGTCAGCACTCGTCGCTCTTCATCAAGGCACCACTGTGCTGGGTGTCCCCGTCACACAGCGACCACATTACAGCGGCCTTCTCCCGTGGCACCGAGGGGCGCTGGTGTTCAGTCACCATTGTCCACGACGATCGAGGGATCGTTGCACATTCATGATATTTATGACCTGTACTGTACACGGCAAGGCAGTCAGTGCCCAGACTTCNGCACCGAGGGGCGCTGGTGTTCAGTCACCATTGTCCACGACGATCGAGGGATCGTTGCACATTCATGATATTTATGACCTGTACTGTACACGGCAAGGCAGTCAGTGCCCAGACTTCCCTATGGCTAATCCAATTTGAGGAATTTTATGTACCTATATGACATTAATGGTTAATGCCAACATCATCGAAGACGCATTCACTGGTTTCAAGACACGTGCTGAACAATAGTGCAGCGCATGCCAAAAAAATTACGTGATTGCAATACTTGAATTCTGAAATTAATGCTAGTGACCNGATCGAGGGATCGTTGCACATTCATGATATTTATGACCTGTACTGTACACGGCAAGGCAGTCAGTGCCCAGACTTCTCTATGGCTAATCCAATTTGAGGAATTTTATGTACCTATATGACATTAATGGTTAATGCCAACATCTTCGAAGACGCATTCACTGGTTTCAAGACACGTGATGAACAATAGTGCAGCGCATGCCAAAAAAATTACGTGATTGCAATACTTGAATTCTGAAATTAATGCTAGTGACCNATGAACAATAGTGCAGCGCATGCCAAAAAAATTACGTGATTGCAATACTTGAATTCTGAAATTAATGCTAGTGACCCGAACGGGTTACCAACACCGGCTCCAGTTTTTAAAGGGATGTAAATAATAGCGCAAAGTATTGATATCCCTAGTTATTTGATACGTCCTTAAAAACTCTTGAGTCAATAAACACACAAGCAACCGTGTGCAGTACCGATTCGTCTTGGGTTGAGTTGCAAAATCCCAGGATAAACGACAGTTGAAGTTCAAGGCATTTTTTTTTTTTGGTCGTTAGTTGTTGCTTGTAAAGCAGGCTTCGAAGTCCTGTTATTTATGTTATTTACAGGAAACATAAAAGTAATTCAGGTGTGATGACCATATTTTTTTTGTCGAATGATTTTCAAAGTTAAAATGAAACACTTCTTGAAAATAGCGAAAAGAGCTGGAAAATGGCTTGTTTAGCGTTTCCTTTGCTGAGAGCAGGGAAAATAATAAGTGTGAAATAAATAATGTGCTGTCTTCCATTAATTGTTTTGGAAATTTTTGTTCAGCACCAAAAGTGTTTTTGATGGATGTGGGGTTTGCAAACGACGCGGATGCTCACCATTATGAAAACATGCGTCCTATTAAAGTATTGTTTTTTGATCTATTGCATTCTTTTTATCATATATACGCCTTTTCTTAATATTTTTAAAAAGAAAATAATTAAAAAATACTTTAAAAAGAAATACTAAGAAAGAAAAATCTACTTAAAAGAAAAGAAATATTTTAGAAGAAAAGAATACTTAAAAAGGAATTATGACCATATGAAAAAATTCTTATTCCATGTCTATGACTACATGAAAAAAATTCTTATTGCTGGTCCATATAAGTCTTGGATAATTAAAAACCTATATAAAAATTCTTATTGTATGTTTATGACTATATGGAAAAAATCTTATTGCTGGTCTATATAAGTCTNAAAAACCTATATAAAAATTCTTATTGTATGTTTATGACTATATGGAAAAAATCTTATTGCTGGTCTATATAAGTCTCGGATAGTCAAAAAAACTTATATAAAAATTATTACTACGCATTAGAATAATCACGACAAAAGATTCATTCGTCCCANTGGATAGTCAAAAAAACTTATATAAAAATTATTACTACGCATTAGAATAATCACGACAAAAGATTCATTCGTCCCACCCACACACATGATATTACGTCTTTTAAACCCCTTGCTTCAACACATGTCCTGATAGCTCAGTTTGCTAGGATGTCCACCATACTGGCGACCGCAAGGTCCGGCAGTTCGATCCTGCGAAAAAATAAATAACAGCACTTCTGGTTGTCGCTCGACGACTTAAACTACTGTAAACAATATGGCGGACACACCAGCGCCGCCTAGCAGGCGATGAAGGAACTACTGCAAACAAGATGGCGAACACACCAGCCCCCCTAATAGGTGGCAAGGGAAATGCGTAGACGGCGGGGGAAGAAGGCGAGAATAGAGAGAACCGGGAGAGAAAGGAAAGAGACAAAATGGAATGACAGGACATCAATAAACGAGAGGAATGTCAGACAGCCAAGACGGAATGATAGAGCACGAAAAAACAAGACAGAATGATAGAGCATGATGTAGAAATACAAGATGGCGACCGTAAACAAGATGCTTGCCGGGAACAAGATAGCGGGTCCAAGATGGCCGTGGTGCCGCAACTCCCAGCCCTTGTCCCCAAACCTACCAAATCCATCTACTAATGTTGTTTATTGTATGGGCCGATAGGACGGTTGTAAATGGGAATATAGAGAACAGCAGAACTGTTGGTGATGCAGTCATGAATATAGGATAGTCTCTTCTAGCTTGTCTTGATTGACAGTAAATCTGTACGGCACTCAAAGTGTTAAGTTGCATAAAGAAATCCTTGAGATATGTCCCTGGAATTCTTCTTCTGTCACACGCCAACAGCTCCGGCACACACATCCAAAAGTCGTTTTGGGAAGGGCCGCGGGGCCACATGAAATATGACGCGAGTTTATTGTGTTTGGAACAAGCGGGACAGAAGTAGGCTACTGACAGTTGAAATTCGGCATGAATGATCGGAGGTCAACTTGGAGAAAGTTCACGATGGACGAGTTTTATGCCTTATTGCGAAGCGGCGGAGTTACGTCGTCATGCGCGCGGTGTGATGGCGACTGCGCCGCCATTGCAATGTAGCGTACCGGCTAGAACGAGAGGTAAATACGTCTCTGGAATACCGGAAAAAATTTTGTTCCTCCGAGACTACGTTCTAGGAAGTTAAATACTACTTTGAACAGCGCAGGAGTGCCAAAGTTTGCACTGGAGAGCACGAGGTATTGAACTGGCATGCATTTTAATTGGTTAAAAAATGTTGAATGTAGTAAGGAGGGGCACACAGATGGGGAAGGAGAAGTATTCCGATTGAACCGACGGCTACGTCTGTCACGCTTCACCAATGAGAAAATCCTGGACTCAGAACACTTTAGAATACAGAAGTGAAACAGCCTTTTATACGACGATTTACAGCCGCACACGCCACCTAGATGACGTCACTGGCCAGCGACATGTCGGAACGCCGTTCGCCAATCAGCGCCTTGTAACTAACTCGCCAGCCAGTAGCCCAGCCAATAGGTAACCTTTCACAGCACGCAGTGAAGTCAATTGATGGTTAGTACCAACTTTTCTGAAGCCCTGCTCAAGTTACACTTTCAGGATATTCTTCCGCCTCATGCAAACGAAGCTTAATCGTGTCTAGAAAATTACACCAAAGGAACAGCGCGCCGTAATTGTGCGAACTCATTTTTTGTTTGCATGAGAACTATTTAACCTCTCTCCATATTTCTGTGTTTTAATTTTAAATAATGTGTTATCATTTACAGATAAAATATAAGTAAAATACCGATTTAACCAAAAATAAGACATTTTTTATTAACTGACGTATAAAACGCATGTGATATATGACATTTGGAGGAGGAATTGGGGTGGGGGGGAAGCATGGGGTGGTTTTCCAAAGGTTTGATTCCAAAAGTTAGCCAATAAGACATAGGGCCCGTTCCAAAGGCTGGCGCAGCCAATCAGCGAATTGTTACGCCCACGTTAACTGTATGTGCGTTCGCGCGGGTTTCGCTTGTGTATTTTCGGTTATTCTGCGGCCCGGAACTTTCCAGTCCGCCAGTAGTTTGCCTTTACATACACTTCCCAGTTTGTGTACGGAAAAAGTTGACCGTTGAGAAGTGGAGGGGACGGGTGCGGTGCCTCGCATAACCGGAGGGCTGAGTCTGGCCACAGCGACATTCCAGCAAGTGTGCTGGCATTTCCGCGACGACAGCTGCAGCACGACGGGGCCTGCGGATCTTCCCCACCCTTCCCCTAAACTCGCATCTCCCTCGTTTCCCTCAAGCCCCTCCCACATTCTCCTGCAGAGCAGTTACGTCCGTTTGCCTAAAGCCGCCCAACACATAAACAATGCCCCGTAAGTATTATTTTCCGCCCGTGTGTTCCTACCACAATGCCGGCCCGACACTTTTACTTCCGAAAATTTAACTTCGCGTGGTAAAGCCATGACGGAATCCAGGCCAGCCACTTACGTGTCTTTAACCGGTTCTTATATGGGCAGGTCACAGCAACATGTGGATTGTTGGAAATGCAAACCGTGTTAACTCTTTCAGACCCATGTTAATTTATGTGGTCAGTTGTTGGAAAATTAGAAAAAAATTTTGATGCACGATGCACTTAAACCAACGCTACATTTGTTTCGTCATCACAACCAATGCGTAGGGGCAGGTGTTTTTCGCGAAAAGACTTCAAGACCAGATGTACTCCAAAATACCTTAGTTCTTATGCACTTTTTATTGGATGATTTTCACGTTCCTTAAGTTCCTGCCCGCAAATCATGGACGTGCTGTATCGGAGTACTTAATTCTGATTGGCCCAGCCAAATAATAACATGTCTTCTCACGTAGACGCGCGGCCAATAACAAATGGAAGTTGTGGTTGTGGACGTAGGATATTGAAGTCTAGCTTGACCATAAATCTTTTCGCGAAAATTCCATGCGTGGTGAGCTAAGACCTACAAAATTTGCATTATCTTTTGGGGACAGGTTATAATTTAAGGACGTGTAAGATTATATTGCGTTTTGTCATTGGACTGTACTTCATTTGACTTCGCGCCGATAAGTATACACTTCATAATTAAGTGGACGGAATTGCCACACTGTACTATTGTCCTTTCCGCAAAAAAGCCATAAAAATTCTATTTTTAACCATTATCACTATTTTTTTCTCTTCTTTAAATATTTTAAATACGATACAAATAAAAAGTGACAGCTGTATATAATTGTTTTTTACCTTTCCTGGAAAAAGTCACATCCCCAGAACATTCATTTACTGAGATACGCGGGGCCGCGGTGGTGTAGTGGTTAGACTACCCGCCCCCTACCTAGGCGGGGTCACTCCAGTATTTTCGCATGTGGGATTCGTGCCGGAAGGTGCCGCTGTTCGGCGGGTTTTCTCAGGGATCTCCCGTTTCCTCCGCCCTTTCATTCCGGCGCGGCTCCACACATACCAAGTTTCACCCTCGTCGGCTCTCAAGACCTCGCTGTTAACGGCCCAGCCTATTAAGCCGGCAGCCGCGAACTTCAAATGGGGAATCTATGTTAAACGAGATTCCTTCTCATTGCGTCAATTTTCAATATAACTATTTCAAACAAAAATCATTTTGACGCGACTTTCTCGGAAAATTTGCTGTATAAAATTATTATATATATATATACTATCGATTAATTTTTTTTTGTTATATGTAAATTTCAATAATACATTTTAGGAAAAAAAATTAAACAAGACCATTGCCAAGATGTCTTAACGTAGCAATATTCCTTTAAAAATTTCGCTTAGAATAATTTTTGTTTGAAATAGTTATCTTTAAAATTGACGCAATGAGAAGGAATTTTGTTTGACATAGATTCGCCATTTGATGTTCGCGGCTGCTGGCTTGGTAGACAGGGCCGTTAAGAGCCGCCCAAATGTCTTCACTCACTCACTCACTCACTCACTGAGATAGGCGTTTGCGCGTTTTCCTGTAGCTTTTCCCACGTTTAAGACCGTGAAACTTGGGAGCGATAAGGGCGACACTGCCACGCGAATCAAGAGCCTCATCGCCGCAATGCGTAAAGCTCTGAACCGGCGTGCAGTGTTCTAGTCACACTGAGTGTACCTATGAAACTTTCAGTGGTGACCTTATTATTTTATTGGTGTAAAGAAAGTAGCAAGATTCAGTGCATGTCCTTTGAGTACTTTTGCGTATAAATAAGGCGTATATTTTGAGATACAGCGCTTTGAAAAAAGTAGTTTTTAATCATGCTTGGAAGCTTTGAAATGGTGTTTCTGATGTGCCTAACTTGCTTAAAGTAATCGATAGAGACATGCAATATTCGCGATATTATTCAGCGACAGGTTACACGTTAAACACGTGTACGTCTGCTCGTCTTATATCGTTCGACCACATTCCACACGACACAACCTGCCTACCTCTCTGCACCAATCCATAAACACTTCACATTAGCGTGACCGAATCGCGTCCAGTCCTGTGAGAAGAGGAATGGTTTTTCATCCAGGCAGCAGCCAATGAACGAACGACGTCGTCTCGGGTATCTACAGAACTGCGAACTCTAGCTTGACGACAAACAATAACGCGAAATTTTCAGGTATCTAGTAATAGACAGGCATAACCCCTCAAATTACTTGCCAGCCGGCTGCAGCCCAGCCAATAGGCAATCTATCGCAGAACGCAGTAGCCAATCGGACGCAAGGCTCGTTTCCGGATCCTCGCGCAGCCTGTCCGGGAACGCGCAAGTCCACATCAAAGGAGCTGGCACGCCGTTTTACTTCTATACACTTACATATTCCGTGGTAATATGAAAAATTCTCGAACCCACAACTTTGTGCTCCTCACGCCTGCAATCTTGGAAGTTTGTATTACAATTTGAAAATTTGCATTATTTTCGACTAGAAACCTTCAACATGCGCGTTATTATTTCAGGACAGACTGAACTCCAAGTTACTGTGCGTTTAACCGACTACAGCCATTGGACGAAAATATGCCTGTCTTGCCTTGGAGAACTCTTGAACTAATAAGATAACATCAGCGGTAGAAGTGGCCAATCTATTTTAAGGAGGTCAAGCAGGTAGGTGACGTTGATTGAAGTGCAGTGGCCAATGAAACCACGGACTATCCTCGTTTGTTTATAAGGCAGTGGAGTCTATTCTGTCATCGAAAGATAATGTGAATTTTGCACGTGTCTATTTATGACTTGTGCTAAACATTTCGATACGACTTCTGAAATTGAAGTTGTGGCAAAAAGGAAAGTAAAAATTAAAATAA
The DNA here is from genome assembly GCA_002778355.1 of Clitarchus hookeri. NCBI lineage: Eukaryota > Metazoa > Arthropoda > Insecta > Phasmatodea > Phasmatidae > Clitarchus > Clitarchus hookeri. Next base: position 799,885 of record NQII01000454.1, on the reverse strand, counting down.
AATGCATAATGATCAAACCTTCTGTTATATTCGCACTACTGCAAGCTGCTGTTGTAAACATCCCTCCCGCCGTGCTGATGTCACCGTGCAAACCAGAGCAGCCTTTTTTCTATTTCCTGCTCCACAGTCCGTGCCACTTGTTGCGCTTGCACAAAGCTGGCGTCGTCCCGCTTGACCGCGCCGCCAGTCGTAAAAGCGCGGGTTACGACCGCGGGTGTTCGCGCCAGACGCCCGCCTGCCCCAACGAGACCAATGGGCCCCCGCTCACGCACTCCAATGTTGCCAACTTCGACGTGCATATACCTCGTAGATACTAGGAAGTTTCACGAGTTCAAGTGGCGCTAGCTGCCGGGATAGATTTCAACCACTTGTTCCGAGTTTAAAAATCACACGTTGAGATCGGGAATGTCTCCTATTAACTTCAAAATGTCCCATAATTTAAAATATTACCTTAATTCTGGCGTCTGTGGTTTAGTGGTCATTATATATGTTTTTAAAGATCACTATTGCAAAACTAATTACAACAACGTGTAATTTGCACTGCACTTTCGTTCGCACATAGTTCGACCATCCCTTGAACAAACCATTATAGTTCATTCACGGATACTTCCAACTTTACTGAAGCCCTTCTGTACTTCTACTTCCAAGATATTCCTCCGCCTCATACTAACAAAGCTTAACCAAGCCTAGTAAATTACACCAAAGGGACGGCTCACCGCATTCGTGCGCTCTCAGTGTAATAATATTTTGCATAGGAACTGTTTCTTACTAGGCATTACCAAAACTCCTTTTTGTGTCTGTTTTCATTCGTATTAATTATGAATTAAATATAATTTATGGAAGATGATAAGTAAACGTTCAATCTAACCAAAACTAATAAACTTTTATGTTAAACACGTATGTAAGTCTTGCGATACATGGCATATTTAGGTGACAACAAAGCACGTCATATATGAGGCGAATTTTCAAACGTTTGATTAAAAAAATTATGGAGAAAACGTGAATGAATTATACACAACTGTGTACGCTAGTTCTGAATCGGGTTAACATTTGTTTGCGTGATGGAGACTTTGTTTTGTTCGGATTTTCGTACTAGGTGCTATATCGTGTGTGTCGCGGTAATAGCGTGGTTAAAGCAGGGCCTCCCGCTGAGGCGATCTGTGCGGGCAGCTTCACGCACGGTTTTGGCTTGTTGAAAACATGGCGGACGTTGCTGTTGATCGGAAGATTTTCTCGGGACGTACACCCCCCCCCCTAGTTCTTACCCTTTTAGTCGCAGGTTAATATATCGTTTAAGACGTTGCAAAGAACTATTTAATTTTTGACCGGAGCTACACTAGTATCGTTCCATCGCTCTCATGTATCCAGACCAATAAAAATTAGTCTCTGTGCTTATTTTACTGGCAGCGGCTGTTTAAAAGATTTCGGGCTTTAGTCTCAGCAACAAATTATATTTCCTGCACGTTAGAGAGGTCTCTACTTGGCATCTGTCCTCCTCCCCCCCCCCCAACGTTTGCAGTGCATACCATTGAACCCACTATGTTTGTGAGTGAGCGAAGATATTTGGGCGGCTCTTAACAGCGAGGTCTTACGAGCCGATGAGGGTAATTGAGATGAGTATGAAGCAGCCGGAATGAAAGAGTGGGGGAAACGGGGAGATCCCCGAGAAAACCCGCCGACCAGTGGCATCGTCCGGCACGATTCCCACATGCGATTTAGACCGGTTAGCCTTGGTGGGTGGCCAGCAGCTAACTGCTCAGTCACCGCCCCCTCCACTACGTTCTATGTTTTTTTGTACGAAACTACTAGACGTGTTCCCAATATGTTTATCTACAAAAGGAAAACATACCCAAAACTGAATTACATGACGTTTTGACAATATTACGCATGCTACAAATATTATTTGATAGATGTACAACATTGTTAATTACTGCTTTCCTTGATTAGTGTGTGTTAAAACATACTACCCGGGCACGGGCGGAGCTACGGTTTGCTGCACACGTCCCATTAGTGAAGTGGTACGCTCGCTGCTTGAACCCCCATAAGTACACGCAGCCCGAAGAGAGCACTGCACTGCAGTTCATACATAGCCTTGCGCGTAGCGGCGATGGGGCACTTGGCGTGGCATGACAGTGTAGCCCTTATTGCTAGTTCTCCATACGTCCTGTACATCCGGGTTTGCCCAGCCATCGTGTGGGAAAACAACATTTAAACAAATGGCATTCGCATGAGAAAGACAAGTTTCCCACCCGCGCAAGCCAAGAGGTCATGATCGGTTAGATGGGGAAAAG
>NQII01000454.1:782832-793163 GCA_002778355.1 Clitarchus hookeri | reverse complement strand
TTTTTTTTTTTTTGCCCAGCTAGACTGCACGAGCGCTCCAGTGTAGCGAACGGCGAACATTGAAAACATGAGAGACCTATTTTTTATATTTGTATATATTTTTCAGCTTTCTGTGTTTGTACTTTGATTAATGTTGGCGTATTAATGAATGCCTCAAAATGTGTTTTAACACTTGATTTAATACTTTATTCACTTATATTAAGTAAAATTGAAGTTCTAGTTTCATATTACGCACACGGCAAGTTGATTTTGATTATTGTCAATTAATTGACACACATTTTATGGTTGAGGACAGAGGTTAACCACGCCTACAAAAAAACCAATAGATTGGATTTAATCTAGGCGGTTTTTCTTAAACCTATCAGTGTCACTTTGGCCTAAAGCGGAATGTGTCTTGTGCTAAAAGATGAAATTGTCATGGAAGAAATACATACAACCAAGACCAGTCAAGTCTTTGCATAATAACATATATCCATTGCATCATCATCTGCGAATTGCAGTGAAAAAGTTTGCTTTTACCGTATGCAAAACATTTCCATTATTACGTGAAAAAAGCTGATATTGATAAAATAGTACAACAGTTGTCTCAGTGCATGTGCCAGCCTAATATTCGATTAAATTATCGCAATCATATGGCATGACAGCCAGTGTGGTGCTGCATGTGTGTAGTACTGAATCGTGTTGGCTGAAGTTACTAGTATAACACTGTTCATGGAATAGGTGCACAAAAAAACAGTAGTTACAGTACAAACTTTTATTTATTTTCATTTACAGCAATCATGATGGGCATTTAAATATTATGGTATAGATGTCAAACTGTGTAATACTTTGCACTCACGATTTTTTACACATAAGTAAAGCATGCAACACAGAATGAACTATTGAAAGAGGTAAATTTGCCTTTGAATGTACTGTTATGTTAATGAAAAGAGATCTCATTTAAAAATTATCACAATTTATGAGTTAATATATTTACTCTTTTTTACTGTTGGGGGCATATTAATACCATCAGACACCTTGCAATTAAGTACAAATAAATTATTAATTAGCAAAGTGAATGTGAAATATTTCTAAGAAGTAGGGCAGACTGACAATAATTCAATGCGGTCTGCTACTTCTAATTTTTAAAATTGTTCTTATATCAGTTGTATCACACAACATAAAAAAACAACAGTGTCCTTGCATGTCTCAGAAAAAATACACAATTTGCTAAGCCGTTTATGCCTGGGTGTGCATAACCTGGGTAAATCTAAAAACACGACTTATATTTTGGTTGTAAATACATTTTCAAGAGAAAAACATTTTGGAAAAATAAAATTTTTTAAGTGCAAAAAATACACATGGATTTTTTTNTAAATACATTTTCAAGAGAAAAACATTTTGGAAAAATAAAATTTTTTAAGTGCAAAAAATACACATGGATTTTTTTCCCCTTTTTTTTTACCACCAAAGATAAATAAACACATCCACCACCTAGCATTCTATTTCAAAGTGCGTATTCTCATCTAAAGAATGTCGCCAGAGGTGCTCTTGTCAGGTTGGGATACTTTGTCGAAAAATGAAAAAGGAAACTTGCTCACAGGCGCTCTTTAGTTTATTGTCTCTAGAGGGGTCAAGCCTACTTGGCGTGTAAGNTAAATACATTTTCAAGAGAAAAACATTTTGGAAAAATAAAATTTTTTAAGTGCAAAAAATACACATGGATTTTTTTTCCCTTTTTTTTTACCACCAAAGATAAATAAACACATCCACCACCTAGCATTCTATTTCAAAGTGCGTATTCTCATCTAAAGAATGCCGCCAGAGGTGCTCTTGTCAGGTTGGGATACTTTGTCGAAAAATGAAAAAGGAAACTTGCTTACAGGCGCTCTTTAGTTTATTGTCTCTAGAGGGGTCAAGCCTACTTGGCGTGTAAGTCTGTATCTCAACATAAAAACGTTGTAGCTCACCTTTCTTGCCCACTTTCGTACACATGAAGAGAATCGAGACACGCGCCCTCTGCGAGTCCTAGGCATTGTTTCTCTGAGGGAACTGACCTGGGGTAGTAGGTAGGTGGAACGAGTCCGCCGTTCCCACTCGCGCGTGCTCACTGGAGGCGAGCTGGAATTTCAGCTCGCACTCGTACGTCACGTCTCTGTCCGGAGGCGCGACTGTCAGCTGTGAACACACTCACAGATTATTCCTAAAATTACCATATCAACGTTTACGAATAGCGATAACGCGAGGATGGTAAGCTATACTTCCATACACCCGTGGTAGCGTTCCTGCATTCGCTCACGAAACAGTTAAATGCGTAGGGAAGTCGCCAACCTTGTATAGTAACGACGCTCTACATTCCTGCATTTGCAGTCTGACACGTGTTATTATTTCCATACGGCGTGTATGTTAAAAACTACCATTACAGTTTAGGAAGCTCACCAGAAATTTTTTTTTACAGCGTAGGCACCTCGTGAGCCAACGCTGAGGATGTGGTGCGGAAGATGAGAATAATTTTATCTAATATGTGAGGGTGTCAACGGTTATTGTACATTCGCGCGCGCTTGTGGGGGTAAGAAACGCAAACTACTGTATGCTCCTTGGTATATTAAAGTTGGGCTCACCCGTTCGAGTTTCTAAGCTTTTCGTCCGTGTAACATTTCGGTGTCTTCTGTGCAGATGCAGAGCGTGCTTCTTGCAAACAGTGAATATGCGTCACGTGTGGTGAAATTAGAATTATCTGCTTATTAACGAGAGGTACAGAAACTTTCACAAATCATATTAAGTGCAAGGAGTTGCGTATAAGTCTAAGGGCTCGTATGCATCGCCGTGCACAGTGCCTGTCGTGAGTATCCGTCGTGTAGCAACAAGTTCACGATCGTGCGTGCACGATCACTAGATGGTTGAAACAAAAAAAAAATATAACGCAGTCTATCCAACGTCTTATGGTGTTTTGTTCGCCGCTTACAATTGTCGACGAGTGATTATACGAAAGAGAATGGAAATAATAATATATTGCTGAGTGTCGAAAGTGTTACTTTGTTCCGTGCGGCTCGTATTACAGTGTGCGACACGCCTTGCATGGGACAGTAGTGTGGGAGAGCCAGGCCGCGCCTTGACTGCCAGGCAACCCGCATGTCATGTACTTAGCAGCTTGAGGACGGACGGGAAACGGCGCCGTTTACACGACCAAGGTTTAGCCCGGTTCAAAAGATCCCCGCTCTCCCGATTCTGCTTTCGTGGGACACTGGGAGCGTGGCACAGAAGCGTATATAGACTATCTAATTTTGTGAAGGAGGATGAGGGTGGTCATATGCCCTTTGTACCATTGTGGCATGGAATGTGGGCACTGTCTCGTCATAAATTAGGAAACAATATTAAATTTAAATATATACATATTTAAAAACTTTGGTATCATTTAATTTTGTTTTCAAAGCATCAACAGGACTGTCTATATCAATGTTTTTTTAGGAGGGGCTCATTGTGTCCACAACCCCCCTCCCTCCGGCACTTGGCCCACGTTGTTAGTCAAGATGCCTTGCGGGTTAGATTTCAGGCTGCGCGCGTGTGAAACATGGCGGACTCTGGCGATGAGTGTATACTCGCGGCGCTCCTGTTTCCTTCAGTATCGCATGTTGTTGGCAGTGGCGTAGCCAGAAATTACTTAATTAAAATCGAGGGGGGGGGGGTGAGTTTATGTGTTACACTGACTGGAGGAGTGAAATTGATGGATTTTACACCACCGTTTGCGGTACTGTGAACACCCGTGCTGGTTAAGACTGCTCGCCTCCCGGGTTCATTCCCTGGCCGGTTCACTCGGGATTTCCGCAAGTGGGAGTCGTACCGCACGATGCCGTTGGTCTGCGGGTTTTCTCGGGGATCTCCAGTTTCCTCCGTTTTTCATTCCGGCGCTGCTCCATACTCACCCCACTACACCCTCACTCTCAATATCTCGACGCTAAGAACCGCCCAAACCTCTTCACTGACTCACTCACTCACTCAAAGAAAACATCAAAATGCATCATAGTTTGCAGCAATTATGTTTTATCGCAGATAAATACTTATTAATTATTTTAACACTGACTGTCAACCATAAAAGGGGAGGGGGAAGGAGGATGATGCTGAAACCCGATAACCCCTCTGGCTCGCTTCCGGTTGTTGGGCTCGAACTATCGCGACCTCNTATCTCGACGCTAAGAACCGCCCAAACCTCTTCACTGACTCACTCACTCACTCAAAGAAAACATCAAAATGCATCACAGTTTGCAGCAATTATGTTTTATCGCAGATAAATACTTATTAATTATTTTAACACTGACTGTCAACCATAAAAGGGGAGGGAGAAGGAGGATGATGCTGAAACCCGATAACCCCTCTGGCTCGCTTCCGGTTGTTGGGCTCGAACTATCGCGACCTCAATCTCCTCTCCACGTGAGTATGACGGAGGGTACGGAACATTACTGGGCTTCTTGCATTCGTACTGCGGAAGGCAGCGAGATCCACTGTAGAATCATCAAGCTTAAGTCTTTGGTTCCAATCTTCCGGACAATGGCCGAGATCACGATCTCCGGTAAGAGTTAATAGTGCGTTGAGGATAGGCTAATCCTATTTTACAATTTCATGAAAGCCAGTAATTGTTTTTATTTATACTGGGCTCGCAATCAACCGTCACGCCCGTCAGTCGTCCGTCCGTCCGGCGGTCACGTGATCTTCAACCAATCGCAGGGCAACTTTTTTTTCTATCCGTCCATCCGTCAAATATTTTCCAAACTGTAACTTTCGACGGATGGACATTTGAACCACTGCTTTCTGACGACATTCCTTATACTGGAATACGCACTTTGAACTAAAATGCAATTCCGTGGATCTGTGTTTATTTACCTGTAGTAGTAAATTCAAAATTTTTAAATATATAAGAAATAATTAGTAGGGCCTATATATTATTATTACGTAAAAAAATTATTTTCCCAAAATGTTTCTCTTGAAAATGCATTTCTAACCAAAATATACCTCCAATTAAAGAAAGTTCGTGATGTTAAGTTGTCACATTGAAATTTGGCTGTACAGAAGGATTGACGGACGGCAGANGCCAATTAAAGAAAGTTCGTGATGTTAAGTTGTCACATTGAAATTTGGCTGTACAGAAGGATTGACGGACGGCAGATTGTTGTGAATCGCTTTCAACTGACGGACGAAAACGTAGACGGATGACTGACTGACTGAAGTCTTCCTTCTTTGCAATTGGATCAAAATGTATCAAAGACGCTCTGGAAGATTCTGAGCCAATAACAGACTTGCAAGAAAACATGTAGCGAATCCCATACTGCCTGTTATAGGGCAAAACAGACTACTCAACGAGGCAGTAGCCAATGAACAAATAGCTGGGACTTGAGAATGCATAGGGTTGTGGAGTACAGCCTACAAGTTACTGAACTCGCGAACATTTCCTTTCCGTAGTTATGGGCATCGTTATAAATTATTGTAGCTATGACGGTAAAGTGAGCACTTTTTGAAGCCCTCTCATTTGAAATAATAGTCAATAAATATATTTTATTGTAGTCTCTGACGTTAACTTTCGAGTCCGGTGAAATATATGCACTGTGTTTATTACTTAGGTGGCAATATTTATTTTTAAAAAGTGGTGAAAGGATATAAAGTGGCTGCAGGAAAAAAAAGGACTAGAGCGAGGGCCGTAAAAGCGCTCACTTTACCGTTAACAGCATATAGCATCGTAGTACAGAAGATGTTCAGCTGTTACTATTATTGGTACGGTTGCGGCGTGGTTAGAAGAGGTTACGTCGGCTTGTACACCCCTGTGGCGGACGAGATCATGTGGGGGGCCTCCGCTGCCCAAATAGAGAAGAGCTGGTTGGTACTCGGGCGCGTAATGAATCGAGTAAGAGTGATGGAGNCAACAGTTGCCGTCCCGGTGCCCTCCGGTCCGGGTCTTCGCCGTCAGCCCTGTGGAACTTTATCCCGGACGTCGCCCTTCTCATTAGTACTAGACATGGCTACTTACAACTTGAAGCCCTGCTTTTGCTATACTATATGGTGGTATTTTTCGTATGCGTCCCAAAATACTCTCAACAGTAACTTGACTTCGAGGTTAAGTGTATTATCAGAACTTATAAAGGTTGGTCATCTGTATAGTGTCTGCCAACATTAAAAAGTATATGATATCTTATTATGGAACATATTTTAAAAGAACTTGTAGATATACCACTTGGAAATTGTAAACATTGCGAAATAGACCCCTGGNTATTATGGAACATATTTTAAAAGAACTTGTAGATATACCACTTGGAAATTGTAAACATTGCGAAATAGACCCCTGGTGTCTGGTTTTCTTCCAGCGACTGCAATAGAGAACCGAATATTTTTTTTATCGCTTATCTTCTGTAAACTTTGGCGCTCTGATTAGTAAACTGGTATATTCCCCCCTCTTCCGAAAGTTGTAACGACTAAAAAAAATCACACCAATTCTTCATAATAGAGGAATATTGNTATTATGGAACATATTTTAAAAGAACTTGTAGATATACCACTTGGAAATTGTAAACATTGCGAAATAGACCCCTGGCGTCTGGTTTTCTTCCAGCGACTGCAATAGAGAACCGAATATTTTTTTTATCGCTTATCTTCTGTAAACTTTGGCGCTCTGATTAGTAAACTTGTATATTCCCCCCTCTTCCGAAAGTTGTAACGACTAAAAAAAATCACACCAATTCTTCATAATAGAGGAATATTGNTGTATATTCCCCCCTCTTCCGAAAGTTGTAACGACTAAAAAAAATCACACCAATTCTTCATAATAGAGGAATATTGATGGGAGTTCCTGTTAGAGATGACTGACGCATATATCTGTATATAACATGGGGAATGCATTGTTTTTAAGGGGTTGGGGATGACTATCCTTCTGTATAAATGTTGGCAGTCGTGCTCTGCCCAGAATTTTCCCTTTATAATTTAGAAAAGAAAGAAACCTTGATATATAGTATAAACTTAGCAACAGTCATTGTTATGTGTAAATGCATGTCATTTTCAAATGGAGTGGAGAGATTTGGACGGCTCTTAACAACGAGGCCTTGGGAGCCGATGAGGGTGAAGCGAGGTGGGCACGGAGCAGCGCCGGAATGCAAGGACGGCGGTAGTGGAATATCGTCGAGAAAACCCGCCTACCAGCGAAAATCCGTGAGTGATCCCACCGGGAATCGAACCCGATTCGCCTTGGTGGGCGGAGATCACTCTAGCCGCTAAGCCAACCGCGGTGCCTCATGCAATTTTAAAGCTAGCCTGAAAGTGGAGTGTATTTACAACACTGCAAAGGCAGGCTGCAGAACCCCATAGCTTCAATCTTCCCTCAGATACGCCTTAATAAAACATTCAACCTTCTAGGTTGTATGGGAAAATTTAATTGGCATAAATAAGCTCCATTGCAAAATAGTAAACGGAACCGATTCATACAATTAGTTTTGTTATATAAAAACAACAGAAGAATCATTCGACGTATATGAAATGTGCGTGGAGGCCCAGATGGCTGGTCTTAGGTATACATCAGAATGAGCAAAAATATAGCGTGGCGTTTCAACAGGTTGTAGCAATGACCAGTGGCGCCAAGTTCAGGTAGTGGCAATGCAGTGGCAAGTGGCTGAACTACCTGGGCAGTATGGCTGGGGCAGTGAACCGCGCTACAGGTGAATTATACTTGGAGTTTTAGTGGCGACAGTGTGTTCGATGCACGTGTGAAGATAGGCCTTATCGCCGACACATCACTCGCACGGACACACTCCTAACGAGGCGGGCAGGCACGTTGAGGAGTTGCATTCGCCGGGATGCCGTTTAGAAGTTCCTTTGAAATGGAATTCTTGCCTGTCTTACCGACAGAAAGTTCAACTTCTTCATTGCCCTTTTGGATAGGAATGCAAGCCGAAGGAAATAAAATGCAAGTTACGTATTTCATTTCAAAGAAAAATTTACGTACTGCTATAGTACCATCAGAAATTGTTTCCAACGTATAAAAAATTGTACCGCAGTGTATTATATGATATACAAAATAATTTTCTTACCTTACTTTGTGAGTTATTTCAATAAGATTTCCTAAAATACCGTGTTATTCTTGACTATAAAGCAAAAAATTGTTTCCGAAATGCGGAAATATTTTTTGCGTGAACAAAACTTTACCAATGCTCACAACAGAGTGCATACTTCATTGGAAGAAAACATATATTAATGGAACTGCGCACATCAAGGAAAGCAGCTATAATCCAAGTGAATAATTATAATTACTTGAATCCATTTTTGTATAGTACCTTAGCCGTTTAGAGACGGCTCTGACAGTACTGATCAGGTTGTATAGAAAATACACTGCCACTGCAGCAATACTCGTTATATTGATCTGAGGCATGGACTGATATGATTTTCCATTTTAAAATTATTTCGTTGCAAAAATTTAAACGGTAAATATACAGATAAAGCGGAATAACGTTGCACGAACATTATGTTGGCATAAACTTCACTAAATAATTGCTGTGGGCGTGACAAAATTACTTGTAGTGACTTAAAAATGTTTGTGTATCTGATTGCAAAATATTGTTNAATAATTGCTGTGGGCGTGACAAAATTACTTGTAGTGACTTAAAAATGTTTGTGTATCTGATTGCAAAATATTGTTGTATTGTAATCATCAAATTTTTTCCCACTGCATAATAACGTTAAAGTCTATTTTAAGAAAATTAATAATCTTTCAGAGCGTATTTTTTTTATACGGCAAAACTCCTGTTGCATAATAGTGAACAACGCCATTGCTCAATTTAGTCCTTGGATTTTGAAAACATTAATTTCAGATTAATGCTGTACTCAGGAACTTTGATTTTACAAGAAACTAACTATGATTTTAAAATAATTATTTTACTACATCACACATTTTTACCACATCTAAGTATGGTTGCTGGAAAGGGNTTTTCATCCACCATATAATACTCTATACTCTATATCCTGTCTTCCTGTCTCATTAGTTTCAGTCACACACATTCCCATCCTCTTTTTGGTTAATTTTGTTGAGTAATAGATATCTACGTTTACGGGATTATAAATGTCACATCTGGAGAACATAGTTGTTTCGACCGCCAGGTCAGACCCAAAGAACTACGTGATCGTTTTACTTTCGGTGATTGAATACTTAACTGTCCCTAGAGTGCAGCAATGCACCCGCTTGTACGACATATAAAACTACAAATTAGTACACACACGCCGAAAACTGTCAGAAAAGTATGATTTATGTTGCATACGAACGAAGAATGTATGCGAGGTGTTTTTGAATAACATGTCGAAATTAAAACCACAGCATCAAGCGCTAATATAAACAATATATCCTTGTAACATGATGCTTGAAAAGGTCATTTAGTAATCTTAAATTTAAGTAGAAGTTAGGCAAAACAACACAGGGAGTAGGAAGCCTAACGTCTGTGCGAGCACAAGTTGCATATGACGAAGGCGAACGGAACTGACGCGCCATGCGAAGAGCGCCTGCACGTGCACCATAAACTCGAGGTTTTTTTATAACACTGTAAGAAACTTGCTAGACTTTACTTATTGTTAATAAATCTCTTACTAGGGTTATATTCCAAATCAAATTTTAAGCGTATTTCCATTCCAGATGTCACAAAAAGCATATTTTGCGAGAAAACCTAGGTCAAATACGGCAAGCATAATAATTACTACGAGTAAACAGTATTACTAATTTTTTATTACAGAGGCTTGAAATGCCTTCGGGGTAATCGTTTTTCTCAAATAACGCTAATGACGACAATAAGGGATTCGGCGGCAAAAATCCATTAAATAAAAATTATATTAAATAATTAACTTCAAAAAATGTAGAAATGTAGTTTCCATCAAAATTATCTAACATGCTCGAAAAATATCTAATTAGATTAGAAGTGAAAATACCTGAAAATCGCGTGATTATTTTCATTATGATCGTTAAGTAAATTATTNAATAATTGCTGTGGGCGTGACAAAATTACTTGTAGTGACTTAAAAATGTTTGTGTATCTGATTGCAAAATATTGTTTTATTGTAATCATCAAATCTCTCAGAGCGTATTTTTTTTATACGGCAAAACTCCTGTTGCATAATAGTGAACAACGCCATTGCTCAATTTAGTCCTTGGGTTTTGAAAACATTAATTTCAGATTAATGCTGTACTCAGGAACTTTAATTTTACAAGAAACTAACTATGATTTTAAAATATTTATTTTACTACATCACACATTTTTACCACATCTACGTATGGTAGCTGGAAAGGGGTAGTAAGATAACATAATTTCTTTATCGGTTTAAACCGCTCCCCCCCCCCC
>NQII01000454.1:759264-779914 GCA_002778355.1 Clitarchus hookeri | reverse complement strand
CCATCAAGGACACGTCGATTACAGCAACCTCGTACTCTTGTCTTGATGTTCCGCAATTCTTTTTGCCTCGCCATATGATTTATACGTCGTTGCACCACTAATTGACAGCAGTCTTCCTCCGCCTTGTACTGTTCTTTTCTTTAATCATCTCGCCCAAGGGAATCGTTAAGCAAACCAGTGCGGCCGACAAGCAGGTATTGTATCAGTGCTGGAAATATCATGGACGTTATTCTGTAACCTGCTTATAAATACCACGGAAATACGGACCACGCGTCTACGCAAGGACATTTCCTCAAAAGATTAAGAGAATTCACCACAGCCGCTATAAATGTAAAATTTAGATTCTTACAACTTACGTAATGACGCGCACAATACTTCACGTAGNATTCACCACAGCCGCTATAAATGTAAAATTTAGATTCTTACAACTTACGTAATGACGCGCACAATACTTCACGTAGTAAGATTTCGTGGTGGACAATCAGTGTAAAATATTTCAGTTAACGATTATTCTAAAAAAAAATTATATGATAAATTCGTTTCTTTTGGCAAAACAGAATCACAGTTTTCTTATAAGGAATTTTAATTTGTCACTGATGGCACGACGTAGTTTTATAATCGTTCGCTGCAGGTTCAGTTCAAGGAAATTACCAATTACTAGAGACCCTGTAATTCCGCATTATAAAACGGCGCGAGGCTGGACTTGGCAATACTCTACTCTCGAGCAGAAGTTATATTATTACAGGCCGCTGCCAGAATCATAGCTCGTCCTTCTGTTCGGCTCGCCCACACGGAATTAAGCCGAGTGCTGAATTTACACTCTTGGTTAAGATTTATCCAGGGCGTGTCTGATGTGCGGGCGTCCAGTGACATTTGAGAAGCTATCATTTGCTCCTACGAAACCTAGCAAGCTACCAAATAATTAAAATGCAGAATTAGTTTTGTTATCTTGCAGCGTTCTAGACTTCGTAATCCGGTATACATTTTTGCCGGCGTCATTTGTTTATCGGCCTCTGCCGCAGTGAGTACGTTTTCTCTTATGTCTTGCTTGGACGTGATTTGACCGTCCCGTCTTGAGTTGTTTCTTATTGGCTCAAAGACATTCAAGGCTGTCAGTCACACTACAGATTAATAACAAAAGCAACAAATGCACAATTGCTTTGGCTTTATTGCGTCTGTAACACGAATGTTATAGGTCACTGCTTATTGGTTATATTACGTAAAGCATTTTAGACGTTTATAATCAACCGTCACGCCAAAAGAAGCCTTAGCTGCAACAATTGAAACTGAAGATTGATGGCATTTCGGGGAGTATCCCAATTATATTCGAACGTAACTGCTTCAGGCAAGTTCGTAACTTATGATANAGATTGATGGCATTTCGGGGAGTATCCCAATTATATTCGAACGTAACTGCTTCAGGCAAGTTCGTAACTTATGATACGCGATGCCATAGGACATGTTTGCCATTACATTAACCGGCCCACGTCGGATCGCACAAACACAACAATTAGGAAATGCAAATTCGTCGCGTGTTCATTGGCAACACGCAAAACCAAACAGGATCTCACCCGAGACGTTTTTGAAAAGGGGAAGAATTTATGAGCTGTGGGGAGTGTGTGTGTGTGCGCGCGCGCGCGTGTGTGTATTTTCGAATTAGTATACCGCCGCGTATGGCGAGAGGTAACGCGAAGAGGAAGTTGGTCGCTGAGTTACTGCCAGAAGTACATTACACGCGCGATTTGTATGCTCGTTGTGGCGGCGCGCGAGTCGCGTAGCGTCGGGGAGACTGTCGCGCGACACGCGATTCCGATCACGTCTTGTCGACTCAATCTTTCTGACCTCGGCGAAGGCTTCGAGTGCCCGGGTATGACTGCGGCGAGGGGTCGCGAAAGGCGACGTACACAACGGGCTCATGAATAATGCACCTGGAGGTGAAAACGGACCGGGGATTAAGTACACCTCGGATCGTGCGGTTATGCTTGTCGCCGTTTATTGCGAGCTGTTTGTTTTGTGTTCGTGTGCGCTGAGAGTCCTGTGTTCGCTCCTCTTCGGACAATTCTTAGATTTATAGGCGTACCCGAAAATGCCCTCGTGAATGACCATTCTACCACACACCATTTATCAGGTCGGCACACGGGGTACTGTAAACCGTGGCTACTTTGCACCTGCTGGGGTAACATTGCACCACTCAAAATATTTGTTTAGGTGCCATTTGGTGGAAGGGTAGCAAACATTACCGGGGTAAGTAACATACAAAATTTAAAATATCTAGCTACAGTCCTCTGCTTCTGTGCCAAAGTGGTGCAAAGTTACTCCTACAGGTGCACAATAGCCCTGGTTTACGGTACCAGGACAGAAACGACGATGTAACGTTTGCAAGGACGATGCATTCCGACACTATAACTTCATGACTTATTACACGATTGAAATAAAAGAGGTCTCGTTCGATCGATCATACGACTACGATGCGAGCATGTCCTTGGGTTGGCGCCGCGCATGCGCAAGGCACGGGTGGGGGCCCGCGACGACTAGTAGCCATTTCTTGCGACTCCGATGTGCCAACGCGCTGATTTTGGAGCCAAGCGAAATATATAGCCTATATTTGTAGCTCGAAGCCATCAAAAGCCAACTATATATTTCGTTGCTTTCATTTCGTTCCCATAGCTCAGAGAAAATATTACCCTCTAACACAGAAGCACTCACGTAAAACACACGACCGTGTCCCCAGCACAGCCATGCTCTGATTGATTTTTTTGCAGGTTTCCTTTATTAACATCGAGTAATCAAGGCCGTTCCTAATAGATTGTGACATAGTTTCACAAGTGCAAGCGTTAGAAGTTTAGCTTGTTTTCGTACTAAGTTCCTGAACTCTTCCGTCCCTAGTCATGGTAACCCTTATTGTTTCCAAGGGCAAAAATCAGAAATCATTTTTACGTCCTTAATTTATTAATTATTTTTAATGTGGAAAATATTGAAAAAAAAATTATGTTTTACTGTATTCATTCCAAAATTGTATCTGCTACACAACCACACAAATTAAATAAATTATTTTTCAGTACATGCCTGTAAAATTCACGTTATTATTTGATAAAATGCCAGATTTCGTTGTTTTATACCTACTCGAGCGGAATTCGTAATTTTATTGGCTGCTGGCCAATATACGGCGTAATTTGTCGTGTGATTTCTCTGCTGGAGATTGATTGCCCGATCGCTGAGCCTTCACTATTGGTAAGAAGCGTTCATAGGATGCACCTTACAAGTTTTATGCCAATGGCACTTCAGATAAGGATACACAATTTTCAAGCCTAGTCCAACGCGAATTTAACGGGGTCCTTTTTAATAGTTAAAGTGGTTTTCCTAGTTGTATTCGTTCCATTATACGCAGTTGTGTATATTTTAGTTTAAAAAAACTATGGAAAGTTTTTAATGTAAATCATTTTTCAATACGGAAATATAAATTAGTATTTTGTTACCAATATATAAATTTGGTTATTGAAACATATACGTGGTCGTATAAAAGTGTCAAAGTCAGAAAAAATTACTGTAAGTAGCCTTCTTTTTACGGTATTTTTAAACTATAGCGAACGAAAATGCAGTACCTTTTCTAAACAGATTGCTATATTAAAACCCTCTGGTCACAGCTTAAACTCCTGAGGAAACAGAACTCGTGTGAATGTTGTTTATTTTATACTATTTTCCTTTGCCGTCGCAATGCTTCCTTGTGGCCGGAGGCGACCCTCAGGTGCTAAGTATGTTTACTATAGTCTATTCGCGGTTTCTTCACACTTTTTTGATAAAACCTTTGAAAAATCTCCCTATGTATAACCCGTTTGGTTATTTCCTAGATGTGTTACCTATCACACGCTTTTTATACCTATGTGAACATTAAAAGTACTTTGTTTTTGGTTAACCTGAACTTTTGTTTCTACTTTCTATAATATTTCACTTTTAATTAATTTGGAATAAAACCAATGGAAAAATAGGTGTGTTGGTAATGCCTAGTAATAAATAATGACAATGCAAAATATTATTACAATGAGCGCGCACGAATACGATGCGCTTTTCCTTTGGTGTAATTTTCTAGACTCGGTTAAGCTTTGTTTGCATGAGGCGGAGGAATATACTGGAAGTAGAACTTTGGCAGGGCTTCAGAAAAGTTGGAAGTAACCGTGAATGGACTACAGCGAGGCTCCTTAACGCCTCCGCATTGTAGCCTTTCTCGTAGGAAATTCATGGCTAAGTCACAACTATTTGTTCATTGGCTGCTGTCCCAGGAAGTATAGCCATTTCAATACCCTAACAGGTTACAGGATTCGGTTCTTGTTTTCTTGGAAGTTAATTATCGACCCTTATCGGCTCCAGTGTGCCCAGTAACTTTGATCCAATGGCGATGCGACCTGGTGGTTTACGCGTTAACACAATGGTTTGCAGAATGCCGTGGAAGTGTTGTCATCTGGAAGTTGCTCTTTATCGAAGTGACTGGTAGTGCGAATAACAGACTGGAAGGGATTACGTTAGCTATATTGAATTGAACGTCTACTGTAGTCACAGACACCCGTTATTGACTTGGTTTTTTTTTCTTAGTCGCCTCGAAGTTCGTTGTCCTCGTCCGTTCCACTCACACTCCGCGCAGAAGACCACATAAAGAACTCCCATCCCTCATGTGCGAGGCGGCATGTACAGGATTGAACTGAGCTCTCCGACAAATTTCTGCAGGTGATTCGTCATCAGAAAATATGTAGAAAAATTATATAAATATATGACCAATAGCCTAAGTCTATTCCGGACGGGTGTAGGCACCCTCGAAAATTAAACAGAAGCAGACCTTTTTATTTATAGGAATACAGCCAGAATAAAAGAATAATTTCTGAGTCTATGGATAATGTATTATTAAACTACGACGTGTAAGTCATAAAAATATTTTGTGTCGATATCCACTCCCTTTCATAAAGGTTGAAGTGGAACTCCGTTTGCATAATGTGTAAAAAGTTCAATATAATTGCATTATTTTTTATCGATTTAATTGGGAACCAGCTTTCCGGTGTGTACGATAGCATATACAGTACGTAGGCAATTGGCAGTGAATATTTTCTAAGGTTAGTTGTAAAAGCGCTCACTTTACCGTGAACAGTCTATAGCTTCATATCTTTTTCTTGAACAGAAGCCTCCATTCAAATATTTTTTTGGATAAATATGAGGATTCGTTTTACAAATACAACAGTAATCTAGAATAACATTTAAAAAAATATTTTAAAACTATTAAAATTATGTTCGCCNTTAAAAAATATTTTAAAACTATTAAAATTATGTTCGCCGATCAGCTTGAGAGAGCCGGTTAGGAGGAATGCGGAGAAAAATAACTAGCACTCACTTTAAAGACCACTTTCTTGATGGGCTGTCAAGGTCTAGACTTCCAGAAGCGGCAAGCAATTAACGCAACGCGGAGATGAGAAGTTCTAGAAATGATCTTCACTGCTGTTACTATTCCCTGAAATTTCAAGTAGTGACGGCATNTCTGGAAGTTGCTCTTTATCGAAGTGACTGGTAGTGCGAATAACAGACTGGAAGGGATTACGTTAGCTATATTGAATTGAACGTCTACTGTAGTCACAGACACCCGTTATTGACTTGGTTTTTTTTTCTTAGTCGCCTCGAAGTTCGTTGTCCTCGTCCGTTCCACTCACACTCCGCGCAGAAGACCACATAAAGAACTCCCATCCCTCATGTGCGAGGCGGCATGTACAGGATTGAACTGAGCTCTCCGACAAATTTCTGCAGGTGATTCGTCATCAGAAAATATGTAGAAAAATTATATAAATATATGACCAATAGCCTAAGTCTATTCCGGACGGGTGTAGGCACCCTCGAAAATTAAACAGAAGCAGACCTTTTTATTTATAGGAATACAGCCAGAATAAAAGAATAATTTCTGAGTCTATGGATAATGTATTATTAAACTACGACGTGTAAGTCATAAAAATATTTTGTGTCGATATCCACTCCCTTTCATAACGGTTGAAGTGGAACTCCATTTGCATAATGTGTAAAAAGTTCAATATAATTGCATTATTTTTTATCGATTTAATTGGGAACCAGCTTTCCGGTGTGTACGATAGCATATACAGTACGTAGGCAATTGGCAGTGAATATTTTCTAAGGTTAGTTGTAAAAGCGCTCACTTTACCGTGAACAGTCTATAGCTTCATATCTTTTTCTTGAACAGAAGCCTCCATTCAAATATTTTTTTGGATAAATATGAGGATTCGTTTTACAAATACAACAGTAATCTAGAATAACATTTAAAAAAATATTTTAAAACTATTAAAATTATGTTCGCCGATCAGCTTGAGAGAGCCGGTTAGGAGGAATGCGGACAAAAATAACTAGCACTCACTTTAAAGACCACTTTCTTGATGTGCTGTCAAGGTCTAGACTTCCAGAAGCGGCAAGCAATTAACGCCACGCGGAGATGAGAAGTTCTAGAAATGATCTTCACTGCTGTTACTATTCCCTGAAATTTCAAGTAGTGACGGCATCGTTTCTGTACAGCAGTCTCTCAGCAGAGGTTTCAGCTTTGCTTCTACATTAAAGATCAAGTTTGTTTTGCACTCTGAGAAAACAAAAAATTAATAAAGTGGCGTAGCCATTACTTTTTTTTTCAGTCCTTTAATCACACATTTAAATAAATGGAGGAAGTTAGGCGAGCATTTAGTTATCATATTTCAAAATTCACGCGATCATAACTTGCGAAGATGTTTGGAAATTAGAATAACAGCGATGAATTGAAATATTTGGCCTTCCACGTCTTGTCAGAAGAGTGGTCAGTTTTTTTTTGTTAGAACACGTTTTCCTCTTTGACTGGGCCACTAGCGACTTGGCTTCTTTTTAACCGCACGTTTATTATTGGCTGAAAGCCTCCAGGGCAATTCACGCCAGTATAACATATATATACAGGCGTTTGAAATCTTAGCGTGTTTGGAAACAGTGGTTCCCAGTTGTAGGCTCCTTGTAAACACCTGCCATCTCCGAATTGTTCCCGGCTGTCCGACCATGGGCACCAGAAGAGGAGGGCAAGGGAGAACACTTCCCCTGGAAAAAGGATTTTTTTTTCTATGAAATGTGAGAGATCCATTACATCAGTCGTTTGCAAATTATTAGTGTTTGTAATAATTATCTTAACTAAGTGAAATAATTTTTATAACAAATAAATTGCTTATTGGCGACGTAACTTCAAAATTCAAGTCCCTGCTGGGAGTAGTAACCAAGTTGTTAACTTTTTTATAACTTTAGTTTCATAAATTTTTTTTGTATTTAATATTGTAGTTTTATATTGCATGTTTTAAATGACAGGTTAAATCAAATATAAGGCACGTCACGGATGTTTGTTGCAATTATTTTGCGTAAAACCCAGTTGTAAATCTCACACTTCCTGAAAGGAAACTTGTTCTGATTATCATGATATGCGCCCTCCCTTTCAGCCTTGGAAAAAACATTGGTGATGCCCATGTTCGTATGTCCGGCCCAGAGAGACGGTCGTGTTTTCCTTGGGTAGCCTGGGGAATGAGCTTAGGCGAATCGGGTTGAGGGCGTTAAGAGCGACGAAGTGTACA
This sequence comes from Clitarchus hookeri, assembly GCA_002778355.1. Classification (NCBI taxonomy): domain Eukaryota; kingdom Metazoa; phylum Arthropoda; class Insecta; order Phasmatodea; family Phasmatidae; genus Clitarchus; species Clitarchus hookeri. Next base: position 772,301 of record NQII01000454.1, on the reverse strand, counting down.
AACGAGAGTGACGTGAAAAAGCGCCCGCAGGCCATCGGCAACATCCGCCATGTTTCTCACCTGTGGATTGTCCATCTCATGTCCTCCTGAGATCCAATTCCGATCGACGTAATAGGAGACAAGTGCGATAATCGCGCTTCACCGAGAGGCAAATTAATTCTAGTAACTAAGATTCCTTGAATTTCGCAAGTTAATTTTGTTGTGACGCTAGACTTAATTATTTGCCCGCTGGATATTGCCTCGTGGCTAGTATCTTTCCTAAGACACAGAGTACTTAAGAAAACAGAAGTGAAACAGCCGTATGTACTGCGAACTCCTGCCCCACACGCCAGAAAAATGGCGTTACTGGCCACTAACACACCGGAACGCCGTTCGCCAATAGGTACCTGGTATCGTTTTTTTTAGTAATTGTCATTCGACAGCCCGGCCAAGAGGAAATATTCAGCAACACGCAGTAGCCAATCAGACACGATGCCCATTTCCAGAGCCCCGCGCAGCCATTCATCGAATTGGTACGCCCACATCAAAGGAACCGCCATTTGTGCCGCTAGTCTGTGTTGTTCGTCGTTGCCTCAGTCTATTGCTATTATCTATTCACGGTTACTTCACACTTTTCTGAAAGTTCTACTTCCAGGATATTCTTCTGCCTCGTGAAAACTAAGCTTAACTAAGTCTAAAAAATCACACCAAAGGACAACGCACCGAATTCGTACGCACCTAGTTGTAAAAGTATTTTGCATGAGACCTATTTCTTACTAGGCGCTACCGACACACATGTTTTCTCACTGTTTTTATTCATATTTATTATAAATTATATATTATAATTTATAAATAAAATAGAAGTAAAACTTCAAATTAACAAAAAAATAAGAAGTTTTATGTAAACAGAGGTATAGAACGGCTGTGATACATGGCGTATTTGAAATAACTAAACACGTCATACATGGGATGATTTTTTAAAAGTTTGTTTCAAAAAGTGTAAAGAAACCGCGAATAGACTATATATAGGTGCTTTATTTCTTTTATTTCTGGCCCAAGAGTACTTCAGAACGTGTCAAAAGAAGATCCGAGACCCCAATTAAGAAATGTGAAAAGAGACTACAGTTGTCTGAAGTAGCTTTTATTATCGCGTCAACTCGAAAAATCGTCAGGGCAACTTCCTTAATCGAGGTCGCTAAGACTCTTCAGACAATGAAGCTTCGCGTTCGAATAAGTGTAAGTAGAGGTTGAAAATAGACTTCGAAAAAGTAACTGTATCACACTTTCCTAGGCACATGTTGAGCACTCGTGAGTCGGTAACAAAACTGTTAGAAAACAAGAACCGAATCCTGTGCTGTTTGCCACACCGTTAAAAATGTTGTTGTCATTTATACTGATATTTATAAACCTTTGTAAAATATGGTAGTATTCGATTAAAATTTGATCATTATCATTTACTGCGATGAATGCACAAAAGTCTTTAATATTTCGGCCTACAGCTATTACAATTAATTAATTTTTTATCACTTATTACTAGCCTATTAAATAACTTAATTACAAGTGAGTGTTTCCGTCCCACTTCTGACATCAGTGTTACAGGTCGCCAGGTGCGTATCAGAGTTCGTAATGGATGGAGGTTTAAATAAAAATAAAATAGCTAAATTTAATTTTTTTCAATTTATTTATAAAATTATAAAAATACACACAGCTACTTTTTAAAACATTAAACTGCCTATCTGTACTATTAACACTTGTTATTCTCAGTGAGCGCAATATTTAATGTCAATCTCAAGTCTAATAAAAAGTCATTATGACTGGCTCTATATTGGTTACAGTCACTTAAATCACACTTGTTATTTACACAAATCCAATCCAACAGTCTATTGCCATCATTCCAACAGTCTATTGCCATCATTCCAACAGTCTATTGCCATCATTCCAAATGTCTGCCACTCTCTACTGTGCCGATTCTCGCTGGTCGCTGTCGTCACCACTCGCCACTTCGCTGTCTTCGCAAACCTGACGCTTAAGGGCGTACATTGTCCCAAACTTGCACTGTCGATTCGGAGGCAAATCACGGCTCGCCCGCTCGCCTGATCCAGAAGGTTCGCCGCACCTCGAGTCTCGCTGATAGAGGCTAGGGTGATTACCGAAACATTCTTGCAACGATAACCCTACACATTCGTTCCTCTCGAGGACAGAAAGCGGCACGAGTCCCTATAGTCATATCGCGGCAACGGCAAACCTTTGTAAATCTCCGCGCATTTCTCGGATTACCGGCAATGCCCTTAACACACTGCTTCGCACGCTCGAGCGAGATGAGGCAAAGGAAGCGATGCAGAGAGGCAACATGTAACAGTACACAATGTCGATAACTGTCGTCCCAACGCGAACATTCATAAATACAACATATTATAGAATTTAAAAATTGCAACCGTGCAAATGTACAATACACTTGCTTATTTTCACTGCCATTCTGAAATACAGTGATTCTGTAAATCACTAACCACAATTTTTCCTAATGTTATATTTTTGTCCTAGTTAACATACATTTTTATAGTATAATCCAAATAAAGTTTGTGTGCTAAAGACATAGTGGTCGCGTGATGAAGAGCTTATGTTAGAAACCCGATGGATGTTGGTTAGTATGGACACCACGAAAAAATCGTCACTGTAGGCTCATTTTAATTTTTTTCCACTTCTATTTTATTTTCATTACAGATGTTTTGGGCAGTGCATTAAAACTAACTTTATTTCTACTACTCGGCGATGTAGGTTGAAAAATAAACCCATAATTAGCAATATTAAAAATGCGCGTATTGCGTTAGTTGCAAGAAAATTTTTTATACTAATGTAAAGACTTTGTTTTCGCAACAGGATTTCCAGAATTTTTTTTTTAAGTACAAAAAAATTATACAGCGCAGGGATTAAACTGGCTACTCGCTGGGGTAGTGCAAACGGACAAATAGCAAGTATGTAAGTCATCCATTCATTAGTCTCTCGGCATAAAGAAAGAAATTAAAAAGTCAANAGAATTTTTTTTTTAAGTACAAAAAAATTATACAGCGCAGGGGTTAAACTGGCTACTCGCTGGGGTAGTTCAAACGGACAAATAGCAAGTATGTAAGTCATCCATTCATTAGTCTCTCGGCATAAAGAAAGAAATTAAAAAGTCANTCAAACGGACAAATAGCAAGTATGTAAGTCATCCATTCATTAGTCTCTCGGCATAAAGAAAGAAATTAAAAAGTCAATTGCTAAATAATTGATAGGAGACATTTTCTGGCCACAAGTGACGAGAGCAGAGGATAGCAGGCTCAACATAAAACCCCTGCATGGATCTCTTCCGCGACTAAGCTAACATTTATTCGGCGCGAAGTGAACGCCTGCCAGCCAGAAATAACCAACCCCGCACTAGCAAGAATGGTCTGGCCGCTGGCGACGAGTTTAGAGCGAAATAAATGTCTCCCTCACAAAGCCAGAGGCGAATGAGCACAAGACTACAGCCTGGGTCTGCAGAAGACTGTGGAGTCTGGCCAAGTGGTGACTGGGCGCGGCAATTTTTACTGGTGTGAAATAATGAGTTGGACTTAGGAAGTTTCGGGCTTGACGTCGCGATCGAAAAAGAAAGACGACGGAACCATCGGACGGTAATGGGTTTCCACTGTTAAATATTCCTATTGGATGTTCGTTTTAAGTCCTGCTTGGGCTAGAAACATCAGCTGCTGGGTTTCTGTCATGTGTGAATTATCCGTCATGGCCACTAAACCGGATAACCTTCCGTGTTCTTTTATGTTAATTCTTTCAACTCTTTAACATATAATTTAGAATATAGTAAAGAGACCACTAGGCTACGGACCTTCTCTTTTAGTTAAGTTATTGGATGTTATTGGCACAAATTTAGTTTAGCTTCGATCGGTATAGTTGCATGTTTTGTGTAATTTAACTTTAGGTGCCTAGAAGATAGTTCTTACCTGAAGAACGTTCTTTTGCAACACTGGGTGCTAAGAATGCATACGATATAGCCTATGTGTTGTGAACTGTCGCAAACATAAAGTGGTTTTCCAGAAATTTCGGAGGCAGATAATTTTTCACTATTAGGTTGTTCGAAGCATTTGGCAGGAAGTTGGGATTCTGGCGCATTTTTTTTTTCGACGCCGCAGTATTGAGAGAGTTCACCGACTTTCTGTTCATACACTTCAAAAAAATCTCGTGATTCAGAAACAGTTCGTCTGAACGGCCAAACAACGCAAGGAAACTACTGCTCTGATCTGCAATCGCTTGTTTTGATGGCTCGGTAACTCAAATTCGTTTCTTCTATTCTGCGTAGGAAATGTTCCTCCCTTACACACTTCGGAATGAAAAGGAAACCTCAGGATGCTTCTCGAGCGAGGATGCGGTGTGCGTCGTGCTCATCAGTCGACAAAGGAAGTGCCAGGGTTGGTTCATAATTAAGAAACAGAGGCACAGAGCGTAGGGCATAACGTTACAACATTCACATGACTTGGATTATTGTGAGAAATGGATTCTTAGTTTAATACTTATATACTTATTATTTTTAACTTATGACATTTTGCGACGAGTGTGACGTCAGTTGACAGTGTTGGTAAATAGTGATTGTGATAGCACGTGGAAAATTGTCAGTGATTTAAAATGTGAAGCATTTTTGCTTTTCTTTTAAAAATTTGGTTTTTGCAATAGTAAAGACGTGAATAACATTAAAAAAACTTTACNGAAGCATTTTTGCTTTTCTTTTAAAAATTTGGTTTTTGCAATAGTAAAGACGTGAATAACATTAAAAAAACTTTACCAGTAAACTGTCACATTTTATTTCTTTTCAAGTTATGTTGTGCGACATTTCTTCGATTCTGGAGCATAGTTTTTTGTGTATTTTAAACAAACAACTTCGCTGAAAAATTTATACTCTGCCCTGATTGGCTGTCGCTTCATGCGCCAGCATAAGAAATAAAATATAACNGAAGCATTTTTGCTTTTCTTTTAAAAATTTGGTTTTTGCAATAGTAAAGACGTGAATAACATTAAAAAAACTTTACTAGTAAACTGTCACATTTTATTTCTTTTCAAGTTATGTTGTGCGACATTTCTTCGATTCTGGAGCATAGTTTTTTGTGTATTTTAAACAAAAAACTTCGCTGAAAAATTTATACTCTGCCCTGATTGGCTGTCGCTTCATGCGCCAGCATAAGAAATAAAATATAACTATTCCTTTGTGCACTATGCTGCAGTAACTCTCATGCACACGACATGTTATGCGCAGTTGTGAATCAATGGGTTCGAAAACATGGCGGTCAACTCTTGTGCACACGACCTATGTTGTGTGGCTACTTTTATGCTACAATTGTTAACCAGATTAAACGCGACGAGAGGTTTCTAACCCCCNACCTGGGTTCGGGGTTCGAATCCCGGTGCGACCATCCTCATTTCGGTTTTCCAATGTTTCCAGAAATCACTCCAGGTGAATGCCGTGATGGATCCTTACTAAAGGCCATGGCCGATTCCTTCCCCGCTCCTGCTTCACTGAGTAACTTGCTCCGTCTCTAATGACCTCGCTGTCTGCGAGACGTTAAGCCCTACCTACATAACCTTTCTTTTCTCCACCCCTCTACCTCGCACCACCCATATCTATCAGGTATGGGACGTGCTTCACACCTTTATCTGTAATACTACACTATAAAATGATAAGATTGTCGCTTGTATAGTCAATTCGCGGTTAAATTGACCTTTCACTTATATTTCATTTATAAATTATAATATTTATTTCACAATTAACATGAATAAAAACAGAGAGAAAATCTGTGTATTGGTAATGCCTAGCAAAAAAAAAATAGTTCTTATGCAAAATATTATTATATTGAGTGCGCACGAATGCGGTGCGTTGTCCCTTTGGCGTAATTACCTTGATTTGGTTGAGCTTTGTATGCACGAGGCGGAGAAATATCCTGACAGTAGTACTATATCAGGGCTTCAGAAAAGTTTGAAGTAATCGTGAATGGACTATAGTCAGGAGATACTCGAAAATTTCGCGGATTCATTAGAGGAAAAGTTAAATTTCAACCACCTGTACACGGGAGGAGCTGCTTCTGTTGGAACACAGTTTGTTAGACACACCCCCATACCCCGTTCCAACCAATAACGAACCTGCTAAGAAAACAAGGGCCGAATCACGTGCTACCTAGTATGGGGTGAACCTGTAGCAACAGCCAATGAACAGCTTAAAGAAGCTCGAATACACAAAGGAACGTGGAGACTGGCTTGTTGCAGAAGGAATCCGCGAAGTTTCCTGGTCTCCAACTATTGTCCAAGGGGAGAGTTGCCGACGGAACGACTGCACTTCAGTTCAGTGGTTCCTGCGTGAGAGGCTATGCCGAGGCGTGTCCTGGGTAGCTGGCTACCTTTGCATCCTGAGTTCCTAGGCCTCGGACACGCAACACATACGGGTGCGTGTGTGTGTGTGCGCGCGCGCGCGTGTGGTGGCGACCGATAATAGCTGGGACCTCCTGGCTTCTTACTTCCTGCGGACGCCGTAAATCCCCCGTACCCCGCGCGTTCCCCTCGGCGTTAACGGGGCCCGGCGAGGTCCGCGATGAAAGGCTGCGCGGTGTGTGTCGCCGTGGCTGCGTGCGCGGACCAGAGACGCCAGGGCCAAATATTTGCTCCGCAAACAACCTCCTCGAGAGGCAAGTACCCCGAAAACGCGAGTTGACGCAACCTCGTTTCTCGCCGCGCAAGAATACATCCACGAGCCGGGCCACGTCCCCGTCTTCCCCGGATGGCAGATGACGATCTCTGGCTTTTTTCGCGAGTTTATCAACTGAGAGACAAGTTAGACTAAAGTCTGTTCACGGTTCTTTCGCACTTTTCTGAAGCCCTGCTAATGTTCTTCTTCCAGGTTTTTCCTCCCTCGTGCAGTCAAAGCTTAGCCATGTGTGGAAAATTACGCCTAAGGGACGACGCACTGCATGCGTGCACACTCAGTGTAATAATAGTTTGTACAAGAAATATTTCTTACTGAGCATTACCATCACACCTATTTTTTCGCTGTTTTTATTCACATTAATTATAAATAAAATATTATAATTTATAAAAAAAAATACAAATACAATTTGAATGTAAACATAAATATTTTAACACAAGTATAAAAATCTTGTGATACATGGCATATTCAGGAAATAAATAAACACGTCATACATGGGGTAAAATTTTTAATGTTTGGTTCAAAAAGTGTGAACAAACCGCGAATAGACTATAAACACGTGTGTCAACCTAGGGGTGGATCATGACCATGATGTGGGGAGAGGAGGAAGGGTGTCAGAAGGGACATAACCCCTTCCCTTCCGCCCCNGGTGTCAGAAGGGACATAACCCCTTCCCTTCCCCCCCGCAAAAAAAATAACCCCACTTATTGACATGAAACGGTCCTGTCACTGTTTTAAAACTGTAATGGCATAGTATCAGCAACATTTACTTTATTTGCTTAACTTAATATTTTTATTAAAACTGCGATGCGGCAGAGCCCCTACTCCCTCCCTCCCCAAGCCACGAACGCACCTGCACAGTGGGAAAATGGCCGGCCACCCCTACGCCACAAACTTAATGTCTAGATCTGCTCCTGTGTCCATCGTATAGTCTATCCGCGGTTTTTTTTTCGCACTTTTCAAATCAAAACTTTGAAAAATCAACCTTTCACGTATGACGTCCTTGGTTCTTTCTTAAATATATCATGTATCACAAGCGTTTTATACTTGCGTTTTCATAAAAATACATGTTTTTTATAAAATAGACTTTTATTAAATAGAATCGTTCTTGTACATTAATTGTAAATCGCAATATTTTATTATAATTAATATGAACTAGAGCAGTGAGAAAATATGTGTTTTGGAACTGTCAAGTAAGAAATAGTTCTTATGCAGAATATGCATACGGTGAGTGCGCACGAATGCAGTGCCTTCATAAAGTAACAGTGAATGGACTAAAAGCTCAACACTGAGCCAGAGAGACGGCAGGCGCGAAAGGGCGGGCCCTTGTGGAGGACGGGGAACAAGGCAGGTCGCGGAAGCAGCCCGCGGGGGATTAAGTCACATCCGGCGGGGAAGTGTGTTCGCGCGCGCGTGCACTCCTAGCCGCGGCCGGCCCGTGAACGGCGTCCCTTGTCCGGGCTATCTTGGCGTGCTCGTGCTCGTGCTCGTGCACGTGCGAGCGCGGCGCGTGTCTCCGCTTCCTGGACGCCCTCCCGTCTCGGAGCCGCCGCCGCCGTCGTCGACCGGATGCGGAAGCTGCGGATACGCTTGCCCGAGCTCGCCGCACACTCCGCGTATTACATCTGTACTTGCATGTGATTACAAAGCTTTACGGGCCACACTCATATTCGCGGTTATCTTCGCACTATTTGAATCGCGCCTCTGAAAAATCACCCTAAGCAGGACGTGCTTGGCTGTTCCTTAAATATGCTTTTTATCACAAACATTTTATACCTACATCTGTTAACACAAAACTCTTATTTTTGGTTAAACCACATCTTTTACCTTTTTATAATCTATAAATCATAATGTATCATTTATAGTTAATGTAAATAAAAACCGACAGAAAATAAGTGTGTTGGTAACGCCAAGTAAGAAATAGTTCTCATTCAAACTATTATTGAACTGAATGCGCACAAATNGAAAATAAGTGTGTTGGTAACGCCAAGTAAGAAATAGTTCTCATTCAAACTATTATTGAACTGAATGCGCACAAATACGGTGCGTTGTCCCGCTGCTGAATTTTTCTAGACTTAGTTAAGCTTTGTTTGCACTTTGACATTGTCAGTGTATTNACTGAATGCGCACAAATGCGGTGCGTTGTCCCGCTGCTGAATTTTTCTAGACTTAGTTAAGCTTTGTTTGCACTTTTACATGGTCAGTGTATTCGCGTGAAGGTGTAATCAATGAAANTACGGTGCGTTGTCCCGCTGCTGAATTTTTCTAGACTTAGTTAAGCTTTGTTTGCACTTTGACATTGTCAGTGTATTCGCGTGAAGGTGTAATCAATGAAATAATATTTCATTTTAGTACAATTTTTACGCCAGTAGTAGAGGCGACGTTCAATTAGGTAACTGTAATTCAAAAGGTACACACAGACAATTGCTCGTAAAATATTTAGCAGTGTTTCTTTCGGACATTTTTCTCCCTTGTGGGAGGAAAGGGTAGTTGTAGGTTTCAAAGGGGATGGTGAGTCAATAAAAGAAATATTGTCTGTAGGTTTATCAAATATATTACTTAACATTATTTTCAAATATACAGAAAGACGATTTTAGAAAGGTAATTGGAAACTGATAACAAAACCAAATATTTTAATAATAGTTTTTTTTTTTTTTTTTTTNTTTTTTTTTAAGAAATTCTGTCCCAGTTGTTTTATTGCGTAAAAATCCACTTTTTTTCCTTCAGAAAATCCTTAGTTGGAATCTCAGGTGCCTGAGTACTTATCATCATGCAATGCATTATGGTCTCCTGTGGAATCCTTTTTCTTGTCTTACTCATTATTTTGTTCATTGTACTGAAAGATCTTTCCACCGTTGCTGCCGTCACAGGAATGGCAAGAATAATTTCACAAGCTTATGTAACTCGCGGTAGCCCTCGTCAGTCACCAAGAGTTTTATCAAGTACCTTTTGACTTTCTGTTTTTATTCCTACAGGGAGCTCCTGTCAGGGACAAGATGTGTGCTCTGCAGTTTATAAAGAAAAATTTTAAACCAAAATATAATTTTTTTAATTTCTTGTTTTTGTACTGTAGATTTGAAGCAGTGAAGTTAATTGCTTAGCTGCGCATGCTTAAATTTAAACCAAGACGATGGAAAACTTCAAAGCTTTGCTGCTTGATGCTTAAGTTTTTCATTATGTAAATCCCGTAAATCTGATAACAAAGATGATATAAACAAGACATTTTGTTCAGCTTGTTTACAAGTAATGGGTACGAGCTGCAAGTGTTGAAATAATACATTGAATGAAAGTTCATAATGAGCATTCTGCCAGCCACTTATTTCGTGAAAAATTGATAACAAACGTGGCACGCACTGCTTTTCTTCAGCACTGGCAAATTAGAAAAATTAATTTACCGCACCTTATTCTTAATTCATGAAGGGAGGTAGGAGATCAAGGGAGGCATGTGTTAAGTAGCTACGCAATCATTTGTCTAGAGTTGGGGAAAATACACACCAGTGCGGCAGCAAATCGGGTATTGAACCCGTGACCTTTCGAAATATGCCCGGCGTGGCGAATAAATAAAGGTGAGAGATAAAGTTACTAGTGTGGTTTGACTTGTTTACACGCGGCTCAAAGTCGAATTGTGGTCCATAGCTGAAATACGGCAAACGTGTTGCTAAAAGAACTGCTAATTTTAAACGGAGTTTAAGGGTGACAGGAAGATAAGAATTGTGGTGAAATTTATGAACGGACATAATCTCGTAATGTATACGAGCTAAAAGGAATATTTTAAAAGTTGCTGTGAATATATACATTGTCCATTATTATGTACATTTCACGCTGGAAACTTTTTCCTATTAGGAAGTCAAGCATGAATCATTCTTCCTTTCCATATCCTGTTGGGTCGTTCAGCACCTCTGCTTACTTGTGCTATTATTCTTAACTCGTATCACAGCATGATATGCCATTTTGGTCTTAGCTGTATGTAGGATATGTTACAGTATTCTGTTTATCTGTCCAAAGAGGAGTGTAGGGATTACCAAAACATTATAAAATGTCAGGGTATTTTTGTCATAAAGTATTCAAAATAAATTTACAATACAGCGACGCGACGCGTCAAGCATTAGCCAATCAGATCTCTGTCGNTGTCATAAAGTATTCAAAATAAATTTACAATACAGCGACGCGACGCGTCAAGCATTAGCCAATCAGATCTCTGTCGACGGCGATGGAAGCAACGCATGCCTTGGACGTCGACAGAGAGGGTGGAGGCAAGTTTTGTAAACATTGAAGCTTCCATCTCCGCGCGGTAGGTTAGTGATTAATTATAATCGATAAACAGTATTAANAAAGTTTTGTAAACATTGAAGCTTCCATCTCCGCGCGGTAGGTTAGTGATTAATTATAATCGATAAACAGTATTAAAATAAATTATTTCGTTCTTCCGCCATGCATGTGTACCGGCCATTGTCGTGAGCCTGATCATTTAATTCATGCGGCGGTCCAAGTAAAGCTGTGTTAATATTATAAAAATAAATATTTTACAAAATTGATAATTCTATCACTTATAGGCTGTTAGAAACACAGAAAACAAAATAAGTAATTTCGGTAGTGACAAATGTTTATCTAACGTTTCTAATAGGACGTTAANGTTAGAAACACAGAAAACAAAATAAGTAATTTCGGTAGTGACAAATGTTTATCTAACGTTTCTAATAGGACGTTAAGACATGGGACTTCTCCCCTCCCCCCTTTAAACAACTTTACTTGGCGCATGCCAGTCAGCGTGTCCATCAAAATATGCATGGGAGGGGGGAGGGGGCAGTGAAATTTTTCAAAGGTTGATTTCAAAGTGCTCCGTTAATGTTGTGAACAACCTGTACTGCCGTTTTTTTCTGGGCTAATGCGTCAGTACAGCATCGATACATTTAGGGCAGGGGTCAGCAACCTTTCTACCTTAAAGGGCCACATCAGATTTGTGTTACGTCTTGGGGGCCGCATGGTTAATCATACCCATAAACATACGAACAAGGTGTGATATAAGCAGAAAAACACATATTGAATTTAAATTTGTTTATTTCACACAAAACATATCGTTTATAAGGTACACGATTATAAATTTAGTTTTTTTGTAAATTGAAATACAGTTTGAGTATAAATGAAGTTCGAAATTGCATTAAAAATACAATAATAGTTTTCGAGAGAATTTAATGGGAAGTTTGGTATTGCATCCTCTTCACAAGCTTGTCAATATCTGGTCTGATTTTCGAAGTTGATATTTTGATTGAATTTTCCAGATGAACGTTAGTCAATCTACTTCGGGTTTTATTCTTGACAAAATTCATTTTTGAAAACAACTGTTCGCAAACATATGTGCTGGCAAAGAGCGACATCATTTTAAGGGCGTTTAACCTGATATTGGGAAAGTTGTCTTTGTCAATATACTTAGAATAGAATTCAGTTAGTCCCAAGTTGAACTTTTCCTTTAAGTCTGAGTTGCACTGTAAGTCTGTCAGTTCCATTTGAAGGTTTCCTGGCACATCACTGACCTTTACACTAAAAGGCCGGGAAAACAAGTCAATTAACTTTTCACTTTTCCTAAAGTCCAAGAACCTGGAGTTAAATTCATCTTTTAGTTCCACTAAAGCTGTGACATACTTGCTCATATCAAAACCATCACATTCTGACAATTTCTCAAAATGAGTGAAATTGTAGTCCATGAGTTGATCTTGCCACAGATCAAGCTTGCACTCAAATGATTTGATACAGTCAAAGAGGTTGCGAATGAAGTTGTCAGGATGTTGCAATTTTTTTATTAATATATTCAAATGCATTGTGATGTCTGCGCAAAATGCCAAATCACTTACCCATGAAGGGTTGTTGAATTCANATCAAGCTTGCACTCAAATGATTTGATACAGTCAAAGAGGTTGTGAATGAAGTTGTCAGGATGTTGCAATTTTTTGATTAATATATTCAAATGCATTGTGATGTCTGCGCAAAATGCCAAATCACTTACCCATGAAGGGTTGTTGAATTCATTGACTGACTTTTCTTTGTCGTGCATAAAGGCCTTTATAGCATCTCTCAGTTCAAATACCCTCTTTAACATTTCTCCTCGAGAAAGCCAACGAACGTCACAAAAGTAAGGTATGTCTCCGTAATCTGCATCCATTTCAGCCAGAAAGGATTGAAATTGCCGATGTTTGAGCCCGTGAGATCTAATGAAATTTACTGTTCTAACAACGATGTCCATCACATTTTCGAAGCCTACCTTCTTGGCACACAAGCTTTGTTGGTGTATAATACAGTGATAGTTCATCAAAACATCGTCCCCTTTTCTTTCCTGAACCAAAGTAAC
>NQII01000454.1:745165-758684 GCA_002778355.1 Clitarchus hookeri | reverse complement strand
GGTTCTTTTCTTCTCCTTCACCCCAGCATCCGCCCCCTCAGTCTCTGCACATTCCTTTGTAGGGTGTGGGGGAGCCTTTCGAGTAGGGCCAGAATAAAAAGCGAAATAAAACGCCGTCTAGTGTTGTCGTTTTCCAATCTGCCTGCCTTCTCGTTTCGCTCAGAAGGGTCGTCGAGAAGGAAGGTTAGGGCGGATCCCCAGCACTTCGTCTCCTCGCTCTGCCATCTCCATGTCATCTCAGGCGGCGCTAAGGATCTCGCGCGTGGTTCCTACAGAGCCGCTAGCCAGCCGTTACGAGTTGCACGTAGAGCTGTCACACATCCTGTGCTACCAAGGAGGAACGTCTGCTTTAGAACATTGCACATCGCCGTTCTCGCTCCTCAACCATAACCTGTATTAAACAATATTTTCACACATCTGCTTGACAGAGTTGTTGAAAATAATGATTTAATCAAGTAGTAAGGATTTTAAATATATTATTTTTCATATAATGCGTATTAAGTTCTAATAAATTTTTGTGTACCTGAAAATATGTAATTTTCGTAATTAAATACACACGCCTTGTAAACCTAAGCCGCAATAAAATAAAACTAATACATCAATGTAGATATAGACGTACAAGCACACCGAACTGCTGTTATATCATTTTACATCAGTTTGAGTCAGAATGGCAAATACTAGGAACATAAACTATATTGTTTACGTCTGTTAATCGGTAAACAGTATCGGAGTGCACAGATTAAGTTTTATAACGTGGTCAGCAGTTGTGATAGCATAAGTTATAGTCTTGTCGGAAGGGTTAAAAAAAAAACATTTTTTTTTGACTTGGAACTATTTTCCATCATGACCGTAGATGAAATTCTAATTCACCTAAATATATTCGCGTATAAATCTATTAAGTAGGTTTCTTTTAATATTATCAGTAGTTTCAATAATAATGCATTTTTAGTTAATTCGTGATCGCTCTGAGAATGGCGGTATGAAAATCTGGAAGCGGAAGTGGGTGGAAAAATAATACTACGACGGCTCTGCTGTGCCACGCCTCAAAAATGTTTTGCACCACNGTGCACAGATTAAGTTTTATAACGTGGTCAGCAGTTGTGATAGCATAAGTTATAGTCTTGTCGGAAGGGTTAAAAAGAAAACAATTTTTTTTGGCTTGGAACTATTTTCCATCATGACCGTATATGAAATTCTAATTCACCTAAATATATTCGCGTATAGATCTATTAAGTAGGTTTCTTTTAATATTATCAGTAGTTTCAATAATAATGCATTTTTAGTTAATTCGTGATCGCTCTGAGAATGGCGGTATGAAAATANAATAATGCATTTTTAGTTAATTCGTGATCGCTCTGAGAATGGCGGTATGAAAATATGGAAGCGGAAGTGGGTGGAAAAATAATACTACGACGGCTCTGCTGTGCCACGCCTCAAAAATGTTTTGCACCACCGGGATTTCTGAGTTGTTCACGGCCCAAGCGAAAGAATGGGATGAATGCACACTGTCTACATAATACCACACCAGACGTAATGAATGTATTTTTGTAATACGCTGACTGTCCCAGCGAAAATCCGTTATGTGCAACCAATTACAGGCGGTGTAGAACTTTTTTTGAGGTGTGTTTATCGCAATGCTTTGGTCACTTTTACATTTAGTAAACACAGTGTTTCGAGTTGCCTGTCGACATGCGACGCAAGAATAATGAAATTCATCTTGTTGTATTATGTGAGGTAAGCAAAGAGAAAAAAAATTACTTCATATGCTAGCACACGGGAATAATTCGGAATTCACCAAAAAGATCGTCATTCAGATACAGATTTAACGCCACAAAACCAAAACACGCCTTTCTTCCCCTTCCCACTCTCGTTTTTAATAGTCCGCATGTGTAAGACCCACTTGCTCAAGTCAATGGTGAAAGCATTTTTGTCTTCCTTCTCATTCCTAAACATTCGCCTTTTTTCTCTTTCCATTTAATTGGGCTTGCTGCTAAATTGTTTCATGTAAAACTTGCCCCCTCATCAATCATTGTGCTCTGCTTGACTCTCGTTTACATCCGTATCTTGACAGGACTACATGATAATTGATCATCGCTATCTGTTCCGCATCATGATCTTAAAGAGAATTCTTCATTTCTCCTTAATTTGTCTGCGGTGTATACTGCCAACTTTTGCTGGCTTGCATTTTGTTTCACGCACGAAAATGTTGCAGCACCATTTCAATAGCAATTATTTCACGTAACGACACTTAAAAAATAGAAACTGTGAGTGTTAATGTGTAAAACCATACATAGCCAAAACATATTTTTGTACATTTGTTGGGTTTTACGCATCCGTATGTTTTCTTTCGCAGCAACCCTAGCGAGCGGCATCTCGTTCAGGAGGACCTCGATTCGACACCCGGACAATACTGATCTCGGTTTTACACGGTCTCCCTGAATCACTTGAATTGAATGTTGTGATGGATCCTTGCTTCCGGTTATGGCGGCTTCCTTCCCTCCTCCTGCTTCTTTGAGCAACTCCGTTTTATGACCTCGCTGTCGACGGGACGTTACTCCTATCTACCTTTATAAGCAATACTGCAATCTTAGAAAGCTTTTGGGCTCTGCCCTCCGCATTTTTTTTTATAGGAAACGGTTAGGAAAAAGCACCGTACATGTCTACGTTCGAGTAATGAGGAGAGAGGCAGGCGGATGTGTTCTGTACTGTTAGTGACTTGAACACGAACACGATATTCGCAGAGGGCCGCTTAAATGTTGGATGATATTACCCTTTGCGAACTCTGTTCGTATAGCTTTAGTTGTGTCTTCTTGTTGTATGTCTTTAATATTTGGACATGTGCGGTTTTGATCAGAAATTTTCGTACATAGTTAAATATTTAATACACAAAAAAATGCATTTAATACACAAAAAAAAAATGGAAAACATTTCTCTAAAATGTTGTGTTGTGGTAACAATATTATTTGTAATAACTGCCATTTCTGTAACCAGTCTAAACAGTTTTTTAGTCACAGAAACATTATCACAAATTATTTGGCAATATATGTTTCTTTGAGTTACGTATTAATGCACGTGCGGCTAAAGGCGCTTGGTTGTTTGTAAGTATCTCAGCCACGGCATGGATTCGTGCGATAAAATCTTGCTCAGATGTTACTAGAGTCTCGTTAACCATATTCGTCATAGCACCGCAAACTAAGTAGTCGAGATCTGGTGACAGCGGTGGCCATGGAAGAGACACCTCCCCCCCCCCGTCCTTTTGCAAATCAATCTATTTGAATACGTGACATACAGGTGGGCCCCCACATTTCCGCCACAGTGTACTGGGGCTCCGTCGTGTTGCAGCCGATCTTTGCACTCTCGATAAACGCTTTGTAATGAAGTTCGAGGTCGACAATTCCAACTCCTTTTGTAACCCATGATGCCATTCTCCTGTTTCTTGTAAGATTTCTGGAAGTTTCTTCCCGGTTAGATATGTAGTTAACCGCACATTCTATGTCCGATGTGCTGCGATACTTTGACAGCCCGCAACGGCAAAACCACGCATTTCCGGACGTGTGTTCCACTTTCGTAAAATCTCGTAAAATGTTAAAATTGTTGTACTGTATCACACACTGAGTGTTGTTGGTGTTATTTTTATACATACTGTAATCATGGCGACTACAACTGCAGAACTACGTTGTAATTGCTAATGTCACATTAGTAATGTGGAAATCAGGAAATAACAAGGTACAGTAAAGGGCAAAAACCTTGTAATATAGTCTGTTTGCTGTTTCTTGACACTTTGTGAATCAAACATTTGAAAATTCACCCCGCGTATGACGCGCTTGGTAGTTTTCTAAACATTTCATGTATCGCAAGCGATACTTATATTTTATTTATAAATTTTGTTGTCTCCTTTATATATTGATATAAACATAGTGTGTTTGTAAAGCCTAGTAAGAAGTAGTTCTCATTCGAAATATTATCAAAGTGTGTGTGCACGAATGTGGTGCCTTGTCCCTTTGGTGTAATTTTATAGGCTTGGGGTTAAGCTTTGTTTGAACGAGACGGATGAATAGAACTTTAGCAGGGCTTCAAAAAAGTTTGAAGTAACCGTGAATGGACTATAGTTAAGCATATCCACCACAGGACAACACTTCCTGCGCAATCCTTGCCTTCCATGATGGGCTCCAGGGCTTACCAGGAGTCGACGAGACGACCCTTGACTTGGGGTGTCCGCACTGCTGAGTGCTTGCACCCCCCTCACCCCTTCTAACGGTCTCCTCTCTGGGCTGACCTCTTGTCGGGACGTCTTGTTTCCACTCCTGGTAGTGTGTCGGGTCTCCAGGGTCGCTGCCTTTCCTTCTCCTCTCGCACACTATGCAGTTCCCTCCCATAGACTAAAGACGAGGTAGACCGCTTATTCGTCTTCTGCGCATGTACCCTACATGAACCTACCCCAAAGGAACGCAACCGTCAAAGTCACATGGTCAACACTGATGAACGTGTTTGTTTATATCCTAATTAAAAAAAAAAGCCAGCACCTTTATATTACTAAAATACACGAATTTAATCTAACTGCATTACAAATTGGTTAGAGGAAGTATAAAAACATCTTAAAGTACTTGTTTACTAAAAAGTGTTCTAACATTAAGTGCAATCCACGCCGTTTGTGCTAGCCGTACTGCAGAAAAGCAATTCAATGTTGGGGCACAGAGATTGGTTGTACGCAGCCAGCGAGATAGGTCTACCTCGTCATTAGTCTATGGTATGTTGTTCCCTCCATTCAGTCACTCCGGAGGGGCGTCCCAAAACGTTACTTTGAAAGTTAATTAACAGCTAAAGAAAGCAAAAGTAGAGGTTGTTTTGGAACGAGCATGATATAAATAGCATTCTGTTTATACAAATATGAACTGATTAAGCTTACAGCAATGTAAATTCCAAAAAATATTTATCTTTTCCCCCAAATTCTTTCTTTAAAAAAAAGAGTTATATACAAAAAACAGCTTTACCTACCGTATGTTAATCGTAAACATAATGTCTAAAAATGCAATATTTAAACAAGTTAACTTTTAAATATAAATATAAGTTTAATCACTTAGTCATTTGTAATTTTCCAGTGTATGTCTTTAACCGGAATGTCCACATTTCCGCCATTTTCATTTTACCCTCGTTACTCGCTGAAAGAGTGCGTTTAAAAGTTTTACTCTAGCAAGATGCTCAGAGTAATAGCAGTTTGGGGCACCGCCACGAGCAAGTGAAACATTTACTCAATGTGATTTTTGGACTCGCAAAGTAACGTTTTGGAACGACACCTGGTAGAAGCAACTGGCATTTTTTCCTTTCCCAGACAGAGTTGGGCCAGCAAGCACAAAGGGATTGTTAAAAGTTCGTCCCGCCATGCTTCTGACAAATGTTGTTACAGTATGGTATAGGCTGTTCACGGTAAAATGAGCACTTTTGAAAGTCCTGCTTAAGATCTAGTCGTATTCAAGTTGTGTATTCTTCCGCCTTATGTAAAATAACATTGCCGTTAGCCTCATCACTTTATTTCACGTGTCGGTCAAGTGAAAATGTTAAATTATTAGAAAAAGTAATATTTTATATATCTGCTCATTTTTACCCTTCGATGCGTTTAAAAAAAAAGCTGAAAGTGAAAAGAAATAATTGANAATATTTTATATATCTGCTCATTTTTACCCTTCGATGCGTTTAAAAAAAAAGCTGAAAGTGAAAAGAAATAATTGACGTTTTCACAAATGGTTTCAATGCACTTTTTATTCGGCGTTAAGATATGGAACTGCCCATCCTTCATTACCAACTTTGCTGGGTGTATATCAGTCCGTGAGCCCGTTAAAATATATGCAGGTAGGAGCGGTGACATTTTTCACAGGTTGATATNAATATTTTATATATCTGCTCATTTTTACCCTTCGATGCGTTTAAAAAAAAAGCTGAAAGTGAAAAGAAATAATTGAAGTTTTCACAAATGGTTTCAATGCACTTTTTATTCGACGTTAAGATATGGAACTGCCCATCCTTCATTACCAACTTTACTGGGTGTATATCAGTCCGTGAGCCCGTTAAAATATATGCAGGTAGGAGCGGTGACATTTTTCACAGGTTGATATNGCTGGGTGTATATCAGTCCGTGAGCCCGTTAAAATATATGCAGGTAGGAGCGGTGACATTTTTCACAGGTTGATATTAAAAGTGCTCACTTTATCGGAAACAGTCTTTAATAAGAGTGACTTATCAGTGCCTCTTGTAAAAATAGCGCAAAAACTAAGTAACAGAATTCGGCGTTAAAAGGGAAAAATCTGTAAGTCATCACCTCCCAACAGTGCTGAAAATGTTATGCACAGGCTGTCAATATACAAATGTTGAGTGTTTTACTACACAAATGTTGGAATTTCAGTTATGATTCGACTCTTTCCTTAAGGCTCCCGCCTTCCTGGAGCCTTATTCCGCATTTGAGGCCGAGAAGCACGGCAGCGATAAGAGCGACACTGCTACGCTTATCAAATGCGCCATCGCCGCTAAGCGCAAGGCTCTGAACTGGCGTGCAGTGTTCTCGTCGTACTGCGTGTACCTATGGGACGTTAGCGGTGAGCCTATTATTTTATTGGCGGAAAGTCTGTAGGGAGGTTCAGTGCAGGGCCTTGCGTAGTTTTGTATGCATCTGGCGTAAATTTTGAGATGCAGAGTTTTGAAGTTGGGTTTTTAACCATTTTGGAATATTCTGAAATTGTGTTTTCTGATGAGCGTGACGTCCTGAAAACACTCAACGGCCCTCGTTTGAAGTGTGTGTTGACCAGCACGTTGGACCACGGCCAAAAGTTTCGTGAGTAAGCGTGTGTTTCAAACATACTGCAACTCAGTTCAGGCACCTTTTTAAAAAAGGGGGGGGGGGACCTTCACAAGTGTAGGAACGGTAATGTGGATTTAAGNTCAGGCACCTTTTTAAAAAAGGGGGGGGGGGACCTTCACAAGTGTAGGAACGGTAATGTGGATTTAAGTATATATTTCTACCACCCAATTTATATTCTTTCGCTACATGTAAAATTAGCATTGCAATGGACCCGATAACTTAATTCATTAGTTGATATAGTGCAACAATAAAACCGTTGCGAACTTAAAAAAATTTACCCTACTAATATCCCAATTTTACTATTTTGTGAGGAACCATGTTGGTATAGTGGTTAGACTACTCGCCTTCTACTAAAGCTAACCGGGCTCGATTCAAGGCGTGGTCGCTCCCGGATTTTCGCATGTGGGAATCGTGCCGGACGATACCGCTGGTCGGCGGGTTTTCTCGGGGATCTCTCGTTTCCCTCGTCCTTTTATTAGGGCGATGCTCTATACTCACCTCGCTTTATCCTCATCGGCTTTGAAGACTTCGATGTTAGGAGCCGCCAAAACTCACTCAATCACTCTTTTGTGAACAAAACGAACTCTATGAAGTAAATTCAGTGCCCGCAAATTAAAACTTGCAATTTGTTATGATGTGGATCTATTTTTCGGCATCGTTACCATATTTACTGGAAGCATGCCAATCAATGTGTCCGTTAAAATATATGCTGTTAAGGACAGGGATTTTTTTTAAAGGTTTATTACGACAGTTTCTTATTAACAGCGAGTTAGCTATAAAATACAATATAGTTTACTAAAAATATGCATAAGTGACTTCATCTAACGAGTGAGGATTGGGAAGATTAATATTAAGGCGGTCGCCTATTTGGCGTCTCAGCTGCGTTGCAGCATGTTGGAAATACAGTTTAACGTTTAAACGTTGTGTTATGCGCTCGCTGTTTCGCATCCCGCGCGAGCGAGTGAGAGTGAAGGAGAAAGTTGTTGTATGATAGCGGCAACGGCAAGTCAATGGAATGTTTTGAATGACAGGCGAGCTAACCGCGTATCTGTTACAAAAAGCTAGCCGAAACGATAATTTATTTTGCAGCGCGCGCTGCTGACCCTGGTTGTATTGAGTTTCTGCGTCTATCTAAAGAATTTTCTAGTGGTTTTCTGTCCTAGTATCTCTCAGCTAGACTTGGGGTACGGCGAACTTTCCAGGTCAAGACCAGAGGTTATAAAATGAGCGTCGGGCCTCCAAGCCGTCGGCTGTAGAATGGATGAATTTCAGCGATAGAAGACTAGCGAGAAGATAAGCGCGCGGCGAGAGAAGGGACCAGCGGGTGGGAAATCTGCGACTGCGAGCATGGAGCAGTGAAGAGTGCGACTGCAGGCTGTTCTATTGGACTAGATGCGTGAGTGAAAAACATTACGAATTATGACAACATATAACCTGAATGTGTGATAATGATGAGTATGAGTTAATTGGCTATAACCAAAGACATAAATAGAAAGAATAATTATAGTTGAAATATACATGAAATGTTTCGCTCACTGTGAAATAAAAAGAGTAATAGTGGAGACAGATAATTTAATGCTGTTAATAATAACTGTGTGTATAAATTAAAAATCAGATGTAGTTATTTTATTATTATTATAACCACCATCCCTCACGAACTCAGATACGCCTCCCAGGCATCTTTTAACAGTTGTCTCAGTATATTTCATTATAAGAAGATAACATACTCCAGACGAGGATGGACTGGTACTTGTAAGATATCACGCATGCAATTAATGTTGTTTTGGAACGCCTAAATTTTTTTTCAAACTGCTGAATCTTAAAACATACTTCCCGTGCACGAACGAAACTGGAGCTTTTACTGAATTTAGCTATAGACTTCCTATCAATAAAATTACAGGGTCACCGCCTTGTTGAAAAACCGCATGTAGCGGCGATGGCGCAATTGATGCGTGTAGCAGTGTCGCCCTCATCGCTCCCGCGTTTCTGAATTTCAAACGCCAAATAATCTTCAGGTAGGCGATCACCATTAGTAACTGCTCGGCATTTTCTTGGAAGTGGGGATATAAAATCACCCTCAAGGGCTTTCGTCTGGGTTCGAAATCACTATATGCACCTGTCACACGACGAAACGCGCTGGTTTCTAAGCGCTAGCTCTTGTTTTTGTTTTTCGCATTCCTTCAGTATTCAGAAAGCTCTGTTGTCCTTCAACCTCTGCACGACCATGTGACGGGTAACCGAACAGTGGTGACAGCTAATGAGCGATCTGCCCCGTAACAAATTGTTCAAGAGAGGAAGTGAAAAAGGAACTATGGTTTCTTAGCTCTGATTAAGCTATTTTAAACGACTTTGCTTGGAAATACTATATTTAAAAAAACCCCGTGGTCGTGCAGCTAATTTCTCCATTAGAAATCAACCCAAGATTTTGGCTTGTGGGAATCGTGGCGGACGCTGCCGCTGGTCGGCGGGCTGTCTCGGGAATCTCCCGTTTCCCCCGCCCTTGCATTCCGGCACTGCTTCATAATCACCTCACTTCACCCTCATCGACTCTCAAGACCTCGATGTTAAGAGCCGCCAAAATCTCTTCACATACTCCATTAGAAACCAAAATATGATAACTACATATTTCTATCTATTGTTATTTATTCTTATTATATATATATATATATATTGATCATGAAACGTTTTATTTTGTAAAGTGCCTCGGTGAAATGCCTTTATTGTTGATTTAATCTCGTTATAGAAGAAGAAAGTCAAAAGGCCTGGTGAAACTAAAAACTAATCCTCAAGAGGCACGATTTAAGGTCGGTGTTGCAACTTTGAAGACGGAATAAAAAAAGTCAAGCTTTTCGTCAAGTGGGATAAAGAAGGATTTTTATATAGCAGCTAGAAGTGTCTGGGAAACATGCGAGATCAAGCAGCCTTGAAGTGCGTACTTGTGACGCCGATTTTCTTAACGTAATTTTCTACAGCGCTAGCAGATCTGCAGGTTTCGTCGTGCTTGTGTTGTTGGCCCGTCTGTTTAGGCGTGTGTCCTCAAAGGATACTTAGACCTACAGGCATTCAGATGGTGGTAGGTTTAAACATGAAATAGCCCTTGTAGAATTACCGCGAAGCAAATAAAAATATTAACCGGAATACTGAATTTATGTTGTAATGAAAAACATAACCTTGTATTATTGGGATATCCAGATATTTTGTGGTGTATGTAAGTACTCGTTCAGATAAGAAGTAAAACTAAATTTAAGACTAATATTCATGATTGTGTCAATTCTGTTTATTCTTTTAGAGTTATCAATATCACTGCTGGGTATTTGGAAACCATTGTTTGACCGCTAAGTAGAAATATTTGCTGGTTGCTAGTAACACTGCTGGCGAACATTAGGAAACATGAGTGACATTAGTACCGGCCAGCAGTACCTGAGAGCGGCCTGAAACGGGATATTTTCAATTCGGAAGAGGCTTTCCGTCTCTGCGGTAACCGAAAGGTGCCTTGTTATAATAACAATCACTTTGGGGTCGCGGTAGTCGAGTGGCTAGTTCACTTATCACCCGTCGAGGAGACAAGGCTTGGATTCTCGGCGTGGTCACAGCCGGATTTTCGCGTGTTGGGCACGTGACAGACTCGGCCGCTGTTCTCGGGGTTTCCTCGGAGTGTTCCCGGTTTCTTCACTTTTAATTCCGTCGCCGCTGGATTATGATGACTTTCGAAATACCGTTACCAGGTACGTGTTAACCACAGATCTAAGGCGCTTCCACCACACGATAATTCTCAATCATCATCGTAGCGAGTGCTCAGACTTTTCGTCTTGGTGTTGTTTCTGATCCACATACGTTCTATATCGCTTGACGTATTTCGTTCTTTGATTTCTTGCCGATTTAAACTTCTTAGAAGAAACATTACGCAAATACTACCACTATAATAATTCTTTTACTATTTNTGATTTCTTGCCGATTTAAACTTCTTAGAAGAAACATTACGCAAATACTACCACTATAATAATTCTTTTACTATTTATTTACCCCGCGGTACAGTGATAACGTGTGAACTACGAAGGTATAGTTATGTTATCATTAGCATAATTTAAACTATTGAGTAGTGGATTATTACAAAGGCGCGGGTTTTTCTTGGGGCGTTCTTGTTTATTATTCCATATTAAAAGGCCTGCCTACTTGGCACTTGAACTGCGAAGCAGTGTGTTTTAATATACGTTTTCCCACACAACTATTAAACGTGCGTCCAATGTGCTGATCTACGAAAACAACACACACAGTTCACACGAGGCCTGTCCGCCATTTCACAGCACTCCAACATAGTTACAAACTTCTTTTTCAAAACGCTCTATCTCAGAATATATCTACTTGGATACTCAAGGGATCTGCGTTGAACCTTGCCACAAACTTTCCACAAATAAAATGATAGGGTCACCGCTTGAAGTCCCGTAGGTAGGCTTGCACGCAGCACGAGGACAATGCGCCAGTTCAGATCCTTGGTAAAGTGTAGCCCTTACCGCCCCCCGTGTTTCTCGGCATCAAACACGGAACAAATATCCAGCTAGGCGGGCCCCTTAATATCGCCGTCGTGGTCTAGACAAAACGACAGATTTTTCGGGCAAGGCACCCGTCTTCACGGCATTCTCTACCATCCACGCTGACCCCGTGGGAAACCACGTGCGGATGTTGCCGTATATACTTCCCCAGACACGTCTTCAAGCTCCTTCACGCCTCAGATGTGATGGNATGTTGCCGTATATACTTCCCCAGACACGTCTTCAAGCTCCTTCACGCCTCAGATGTGATGGTTCAGTTTGCGAAAGGTCGCCTTGAAGGTAAAAAGTAAACACATAAGTTATTCCTTCCGCGTCTTTTTTCTCCCACATGTTAACACTCATGCACGCCGTCACCTTGGCTAGCAGAAATTTCGCTGGTTGCTAAGCTCTTCACTGATTTTTTTTTCCAAACAACGCATAAAGAAGTTCCTGGCTTCATGTTGACCTGACCTGGGCAAACTTTGTTGTTGCTCCATGAGCATAGTAGGCCCATGCTAATGCACGTAAATTGTAACTTGCTGTCAAGGAATGCTGTGCTATACTGTGATTATTTGGTATTGGAAAACGCATTTTTTTGTATGTGTATTTCAGAATATGGTTATAGTGTGAGAGTTTTTTTACGGCTCTTTCTTATGCTCTATTATGGGTTCTCTGTTTGAGTTTTAAGAGAAAATACGTAGAAAATGTGTTGGTACTTCTTTAATTATCCACGTATAATCATATTACTATAGCAGTNGTTTTAAGAGAAAATACGTAGAAAATGTGTTGGTACTTCTTTAATTATCCACGTATAATCATATTACTATAGCAGTGCACTATTTGAAATAGTAGTTTAATGTTATATTAGATGTAACTTTATTCTAAGGTACAGCAAATAAATATCTGAAGACTATAGAGGCATCATCTACATCTTATGATCTTGAAAGTTTAAATCAGCAAGGAAATAAAATAATACAGNACTGAAGACTATAGAGGCATCATCTACATCTTATGATCTTGAAAGTTTAAATCAGCAAGGAAATAAAATAATACAGCATAAAGAGTGAGAACTATGATTGAGAATAAATAAATATTCCTGAGTGTGCATGTGTACGTGTGTGTGCGTTTAAGGAGTGGGGGTTCCAGTGCACCATTTCGCCCGGGGGCCAAATAATTACCTCCAAAGACGATCAGTTATTAATATTTTTGTTCTCCTTGTTAGGTAATATTTTTCACTTCCTGTAATTTTTGTTAGCGATATTTTATCACCTTTGAAATCATGATTTGGAAGCAACTGCGTTTTTCTCCCTCAGTTACGAATTGGAAACAATTAATAACAAACTCAAGCAAATTCTCTTTATGTCCGTATGAGACTTGCCGTAGACCCAATGGGATGTTGATTACGTTATTACCCCCCCCNCGTAGCCTACTCAAATGAAAATGAAATCACTAGTCTTATATCCTGAATAGGAATCCCCCAGTTAAAGTAATTTATTTAGGAAAAACAGTCGCTTTTATATCAATAAATTAGTAGTCGATAATGAGACATAAAAAGAAAAATGCCTTAAAAATTATGTTTGCTTATCATTTTGCAGGAGGTGAGTAATGCGATGAAAATAACACTAGCGCACACTCTAAAAACTGGCAAACAGCCGCAGGTGCGAAACTAAGATCGGCTTTGTCACGTGGTAATACTATCAACGCTGTTTGGTCGAATGCAGATCCTAGCGACAGCGTAAGCTTGTTTGGAAGTCCCAATTTTTCATGAATGTTTTATCCACCTCGTTTACAATGCAAGAGGCAGAAAACGGTAAAGTTTTCGTGGTCTAGCAGCCAGCCGCATGCAAGATCAAGAAAGAAAGAAAAAATACAGAAAACGTGTCAGGAGTCGTACATGCCACAGACATTGTCTCAAACGAAAGTTACGTGGAGCGAGGGAGTGGCTCACGGAACTTAAAAAGAAAAGAACGCAGACGGAAAGGAGGAGAGCGAAGATGGGATAAAGGTACGACTAAGATAATGACTGGAATATTATTACAGGATAGAGATTAGTCCTCCCACTGAGAGCGGCAAGCGTATTGTAAGCAGTAACGGTCCGAAAAGACTAGATTTCTTTTTTGGGTGTGGTGTGAAAAAAAAA
>NQII01000454.1:711498-733728 GCA_002778355.1 Clitarchus hookeri | reverse complement strand
CCAACTTCTATTTCACTTCCTCAAGCCGGGACAGAGGCAGCGTTGCCAACTAAGGGGTTTTCAGACACCCTTTCCTCTACCAGCAAAAAATAAGCTCGGCGCCTGGTCGTGAATTTCGTGCATTCATTCTGTGCCATGCTAGCATTAAAGCAGCAATGGTTTTGAGCGCCCAATGGTAGCTCTGTTTGTCTCGCTCACTAGACGAGTGTGACTCCTTTGGATCATGGCGTCAAAAGACGCAGTGCCAAGTCAGACCACCACGGGTATCTATCATTAATTTATTGAAATATGAGCAAGTCTGGCAAAAANAAAGACGCAGTGCCAAGTCAGACCACCACGGGTATCTATCATTAATTTATTGAAATATGAGCAAGTCTGGCAAAAAAATATTCAAATGGCTAAATGCTAACCTGTCATCCTTGTACCTGGTATTAATTTTCTTGTAATTTACGTACGNCGAGCGTTACACTTTTTCATAAGTGACTCCCAGCCGCAACCTAATTTAAGACGTTGTCACGTCAAAAAATATTCAAATGGCTAAATGCTAACCTGTCATCCTTGTACCTGGTATTAATTTTCTTGTAATTTACGTACGNAAAAAAATATTCAAATGGCTAAATGCTAACCTGTCATCCTTGTACCTGGTATTAATTTTCTTGTAATTTACGTACGAATAAATGCATTGAATAATGCTGGCTGGCGTCAGTCCGAAATCTCCATTTTCAACTTTTCGTTTTTGAACATTACTTTCCGTACAAGACAGCCGCAAAAAATTAATAGCTACAAAGGTGAAAGTTTTCTGTAAAGTCTACAGTAAAAAAATACGTAGTAGTTGGCGAAAATTGCGAGTAATTAGAATAGCCATGAAGCACCACAGTTTGTCACCTGGGGTTGGCACAAGTACGAATTATTTCCGTTTTTAAAGACCCTACCACTTGTGAGGATTGGCGGGAGTCCAGAGGTTTTCGCTAACTCCTGTCGCAGACACGTATTCAGGAATTTGTGTTCGCGGAGGGTAAGCATGCACGGCCGCAACTGGGGTGGAACAGGAGGGACGTTGACATAGAAGAAATATTTAAAACTACGGAAATTATAAATCGATTAAATTTGCCAGGTATACCCTACATTACACAAATAAATCTCAATAAGTGATTATTGTGTTGAATTGGAACCAAATATTAAAACAATAAACATGTTTATGTAAAACGTTTTCCTTAAAATTAAGGTTTGTCACACTCTGACTAAAATTGTAGCTACGCCCTTGTTTGTCAGCTTTTATTCATACGATGTCATCTTCAGTAAGTTTATATAGGCTTACTTACTACCATCGTGGTCACTGCTAAGAGATATTCGTTTACCAATTAAAACAAGGACGTTATTTTAAAAATGAAAATTACGTTTTAAAAATCTTAAATTATTTTAAAATCAACACAGGCTAGATGTAAGTAACAAAGGAGCTGTACAGAGACCACTCAAGCTGCCGATTCACGAGCAACGCACTAGTTGTACTCTCGGGATTTGTTATCTACAAGGTTGCTACTCTTGCGGAAAACCTGGGGAAAAAAGTGGAAGTGTCAGGGAATTTGAAGGCTGTCAGGGAAATCAGGAAAATGACAGGGAATTTTAGAACTCTGCAGTAAAATATCAGGGAAGTCTGTGTTAATATTTGGCAATTATGTCATCAGTCATGCACCGGAACCGTACAATATAAAGCTTTCATAAATATCAACGAAGATTTTAGTTTTTCTTTCTTCGCAATGTATGTAAAACGTTTTGTTCAGGTGCATTGTTTAGTAAGTCTGAGCAGTATTTCGGTTCAAAAATGTGCTGGTCCAACGTTAAGGAGTCTCTCGTAACAGACAAATATTTCAAAGAAAAGGTAAGGGCTAGTGAAGAGATTTGGTCGGCTCTTGACAGCGAGGTCTTGAGTGCCGACGAGGGTGGAGCTAGGTGAGAATGGAGGAGCGTCTGAATGCAAGGGCGGGGGAAACGGGAGATCCCCGATTAAACCCGCCGACCAGGGGCATCGCCCGGCACGATTCCCACTTGCGAAAATCCGAGAGTGGGCCGGCCGGGGATTGAGCCCGGTTCGCCTTGGTGGGAGCCGAGCAGACTAACCGTTCAGCCACCGCGGCCCCAAAAGGTAAGGGAGAAAATAACTTTTGGCAGGAAGTCAAAGAAATGTCAGGGAATTATATACTAAAAAAAACACAAAGTGGCAACCCTCTATTATCACAAGTTTTATTTCTTATCGTTACTTCTCTCTCTTGAGAGAGGGGTGTTGGGAACACCCTAGACCCATCCCTGGGTAACTTTCCTGTTAAGAGGTTCTGCGAGGTATTGGTGATCATCTCCGACTCATGGCATTTGAAAACGCGGCCGTGACGCTGCCAGGTGACGTAGGTGTTCTGCGTGCGAGTGTGTGAGCGCGCTAGGCGCCGCCGTTTATCTTAGGAGTTGCGTCACCGCACGTGGAGACATCCGACACTCCGGTCTCCGTCCTCCCACGGCCACAGCTGCTTTGTAGTTGGAGCGTGCACAGCGCAGCCTATAACTGCTTCCTCAGGGCCGACGACGCTTGCGACATGGCTTCGCGGACCCGCTGATTGGTCCGTCATCGCCCGGGNATAACTGCTTCCTCAGGGCCGACGACGCTTGCGACATGGCTTCGCGGACCCGCTGATTGGTCCGTCATCGCCCGGGAGATATTTTTACTGCTTTATGCCGGGAGGCATGACTTGCCTGCTAAACTGACATTGAGTTACGTATGTAAACGCACCCATATCATCGAACCCAGGACTTCGGAACTCTGTCTTCCAAAGAAGTGGAGAGAGATTCGGGCGGCTCTTAACAACGAGGTCTTGAGAGCCGATGAGGGTGAAATGAGGTGAGACTGGAGCAGCGCCGGAATGCAAGGGNATAACTGCTTCCTCAGGGCCGACGACGCTTGCGACATGGCTTCGCGGACCCGCTGATTGGTCCGTCATCGCCCGGGGGATATTTTTACTGCTTTATGCCGGGAGGCATGACTTGCCTGCTAAACTGACATTGAGTTACGTATGTAAACGCACCCATATCATCGAACCCAGGACTTCGGAACTCTGTCTTCCAAAGAAGTGGAGAGAGATTCGGGCAGCTCTTAACAACGAGGTCTTGAGAGCCGATGAGGGTGAAATGAGGTGAGACTGGAGCAGCGCCGGAATGCAAGGGCGGGGGAAACGAAAGATCCCGAGAAACCCCGCTGACCAGCGGCATCGTCCGGCACGATTCCAACTTGCGAAAGTCCGAGAATGACCCGACTGGGATTGACCCCGAGCCGCCTTTGTGGGAGGTTTGCAGGCTAACCGCTCAGCCACTACGGCCCCATTAGGTTCCAAAGTTGCTATGTACAGTTTGCCATGAACTGGGATGTTGAGAGAAGGGGGTTGGAGTTAAAGGCTGGAAAATTGCAAGTGGAAAATAGGAAAAGATTCACTGATAAAATGTAAAACTTTTTTGTAAGATGTACAAACAATACCTTAGAAACGTGTTGCCAGATATTTTTTTTTACTTTACAAGTGAAATATGGTGTCATACAAAAATAACGAAACATACTTAATTATGTGTACATCTCCATGTTTTAAATAAACATTAAATGCACAGAATTTATCTGTAAAAATATATTGTAGCTTTATATCTTCACACCACAAGACGTAGCGAAAGTCGCTGTAATACATTTGTAGCGTTATAAAAATAATCCTGGTAATTTGTTTGCAAAAAGTGTTCTTATACATTTTTTCTGAGAATAAACTTTTTGAATAGTGTGCGTAAATATTCAGCTCTGTGCAAATAAAATAAAATCCAAATTTCGCAGATATTGATGCCTTCGGAGTCATTCCGTTTACAACGCGTTTTGTTTAAATATGTTAATTCCTTTTTTTTTGTCTACACATAGCGGAATATCCGAAACGCTGTATTCTGTAGTAGAAAAAAGTGATAAAAATCACTCTTTCCGTCCAGGATACAGCCATGTGCACTAGGATTATGTCTGTGGGGATATTCGTATTGTGGGAACATTATTCATACACGGCTTCCTTGTATGCTTCTTGTGAATTTTTGCTTGATAATTGGTGCTTGGCCGAAGCTATGTGTGGCTCACTGGTTCCATCCTGAGACCCGCTGTGTACTACATATGGTTTCCTCTGTTTCTGCACTGTGATTATTAAATATCCTTTTACTCCCATTGGAATAGAACGCACTGCGACTTCGTAAAAAAGCAAGTTCCTTATAATATAACACCAATTTTCTCTGCACTGAGGGTAATTAAATAACTTAGTTCCATAAGTATTTAAATGGGCTATAGCCATTGCCAATGGCAGTGGATAGAGTAAAATAAAATATAAAAAAATGTTACAATACCATTGCCTCTGTGCTTCAAAAATGAGAAACAATTACAGTGTATATTAATGTAGGAGTACCGTAAAGGACAAATGACTCTGTGTGCTGTGTCCCGGTTTTCCATGTTTTATTTAACTTCTGCCATTATTGTTAATTAAGTTGCATGTAAAATTGCGTTTTGTGTCCCCTCGTTTTCCATAAATTTCGTTTCGCAGCAAATCTTAAATTTTCTTTAGTGGTTAAAAGTCGCTACAGGTAGCCTGCAGGGTTCGATGACTGCATGTTGTAGGTCCTTCATCTGATGGTGCAGAATGAGATGATCTAACACCGCGTATCATCCTGCCTATACCGCCTTGAGCTTTTGAACCAGCCTCGCTGTATCCGCAGGCTAACCACACATCGTAATCTCACTGTTAACTGTAGGTAATTCATAATCATAGTTAAATTCCCATTTTATAAGCACCAACGTTTACAGCTTTATTAATAAATAATTGAATGTCAACGCCGATTTTTATGATCGCATCGTTAAAAAAAAGGGACTAAATTGGGAAATTAGCGTGTTAAAATGTGGCTGAAGAACAGACCAGCAAGGCCGTGACGTAATCTTACAAGTTTAATGTTTTTAGTAGCCGCTTGATTTACGACCTTCATGGGAGGAAAAAATTATTAATCGTAATATACTGCACTACCTGCAAATCAGCCTTTTTATGAAAATAGTGTATCGTGGAAGCGAACAAAAGCATGGACATTTATTTACAGTTTGCGGTTATGAACTTTTGAAATTAACCTTTAAGTACTGCCACCACTGCATACATTTTAAATCGCAGGGACGCTGACAGTTATGCTGGCAATAACGTCTTGTTAACGTGTCATCCTTATATGAGTGGCGTAGATTCATTAATACGCCGAAACGGTTCTCATTTCGTGGCAAGAAAATTTAGATTTTTAAGGCGCGAGCCATGTATAAGCTCTGGGTTACATGTATGTGTTGGTCTAAAAATATACATATATATATTTTGTTGGGGCCACGAAGTGCTTTGTTGGTACTCCCTCTGCTAAATATTTTTGTGGTGAACGCAACATTGTTTTACTTGCCACTAAACGGCCGCTAAACGTTTGTGGATAATAAAAATTTATTTTGTGGTGGCGACAAAAAAATGTTGTGTTCGCCACAAAAAAGCTTGTCAGGTTGAATACCAACAAAACACTTTGTGATCGCCACAAATATATTGTTTTCTCAGGTTATCTTATACAATAATAAAAAGAAAATATCAATTATTCTTTACTCCCAATCCGTTTTATTTAAGTTGAATTTCCAAGGTTACGTTTTTTTGTTTCTTATTATAAAACAAACAGCCTGTCCATAGATAATACAACTGCGGTCACAAGATAAATATAAATTATCTGCAACATCCTCCCACCAATGACGACTTGTCTTCCCTCTGTTATTTTAGTTTCGTAATTGTGTTCTAGTCTGAATTCCCGCGGTGTTGTGATCGGAATGTCTGCTCGTTTGTTAATCACGGAGTTGTGGACTCGTTTCCTATCTCTGGCATGCGTACCTGCGGCAGTTTCAAGACATACACATGTATTTATTGGCCCTGGTCGATATGCAATTCGTCCCTCCTAGTTGTGATGTGGTAATAGTTGAAAGACATTAACTGTGTCAGTGGTAACATTTTTGTTTCTTGTAACATCTGAAGTCATTAAGGTCCCGGGTTCGAATCCCGAGAAATCCGTGGGTAAGGGTGTAATTTTTACGTCATATTTCATACGTAATCCAGTTCCTGGTCAGTAGAAAGACATAAAAGAACATACCTTAATAAGCACCGATTAAATCAAAATTTATCCCCCAAGTAAATTTTTGACTTGCGTCCTTGTTACTTTTGTGTTGGTAGCCCTGCTGACAGCTTTATACATCGCACTTTATGTGACGGCTCTTATTTTTTTTATGGCCTCATTGGCAACCCGTCTTATAAAGAGGGGCTTATTTGGACCCGAACTGGTTCCTGGAAGCAGTTGGCGCGGACGGAAAAAATATTGATTATCGCGTCAGAATTAATGGGACACCCCCTTTCTCGTCCCGGATCTTCCGGTATGCTATCGTGCCGGAATATGCCCGCGATAGAAGGCAGGACTCGATTCTGGAACCTCGAATGCTGATGCGGTGTTGGTTTTAGACGAGCACGCCTACCGCCTAGAGCAGGGTTGCAATTGAACAATCAAAAGTTAGGTTTTCTTCTAAACACGTCGTGTATCACAAGCGTTTTATACTTCCGTTAGCATAAATGTACCTTATATTTCATTAAATTGATCTTATAGTTATCTTTAGTTTATAAATTATATTTCATTTATAATAAATATGAATAAAAACAGGGAGAAAATAAGTGTGTTAGCAATGCCGAGTAGGAAATAGTTCTTATGCAAAATATTATTACACTGAGTGAATACGAATGAGGTGCGCTGTCTTTCTGATGTTTTTTTTTTCCAAGAGTTAGATAAATATCCTGGAAGTATATGTTAATCAGGGCTTCAGAAAAGTTGGAAGTAACCGAGAATGGATTATAGTGAGGCTCCACCCGCGCTGTCCTACCTGCACAGCTGCAGTTGCTGGAATCCCAGACTATTTTTCGCTTCATAACGATAGATCATCGCTTCATTATGATGCTAGATCAAACCTCCCAACATCACACGCATGTGTGACGTACCTCGAACGATTGTCTATTATTATTTTTCGGTGAGGGTGTCTCTCACCTCGATACCTTCTCCTTCACGAGCAGCATAGTTTAATCCGAATGAGAAAATGATGCACAGAAGTCGGGAGATTCCATTACCGCTGCACGAAGGGGCGGGGTTGTTCAGTTCAGTAGTGACAGCGGCAGAGGGCGGGTGCGCGGGTGTTGCTCCGCGCGTGCATACTATCTTTCGAAAAAACGTAAGTCGCGCAGCGCGGTATTTAACAGCGCGATATGTATAGCGCCAGCAGTGCCACGTGGTTTCCCTACTCCAGCGGCAGGTGCTTGGGAGAGCCCTCCCCTACACTGCCTCCCCTATCTTACCTCTTCAAAGCTGCGCGGAGATGATCTTCTCACCTGTGTTGTGACTAGTGTGTTCATAATTTTTTTCATTGTTTTGCGTTTGAATGAGTATGTGCTAGTTCTGTTTTGTGAACAGGTGGCCTTACCAAAAGTAACTTATTTTTAAGGAATTTCGTTATTTTATTATAATTATATGCCAGTAATTGATACACGCTAAGAAAACTTTAATATTGTGCTTATTAATCATTTGTAGATCACTTACCACTTTGCGTTTCAATGTAGCACCAATTGCACAACATTACTCCTGCATGTGCAAAAAGAACAATTTTATCAATTGGCTACTGAGGTAGTCAAAATATATTTTTTCTATTCGAGTAGACGACATTGATATAAACCATCCGAGTGCTAAATTATTGATAGGTCTGCAGGACGTGACATAGGAACAAAAGTTTAGTACTTTTGCCGCGACTACTATCGTTCTTTGAGTGTAACACAAAAACAAAAGGGCCTCGAGATATGTTGCCTGGAAGTAATAAATAAATTAATTAATTAATAATAAATAAAGTAGGAAAAACAACAGCTTGCACTCAGAAACTAACCATGCAAAAGAAAATTAAGGGCCCTCCGTACTTGTCATATGGGTTTCATTGTAAGCAGTTGCGTCTATTCTAATTTTGAAAATAAACTCTTGAATATGTCAATGTATTTTTTTTTTCAGGACAGAAATGATAGTCGATATTCTGTTGTTGATTTATAAATTTGGTTATTTTAGAAATAGATGTGTGTGTTCAAAAGTGTAAAATTCAGCAAAAAAAAGTCGCTGTAAGCAGCCCTCTGGTTACAATATTTATTCTCCCGTAAACACGTGTTTTAAACTATAGCGACAATGCTGTACCTTTTCCGAACAGATTGCTGTATTAAAACCCTAAAGTCGCGCTTAAAATTTCGAGGAAACAGAAGACACGCGAAGCTTGTTTATGCTATTTTCCACCGCCGTTTGCAATGCTTCCTTACGATTGGACGTGACCTCAGGGAAGGGTGAACACCTGCGCCGGACATGCCGTTGCCTCCCTTGCGTTTACAACCCACCATGAATGCAAACTGCAGGGCGGAGTGTACTTAGCCGTCTTTCTCAGCGCGCTGGGTAGTCCATAAGGCTTTATTTCCCTCTGAAGGCCATGGGGATGGAGGCTAACAACGACCTTAAAGGAGGTGCTGAAAAGAAAAGAGCTTCGTACCTGTTTTTTACTGCTCACAATTGAATATCCCTAGATAGCTGAAAATTAAAAATATATACATAGGCTAAACCCGTATTTCTAGAAATGTTAAGTCATCGTGTAGTTAAATGTTCAGTCATTTCCGGCGAAGAGAGAGTTGATCTTAGATACGGCAGTTTCTTCTGCTTCAGCGGCCATAGACGCAGTTTTACGTTTGCTGTGAAAGGTTAAGGTATACAAAAATACTAAGAGTATATAGTGTTACAAATAATGTAAAACGTAACAAACAAAAAATATAAATATTTATGGGAAATTTATAGCATGTATGTTAATACAAAGTATTTAGGAAGACTTATAAAAATATGTGTTTACAAACGTCGCAAGGTAAGTGTAAAGTGTGTAAAGGGCGCAACGATGAGCAATTCCCCCNAGTGGGTGGATACGCCAAGCTTTGCCAGCGAAGTCTGCCAAAATCATCTGCAGCATTCGTGCTTAACCCCCTTCATCCAAATATGCATTTTTGTAAGAGGTAAAACGCTTAAAGAGGTTGTATCATAAATCTTTCTTTCGACGTTGGAATTCCTGGCGAACGTGAAGCACGCATTCACTTTTGGCACAGTTCGTTTAATTCATCTCTCACATGAAGCGCTGGACCAGCTGGAGTCCAAGAATATACAATTGGTGGTTTCGCTTCTGCAAAATGGCGTATTCTGTGTCGGCGCCGTGTCTCCCGGCGACGCGCGAGGCCTCTGGAACATCCACGTGCTTCCCGCCGTTCTCGGCCAGCGGGCATTTTGACCAGCTCTCCTTCGCGTTACGCGTGTCGCATAAATCACTATCGGCAATGTTTATGACAGACTTAAATAAAAAAAAAACAAAAACAAGACGCATGTACTTACGATTTTTCGTCCTCCTTTTCCTTTGTACCTCGACTGCCCCCTTGAGGAAACACAGAATCCTTCTGCGGTCTGAAGAAACCTCTTATTTCCACGTTCCGTGGTGCGCACGACTTGTGAAATACTGCTGGAGACACGACAACGTACCCAGTCCGTGTTGGAATTTCTTAAACTTTCTGGTGACGGTTGAGGTTGGAAAGGTTTACATTCTGAATGTGGAGCGGTGGTGATAAATTCTAGCTGTTCTGTTGTCCCGCTCGCTGGCACGGCTAGGGTTGCCGCCATGTTCCCAATAACTTACCGGTCTCGTCTTTATTCGTTCCAAGAGGGCGTATTGTATTACTCGGCACGCTCATGCAACGTATAACTCTTTTGATCGCATAATTCACGTGTATTAACAATCTAGCTTAGTAGTTAGTAATATTGCCTTATGATGCTGGATGGTAGACGATAGGCATGTGATGCAGAAATTTGATTTACTTTAAGAATTCGTAGGTGTTAGAGTGTGTAATCACAATTGCTCGTTTAGCTGCAAACTGAGCAGCTATGTTGCCCGGGCATGGTATTCTAGTTAATTCATTACGCGACGTGAAACACAAAAATCACTTCACCGATTAATGATTTCGCCATCCAGGGCATTTATATTTATTGGAGTAAAGGCCAAAACCTACGTAACTAACCGGTGCTATTTTCGAATTCACTGCCACTATCCTTCGTTGAATCACTTTTCCTCGCATCCATTTAACCCTTCGAGGTTATTGTGCAGTTTTGAATTCGAACGTCCTTGTTAATTTCGCTCAGTTCAATATATTTTCTTATTCAGCATTTTTTTTTTTTNTGCAGTTTTGAATTCGAACGTCCTTGTTAATTTCGCTCAGTTCAATATATTTTCTTATTCAGCATTTTTTTTTTTTGCAAACAGAAGTGCTCAGAAAATAGCGAGAGGAATCGATTATGATGCTGCAGGATGCTATAAANATTTTTTTTTTTTGCAAACAGAAGTGCTCAGAAAATAGCGAGAGGAATCGATTATGATGCTGCAGGATGCTATAAACAGTTGAATAACGAAAAGTGATAGGTAGGGCATAAAATATTATCATA
The DNA here is from genome assembly GCA_002778355.1 of Clitarchus hookeri. Classification (NCBI taxonomy): domain Eukaryota; kingdom Metazoa; phylum Arthropoda; class Insecta; order Phasmatodea; family Phasmatidae; genus Clitarchus; species Clitarchus hookeri. The sequence goes on along the minus strand of NQII01000454.1, from coordinate 723,099 downwards.
TACAGGAGGAAACATTTCTTACCTCATATAAAGAATGGGACCGACAAACTTTGTGAGATGATTCCTCATACAAAATCAAGTGGGAAATGCGTGGGAATTGTTTACCTAAAATATTGAGGGAGACGTGAGCCCTTCAAATTGAGTTTTAAACCGTGTTCCTGCGAGATATCAGAAACGAAGTGTAATTAAATCACAATTCTCCGAACATTGTATATGATAGTGGGCGTTTTTAACACTGACTAAACAAGAAGTACAATGCATTAATAAGCTTACAGTACTGAAGCTGATTGTTCGTTTCTGACGACAGTCGGTGTTTGATTCCCTGCTAGAAGTGTTTGTATTGCTTGCGCGTTTGGAACTGCATCGCTACCGCCGAAAGCTTTGTGTGCATTTTACACCACAACGGCGATCCTTGGCAGTTGCAACAAGAAGGTTATTTTTGTTTATTATGTCATGCTGATCAATAAGCCAGCATCAAACGTTCATAATTCTTGACGGGAAAAAAGTTGTATGCCATAAGAAGGTGGCCACCCTTATTATTTTAATTTCGGAGGGAAGTACTCGTATTAATCACAGTTTGCTCTTGGGTTGGAGATCCTAATAATACATACTAAAACAATGTTCGGTGAAGTGTAACTTAGTTTCACTTCATTTCTGACATTTCGCAAAAATACTCTTCAAAAACTTGATTTTTAAATTCAGACCTGTTCTGTATCAATCTTTAAGGTCGTGTTTACAAACCATGGAAGGAACGCAGTAACGCAGTGAAGCAACATCCAAATGATGTACGAAAATGATAGTCGTTTATATGCAGCGCGAACCGCAAATCGTTACCAACACTACAAAATAAGTTGCAAATCTGCAACAAAATTCTTCGTCGCAGTTATTTTGTGTTACTATATTTAACCTTATTTCCCTGTCATATATTTTTGTGTTTAAACTGCAAAATAGTACATCATTGCGCAGGTTTTAAAATAACGTACTGCGCATTACTTGACGCGAATCCATTATGCAAGCTAACATATGTGTTAAGTATCGCATAAAAGGAAACTCAATGCAAAACGTTTTCATAAGCCTTCTCTGTGAATGAACAAAACGAAAACGAAAGCCGAAAAACAAGAATTGAAAGCTAGCGAACTTTTTCGTGTCGTTCTTGCGTCTCGCTTAGTTTATAAATGGGTAGCTTTGAATCGCGTGGGTCCCCCCTCCCCCCATAATCTTAACGTGGGTTTGTAAACCCGGCTGAACGGCGCCGGCTGCGAAGGAGTGCGTGCGTAAATAAGTCGTAAGGCGAGACTCGGCGTCGAAAATATCTTTGGCGTGGTCACGTACGTGCCAGATGGCTGGCGTGGTTCGGCGTCTAAGGCCTTCGCCGGCGTCAAAGACGTTTGTTCAGAAACCCCTTCAACCTCCCCCACCCGACCGGCCGCAGGCCTCCTTTGACGTAATTTATGTGCAGTTCGGAAATATACGGCGCTCGTAAATTATTTTTAAATAGTCCGTCTGCTGTGGGGCCCCCACCCACGCCCCCAAAGCGAATGTTTATGCATGGTACAGGAGATGGTGTGTCTAACGGTGATTCAGAACGGACGTTTGATTTGGTTCCCCGCTGAAACACCACAGTTCTTTCTGTGACGTCCGCGCCTCCTTCCCCTCCCCCCCCCATCATGACATGATTATTCCACACGATACTCGACCCAAGGATTTAATGTTCCGCCAGGAAAGCAAGAATATGGAAATTTCTTGTATGAAATAAACGTCAATCTACGAGTTATACCGCAGCTGTATAACACTACTACTTTCACCCCATGACTGTCAAGAAAGAAAATAAAAAACTGTTTCTAAGTTGTTTGGGGAAATCCGAGAGTTTGGTTTACGACATGTAACGATTGCGATTTTTGTACGCGGAGGATTTTTTCTCTTTACTTATACATCGCACTTATAGTTACACGAGAGTGTGAGGGGGCGGGCAAGAGAGAGAGAGAGAGAGAGAGAGAGAGAGAGAGAAGTGTGATAAAATCGGAATATATATAAATAAAAATTAAATTATGTTCGTTGGTAAGCGCATCATTTGAGAACGGCTGGCCCGTTTTGGCTATTTTTCGTTTTAAAATGTTCGTAATAGTCCAAGTTAGGTTTTTATGGAAAGAAAAATTCGAAAAGTTTCCCGGAATGTTTTCGAATTCGGGAAAAACAGAATGTCACAATGGATATGCGTAATTTTTTTTTGTTTTGCTTATGGTCATGGAAAAGTTATCAGAAAAAAAAAGAATAGGGAATATTTCACAAAACTAATTCTAATTTTGATATTTAATTTACATTCGAAATTAAAATTAAAATTTCCTCAACTTTGATTGGTTGTCGTTCATCGTTCACGTTATGCGACATTATATGGTTAATTCAAATTTCTTTGCTTCTTTTTACATTTTTTTTTTCGCGTTCTTCAACTGTTTACTGTCAGTTGAATTGTGGTTATGTTTTTAGTTTTCTTTTTTTTTTTTGAGTTTTAAGGTTTTTACTGTCAGTTGAATTGTGGTTATGTTTTTAGTTTATCGCAATATATTCAGTCTTTTTTAGTTGAATTGCTATTTTTCTTTTATTGAATCAAATTGATACAATTTAATTACACTGTAATGCCGCCAATAAGACGGAGCCATTTAAGTCCCAGAACTGACAATTCTACAAACCAAATACATTTTAGATCTAATCGAACTGCAGGGCAACGCGAACAACGAAATGAAATTGAACGAAATCGATTGTCACAAATACGTTCAACGCGTCCCAAGATGAAAGATAAAATGCAAATGAAGTCGATATGCATCGAATGAAATATCATCGGTCAGTAGAAACCAATCGCGTGAGAATGAATTNCCGCCAATAAGACGGAGCCATTTAAGTCCCAGAACTGACAATTCTACAAACCAAATACATTTTAGATCTAATCGAATTGCAGGGCAACGCGAACAACGAAATGAAATTGAACGAAATCGATTGTCACAAATACGTTCAACGCGTCCCAAGATGAAAGAGAAAATGCAAATGAAGTCGATATGCATCGAATGAAATATCATCGGTCAGTAGAAACCAATCGCGTGAGAATGAATTNGAAAATGCAAATGAAGTCGATATGCATCGAATGAAATATCATCGGTCAGTAGAAACCAATCGCGTGAGAATGAATTTGAGTAATCATGTAAGAAGACAAACAAATGTTGAGTTGAATACACATCTAGCAGCATTCCGTTACAATGCGGTAACTGATTACAGTGCAGACCAATCCGTTGCCACTGGATCGATGAGCGTTGTGTGCCCACATTGTAAGGCATTGAAATACAAAAATGAAGCCTCTGGATTGTGTTGCGCAAGTGGCAAAACCAAATTGACGCCGTTGGTCCCGCCACCAGAGCCATTGCGTTAATTGGTTTCTGGAACAGGAACAAATTCTACACATTTCTTGACACAAATACAGAACTACAATAGTTACTTCCAAATGACTTCATTTGGCGCAACAAATGTGATCCGGGACAATTTCATGCCCACTTTTAAGGTAATTGTAACACAATCATCTTTCAAACAGCTTTTATAAAACATGATGAGTAAAAAAAATAATTATTGTTACATTATAATAATTATATATTTCTTACCTTTACAGATTCAAGGTTAAATATATCATCGAGCAGGTTCGCTATTGCCACCGCCGGATTCAGACTATAAATTTCTACAGATTTACTTCATGGGTAATAATACACCATAGGAAGTAGATCAGCGTTGTGCACACAGCAACTGCAAACTTTCTTTCATCAACACAATGAATTGATTGCATTGTTCAAAACCGCATTGGACCGCATGCCATCTGATGATTACAAAATTATAATCAGAGCCGATAAGACGTCTGCGGGAGAACACGCAAGACGTTTCAATGCGCCAACAATTGATGATTTCGCCATTGTTGTCGTTGGTGAAAATTTGGAATCCCGTGATATCGTTCTACATAGGCGGAACAATCAGCTGGAACGTGTGTACGAAACGCACCGATCAGATTATATGTTGCAATATCCCATCATATTTTGGCAAGGTGAAGACGGTTGTCATTTCTCGATCAAGATGATAAATCCGCTTGCAGGTGCTGAAATGAACAAACAAGTAAGTTCAATGAATTATTATTAATATCGACTAATGGTTCGTGAAAATGGGGACAATCACATCTTGAAATGTCGACGTCTATTTCACCAATATGCTGTCGATACGTACGTCAAAGTTGAAACTGAGCGATTGACATTTATCTGATTGAACCAGAAAAAACTCCGTTCCGAAGAGTATATTCATCTTCGAGATGCCATCAATGCTGACGGAAACACACAGAATGTCGGCAGAATGACGATTCTCTCAGCAACGTACGTCGGAATTCCGCGGCNTGACGATTCTCTCAGCAACGTACGTCGGAAGTCCGCGGCATATGCATGAACACGCTCAAGATGCCATGTCGTATGTTCGTCATTACGGAACACCAGATTTGTTCATCACGTTCATTCACGTGCAATCCACAGTAGATAGAAATTCGACAAGAGCTATTCCCAGGCCAATCAACCATCGATCGCCATGACATCACCGCTAGAGTCTTCAAACAGAAATTGAAATCTCTGATGGATTTCATTGTCAAGCATCAAGTGTTTGGCGAAACGCGCTGCTGTATGTATTCAGTGGAGTGGCAGAAACGCGGATTGCCACACGCACATATTCTTATTTGGTTGATTGAGAAGATAATACCGAATGAAATTGATGATGTGATATCAGCGGAAATTCCCGATAAAGAATAAGATCCAGGCTTGCATGAAGTTGTTACTAAGAACATGATTCATGGCCCCTGTGGAACGTTAAATAACAATTCTCCGTGTATGGTTGACGGAAAATGTTCGAAGAGATATCCACGGGCGTTAGTAGCAGAAGCAATTACGGGCAGTGATGGTTATCCACTGTATCGTCGCCGATCGACTGCGGACAATGGAAGATCAACAATTGTCAAAGTGAATCAACAAGATATTGAAGTTGATAATCGTTGATTGTTCCGTATTCACCATTACTCTCTAAAACATTCAAAGCACACATCAACGCCGAACCTTGCCATTCCGTGATATCCATCAAATACATCTGCAAGTATGTGACATGAAGTGGCATGGCTGTGATTGGAGTTGGTGCGGAGAATTCCAACGATGAAGTCACTCAATATCAAATTGGCCGATATGTTAGCAGTAACGAAGCGATTTGGCGCATTTTTTCATTCGCCATTCACGAAAGACATCCCACTGTTGTTCACTTGGCCGTACACATGGAAAATGGTCAAAAGAGTATATTTCACTGCGGAAAACGCATTACAACGAGCTGATCGACCGCCATCTACAACATTGACCAGTTTTTCCGAAATGTGCCAGAATGACTTGGCCCGAACGCTACTATACTCCGAAATGCCAAGATATTATACTTGGAATCAATCGTCAAAAAAATTTAAACGGCGGAGACAAGGAAATCCAGTTCCATGTTACCCACATGTATTTTCCACCGATACATTAGGTCGCATTTACACAGTCCATCCAAGTAACGACGAGTGTTTTTATTTGCGTTTGCTATTAGTCAACGTTAGTGGCCCAACATCTACGAACTGTTAATGGTGAATTGTCTGGCACATATAGAGAAGCCTGTCAACGTTTGCGTTTGCTAGAGAGTCATTGGGATTACACACTCAGAGATAGATGCTTTGATTTCGTCAAATGCTCATCAAATACGAACTTTGTTTTCGATAATTATCTAAATACGCTTCCCATCGAATCCAATTGATTTGTGGACTAAATACAAATATGACATGTCTGATGACATTTTGCATGAAATGCGTACTAAATCATCAAATCCAGATTTGCAACTGAGCGACGAAATTCACAACGAGGCATTGATATTAATTGAAGACATGTGCTTGATGATATCGAACAAGGTTTTATCTCAATTAGGTATGACAGCGCCCAATCATCCGATGCACGACGTATTTAATCAAGAGTTAAAACGAAAAAAACAATATGATTGCGATGCATTGAAAGAATCAGTTCGAATGAACGTTCCGCTGTTGACTCGGCAACATAAGCATGCGTACGACATCCTGATGAAAGTTGTGAACAATCGAACTGGAGGAATTTTCTTCTTGGACGCACCCGGTGGAACTGGAAATTTTTTTTTGATCACATTGATTTTGGCAACGATTCGCTCGCAAAATGGAATTACACTTGCACTTGCTTCTTCTGGAATCGCAGCTACGTTATTGGAAGGTGGTCGAACTGCTCATTCAGCACTCAAGTTGCCGTTGAATATGCAAATCAATGAAACTCTAACGTGCAACCTTTCGAAAAACTGTGCGATGGCCAAAGTTTTGCAGCAATGCAAATTGATAGTTTGGGATGAATGTACGATGGCGCATAAAACATCTTTGGAGGCATTAGACCGAACGATGAGAGATCTACGAAACAATCAAAATGGGTTTGGTGGTGCGATGATTCTGTTGGCAGGTGATTTTCGCCAAACATTGCCAGTGATTCCACGGTCAACGCCAGCCGATGAACTTAATGCATGTTTGAAGTCATCAGTTTTGTGGAAATACATCAAGACACTCAAATTAAGTATGAACATGCGTGTCGAGTTGCAGAACGACCAATCTGGAGAAGTATTTTCAAAACAATTGCTGGACATTGGCAATGGCAAAATCTCAGTTGACATTTCGACTGGCTGCATTACATTCCCCGCAGATTATTGTCAGTTCATCGACTCAAAGACCAAACTCATCACAAAGGTATTCCCAAACATTGCTCAAAATTACAAAAATCATTATTGGTTGAGCGAACGTGCTATATTGGCAGCGAAAAACATCGATGCCAACGAATTAAATTTCAAGATTCAAAGTGAAATTGCTGGAGAATTGATGACGTACAAATCGGTAGGTTCCGTTACTAGCCAAGATGATGTCAACTATCCAACCGAATTTTTAAACTCGCTGAAATTGCCCTGATTGCCGCCTCACAATCTCCAATTAAAAGTTGGATCTGTAATTATAATTTTGAGAAATATCAACCAATCACGTATTTGTAATGGCACCCGGCTTCCGGTGAAAAAACTTATGAACAACGTCATAGAAGCAACAATTCTTAGAGGAAATTATAAAGGAGAAGACGTTTTAATACCACGAATCCCAATGATTCCGACCGACATGCCATTTGACTTTAAATGGTTGCAGTTTCCCGTACGCGTAGCATTCGCAATGACTATAAAGAAATCACAAGGACAGTCATTAAATGTTTGCGGCATTAACCTTGAAAATCCATGCATCTCGCGTGGTCAATTGTATGTCGCCTGTTCCCGTGTCGGAAAACCATCAGCTCTGTTCGTTTACGCACCAGACAACAAAACAAAAAATGGCGTGTATTATAAAGCATTGCAATGAAATAAATAGCGATGTCACAGCAAACAACTCAAATTAAAGCATTTCTTTGTGTTGACTGTTTACTTGAAATTCTGATTTAATTCAAGTGTAACTTAAATTTATGAAAAAAACAGCATGGTTCCAAGTCGATATCATTCCAGGCACATCACACATTTTAAGATAGAATGTAAAATAAAATGAAAATTTTCCATTGGACAGGACAACGTCTGTCGGGTCAGCTAGTTCATAAATAAAATAACAAATAAAATATTAAAACCAGTTATATGTATGGAGAATGTGCCTGAAATTTGGATTTTCTGGCAATTCTCGATGGCTATTAAATACATATATTTTCAGTCTATTGCAGTGTTAATGGCAAATTCAGTGCTGCGGTCGAAACAGAGGTCGTACATTACATAACTGAGAACGATGGAGTGAAACACGCTAATCGCTAGAGTAAAGGATATCTTCACAATTTAATTTAAAAAAAAATGACAGCCAACAATGTAATTAAGTTTCTATCGTTAATGCTGTAAAACTTATAAGTACAGGTGGTTATCACTGAGTTCAGAAATCTCTTCACAAATGTATAATAAGTGCTCCGAAACCACGTCTAAATTTTCAGATCTATCAGTAGTTATTTTACCCAGTGTAGAAACCAACAATGCTCCTCTTGCTCGAGTGTATCACACTTGTTAAGTCACTCATTCGTCGATTGTTGACGATTGGCCTTGAAGCATTTTAGGATGCGTAAAACATATTGAGGTCAAGGATGGGTAAAAACCGAGGGTTCGGTGACTTAAGTTAGACCCTACAGTCCTGGTTTTCATCGAACTTCTGTTATTTATAACCANTTTAAAAAAAAAAAAAAAAAAAAAAAAAAAAAAAAAAAACTAACACTGGTGTTCAAGTTCAACCTGTCCTCCCATGCAGTGGCAAATTCATCCTGTCCGTGAGAAAGTAATTCTGGAGTAACCATTCCGGCCTGAGTTGTCACTAGCAAATACGCTAGTCAGGCAGATCGTTTGTGGTGCGACGTTAGCATCAGAACAGGTTCTTGTTAGTTGGTATGTAAAAAAATAAAAACAACTTTTGGTCAGAGTAACAGGAATGACTATTCAAGTTGAAGTATCGCTTTTACTCGATTGCATACAACGGTCTATGCTTATAACTCTTACCAGCCAGTTTAGGTAGGAAGAAGTTATTGTGGTGTGACTGAATCACGTGCATCTCACTGAAAAGGCATGCCACAGTTATAACAGCCAAAAACAAACAATAGTTGTCCGAGCTCGAGTGTGTAATTTACCTTGCTGCGGTGCGAAATAAATTCCTGAGATCTAGGTGTGTCTGCTTTTATAGAAACGCCAGCACTTCGGGCAGTCATTAACGTGTTGAGACTGCCAAACATTTTAATTAAGACAGTTCGGTTTTTTGTAATCCCGTGTGTTATGATTCTTTGCGTGTTTCAGGCCCGAAAGGCCATGCGAAGCGCTACACCATCCAACGCGCCAAGCATTGAACCAAAGAATAATTTTTGATGTGCAGCAATGGGAAAATTGTGAAATTATTTCCATGTTGAATAATTCAGATGGTTTTCTGCTTCGCGAGTTCCGTGTTTTTTTAATTTTTTTTAAGTTGCATGTTTTCATTTAAAACAGTCTGAAAAGTGCCTTTTTGGCTGTGTTCCAGGATCATCTGACGATGCCTGTAATAATACGAAGGAAGATTTTTCCAAGTTGTGTTCCCAGGTTCTCTGAAGCGATTAATTTTATAAATAAGAAAATGTAAGGGGCAGAGGTTTTAAGTAAATTCTCTTTCCCTGCATTTCAGTCACACTTTAACGCAGATGGCTCGCGAGTTGTACGTACAAAGTTGAAAATGTACACAAAAGAGAAACCCAACGATTACGCATCTGGATTCGGGAAAGGAAACACATTCTGAGTTTCTAATAAGCTTTTTCAAGAAAAACATTTTTTTCGCAAACTTGTGTGCCGTTCGGCGTACGTACTTGTAAAATGTAAGGGGAGGGAGGGGCGTTTACACGATAAATTAACCTTCTTGCTAAATTTAAGGACGTACACACCGGGTTTCAACCTGACTCTCGGCACCGCCAGAGCGTAACGAACATCGTCCTAGTTACTAATCACCAACTGCAGGCAAAAATAGTCAATTCAACTAGTTCGGTCACCTATCGACTCACGAGTGCAAGTGTTGCGACGTATTCATATTTCGGTCCCTGCTGTACTTGGTGTGAGAGAATATAGTCTATTCGCGGTTTGTTCACACTTTTTTAATCGAACCTTTGAAAAATCACGCCGTGTATGATGTGTTATGGCTGTTTCCTATATATGTCGTTTATCACGAACGTTTTATATTTGTGTTATTCTAAAATTACCTTATTGTTGGTTAAATATAATCTTTACTTATATTTTATTTATAAATTATAACATTTAATTTATAATTTAAATGAAAATAAACAGTGAAAAAATAGGTGTGTTGGTAATGTTTAGTAAGAAATAGTTCGTTTGTAAATTTGTATTACACCGAGTGCGCACGAATGCGGTGCGCTGTCCCTTTGGTGTAATTCCCCAGACTTGGTTAAGCTTTGTTTAACTGAGGCGGAGAAATATCCTGAAAGTATAACTTTAGCAGGTCTTCAGAAAAGTGTGAAGTAACTGTGAATGGATTATATCAAGTGAATAAATATTCAGGATAATTTCTGCTGAGAAGAATCTACACTGAAAAATTAATCCACTGTGTATAGTATCGGCCATTTACTATAATTATTGTATTATTTATTCCCGAACACATTTTTTTTATCACCTGAAGACGGGAGCAGATCGCAGCTGTTTTGTGTTCTGCATATACATTTTGCTGATGTTGTCTAGCCACATCTATGCTGTCTTTGTCGATCGTTGTTTCGATCATTGTCAGACTGTATCACTATAATTTGTTTATCCTTTTATTTGTGTACTTATTTTCACTTACTGCATTGTCTGTTTCGCTTCTTTTTTTTTTCCGTATTATTGTAAATGTGCTGTCTTCGTTTTTTTTTTTGTGTCGGTGTTTGTCCAAACTGGGTAGTTGTCTCTTGTTCCATATATGTGTTTATTTATATTATCTCATTTCTATTGCATTTGTGTTTCTCATCAATATATTGTGTTCTTCGTTTTTTGGTTACTTTTTACGTAGTCATTGCAAGCAATTGAGATCCAATCAAAATCCGAAATCAGTATCGGCCATACATTTACTTCCTCTGCAACCGCGTCTACAAAGAGGATGGCGGCCAGTTGTGCTTCCATTTTGAGGTGAGATAATGCTCGCTACAAAACAATTTCAGCTGTATTTCGTGTGTAAAAACATCTGGTACGGTATCTTACAACTTGGGCCTATAATGAAAGTATATATTAATTCAATATATTCAGACAATGTGTCGGTGGTTATTTTCTTCCCTCTGTTTTGTTATATTTCGTTCGCAGATATCAAACAACTCTAATGAACACACAATCAAAACGACCTTGTATTCACCGTGTTTTTTTCTCCGTCACGTGCAGCTCAAACCTTTCTGACGTGCGTGCTCCTAGGCGCATGCACCGCGCGAGCGTGCGTTTTGCTGCCGGCAATGACGCGTTAGTCACGGGGTCTTTCATGATGCCTAAGTAGGGGGGGGGGCACTCCAAGAAGACGGGGAAAGCAAATAAGCGGTGCCGTCGAGAGTTATCTCCGTTCTTTCTTTTTGTAACTGTTGGTCTTTTTCTCGCTCTCTCTCTTTTCGCCACGAACACGTTCGAAAGTAGAGGGGAGAAGGGGAGATGCTGTAAGTGTGATGCGTCTTTGTTGGAGCTAAATGCGTGACCGCGAGCGGTCGCAGACGTTAGAAAACCAGTAAATGGTGACGTCGTTTGTTTACGCGTGGCTGTCTGAGCGGCGAGGTGGCCGCTATGGGGTTCGGTGACCTCTGGCCGAGAGCGACATGACGCCTGCCATACACGAGCGCGCACTGCACACCTCGGTTGTGTGCAAAGACTGGAGTTTAGTTACACCAGAGTATCCTCTCTTCTACGCATGCTCCCATCATTAGCACAAGAATTGCCATAACCATAGGCTCCGAGTATTTTGTTGGTAAAAGGGTGGATGGGGGGGGG
>NQII01000454.1:682547-711478 GCA_002778355.1 Clitarchus hookeri | reverse complement strand
GGGGGGGGGGGCAAAGAGGCGACCGCCCTTCCACTTTTCAGCTAACAGGGATGTCGCCCCTCCTGGGTTGATGGTTCTCTAGTTCAGTTTGTGATTAGTATTTACATTTTATTGTAGACTGCTTGTCTCATTATTTTCAAAATATGTCTTGCTTATAGATCTTTACATAACCAAAAAGGACAATAGTTCAGTACAAATTACTTGTCAAACCTTGCTTCACATGAAATAGTGTTACATACGTGCGTAGTCACATACATACATACAACGCACAGTATTAGAGAGATGAAATGGGGAGGGGGGAGAAATAGATAATATTAGAATGAACAAGGGAATACTGTCACACAAAGTTTGAGACTCCCGTCCTCCTTTTTTTTTCTCCAATACAGGAAACAAGAAGTTGGTGCTTGTGGCCATAACAACTTTCAAATCCACGCATTTTAACAATGATGTGCTGTTTGTTTACGTTTTGTTTGACAACAAACCCGAGCGTTAACGAAAATAATATTTCACGTAAATTTATTACATAGTATTTGCATCAAAAATCAGCCAAAAGTAGTGTACAGATTAATGGAACACATATTTAAGTGAACAGTATGGTAACCTTAGTCGAAGCTTGCATACTCTGCCCCATGTTGTGTTACATGATCATGTTGGAAAACGTACGATCTAACTCGTTTGTTATTTCTCACTTCAGCTGCGAAGCAATTTCGATCCTGGAAGAAGTTTGTAGCAGGGCTACGATCGAACACGCGCGGTATCAATGTTTGCATCTACCTGCAGGGTGCGAATAACTCGAAACTTTTGGAGTGATAATCTGGAGTGACTGATAATCTGGTGGCGGAAATATGTACTACTAGCTCATAGGTTATAAACAAAACCGCAGTGCTGTGTGACTGACTTCAATTTGTTCCTGGTGTGAAATTGAGTAAATCAATGGCGACGCGAAGTTTTGCGCTACATCGAAAACCTCTGGGGTATTTTAGTTGGCATATCTTAGTAATCTGTGGCCTCGCGTCCTTTCCAGCCAGTACAATTCATCTGTAGCAGACATTAAGTTGCAGTACTACAATTTGTACTTGGGAACGATTCGTGTCATCAATCACCATGCCTTATAGCTCTTCAGCGAAGGAAATTATTTCTCGGGCAGGGAAATAATTTTTCTTACATTAACCAGGGGATAATATTTATGAGAGGAAGGATTCGCTGGGATCCACCCACCCCCTCCCCCACACACTGATTCGCATATTGGAATTGCCCTGTAAGTAAATACTAACTGGAATATGCACTATGCTGCTGTTGGCGAGTTTTCAAAAGCGCAGTGATTTAGACCTAACCTTACTCAAACTGCTTTTCTTCACAATGTTCTTCAACGATGAAATTTTTTCTCTTGTGAAGACTCTTGCAATGGCCAATAAAAATAGATAAATATACCTGTAATCGTCCTCGCCCATTTGAATACCAGTTTTATGTGAACACAAGTTTTCCGCAAACAGAATTTACCACCATGTCGTAATCGGCTGTTTCCTCCGAAATTTTATTCCAGATAAAAACCTAGCCGAAGGTAATTTGCGGGTCGTGAAGTCTCGAAGCGTAGGAGTAGTAAGGGCGACCTAAGTACGTGCATGGAATGCCTGGTCGCCTTTAAGCACAAGGCACTGAAATGTCTCCTTAGTCTTTCTCTCGTCGATTCTCCCCATAGAACTTCAATGGCTGCCGTATCTTTGTATGGTGTAATACTAAAGGCAAAGTGGTGCTGTATGTCCCTATGCTACATTTAGTAGCGTGTACCGGAAGTATCATAAATTAAAATGGTTGTTAAAAAAACACTTGTATTAACGTATTTTCACTTTGAAAAAATTACGCGTTAGGAACGGATATAGAAAACGGAAACTTGCATTCGGAAGAGAAAAATTTCTTGAATGCCTTGCGTAAGCAGACACCACGCAAATTTATTGAACACTTTTTAAAGAACACTTACGGCCCTTTAACTCGATCAAATTTTTCTTCATATTGCCTTCAATTTTTATTGAATTCAATTCTGTGAATGCTCTTTGGCGTCACAAAAACGTCATACTCGCGGCCATTTTCTCTTTAAATTTCTTGAATGTCTCGTTTTCCTTCAACATTTTCGTTTGGAACATGCTCTATATTTTCTTGAATCCAAAAGTTAAATCGTTTATCACAGATCTTCTGAAAGTATTAATGGAAGTAATCCCACAGTAATGGTGTTGTGCGTACACATTTAAAGTTTTAACAAAATAAGGACGCATATTTTTTAAAAAAGAAAATGTACCATAAAATAAAGAAAATGTATTATGGTTTAACCAGTTATTTTCGTGTCGTGTATAAGTCGAAGACAATTAAATTTTCGTAATTTTAAAACTGGTTTCATTAAAACGTTCGTGACAAATTTTCATGTGGTGACTTGAAAGCTTTGAGACGGAGTGTGCTCCTTCAGATGTGTTGAATGTGTATTTTGAAGTGTGGTGGTAAGACTGGATTTCCGAGCTTGTGCCGTGTCTCCTCCCCTGCGGGTGTTAACGCTCGACTCCTGTCGTCGCGTCTGCCTGCAACGCAGTATGTTGTCGCGGGTTGCAGTGCAAAGTGTGAAGGAGCCACCAGACTGAATTATGTGTGATCGGTTCTTGTAACTTTGTTTCGCGACCCATTGCATGGATACCCTCCCCTTTAGACGCAAGGGGTTCAGCCCTGAGACGCATTCAGCTCCCGTCCTTGCTTCGGACCTACGAGGTGTGTTCAAAAAATAAGTTGACTTTCCAAATTTCGAGGGCTACGTGCATTCGATTATCGATTGTTTTTATTGTTATGTTGGTACACATGTCCCCAACATATGTTGACATTATCAGCCATTTTACATTGTTAGTTTGTTTGTGACAGATATAAAGATTAGACGTGTTTTGGTGTGCTTGGCGAATTTTTTATATCGCAATCAATGGATCAAAAAATCTGTATTAACAACACCGTAATCATGCCTCAGCCACCGTATTCACTGGACGTGGCCCCCTGCGACTTGTTCCTGTTCCCAAAACTGAAGAGACCCATGAAAGGACGGAGGTTTGCCACGATTGAGGAGATAAAGACCTGGGAGACTTCAATGCCATACCAAAATGCGCATATCATAAGTGCTTCGAGGATTGGCAAAAAGCGCTGGCACAAGTGTATTATATCTGAGGGGGGATTACTTTGAAGGGGACAAAATATATATTGATTAATACATAAATATTTATCGAGACAAAGTCACAAAATAACAAGTCACCTTATTTTTTGAACACACCTCGTACATCTAGCATTTAGAATTAGGGTAGGTTAGGAAAAAAACGGATCAGGGACAAGGTCGCCGAGTGCCTTGGACGCTCGAATGTGCAGGAGGTCGTCGCCGAGTCTGGGACTCGGTTCGCAGGTAAGGAGGCGCTGCGCGAACGTCGACCTACTGATGCATCAGTTAAGTACGGTTCGGGAATGTTAATTTTGCAATGGTGAGGCGGGACTTAGAACAATTCTGCAGAATGAAGTGGCAATGGCAATGTAGCGTCGGACTAGAAAAATTATTTTGAAGAATGAAGTGGGCGACTTATTCTCTGGCAGCGATGAGTTTGAACTTGGAAAATATTATGCCGACTGAAGTTAAGAACTTGGTTTTTCTGGCGGAAGTGCGTTGGGACTTTGCATTTACTCGCTGGAATAGTGGACGCCCAGAGCCGAACTTGGTTTCAGAACGAGGGCTCGTAGGACTTAGTTATTGGGATGCCCCGAATGAGTGAACCGTGGGACTTAAGTTTTGGATGTTCTGATTGGAACTTAGGCTCGGAACGAGTAAATGAGGGACTTCGCTTTTGGATTCCCAGAGTGGAATTTAGCCTCTAAAACTGGGGAATGCGGGACTTTGTACTGAGGTGAAAGGATTCGGGACTTAGACTTGTGGAAGTAGTTGATTATTTGGAACTCTGGGAAAATTCAAGAGTCCGAATGAGATCGTTTGTATTACTGTAAAGTGTTGTGGATGTGTATGAGCACTACCTGCACCCTAGGGTGTATTGGGGAGAGCAATGCCCTCGGCCCTTGGTGTGGTGTGGATGTGTGTGAATGCACAGGTGCATGAGCACTACCTACATCCTATATGGGTGTACCGGTGAGGGCAATACCCTCGGACCTGATGTTTGTGAATTAGTGTGAATGGGTGATTGTGTAAGTATAAGGTGAATACATTTTTATTGCGGTCGGGAGCCCTTTGGAGCCCTTTCTTTTGGAGACCAAAGGCCTCGGTGACTTTTTCAATTAATAAGATATTGGGATATTGGTTGATGCTTTTATAATATGGTATTGTGTTCAGTAATTATTGTTTTTAGGAGAATTGCTGGATGTTTTAAATATGTTTTATGGATTATTAAATGTAATATACTGTGAATGATTAATTGAAAATCAAACTGATATATATTAAATCAAATTGATATATAAATATTGTAAATTAAAAAATAAAGGTCAAATGGGAAAATATACTATGTGCAAAATTAAATAGAACAATAAACTAAATAGTTGTTTTGACATTTGTGTGCACACCCACCCATTCTGGTCAGCAATATAAGGTAACTATCAAATTGCTCTGCTTGAAAGGCTTTTGGTGGATAATGCTTCGCATTCCCGTCTTCTTTCTGGATAGTCTAGTGGTATGTAAGCGGGGGTAGGGAGGATGTTGTGGCGGTATTGGAGAACCTTAATTGTTTATTGAATGCAGTTCATTGAAAGGCAAATGAAATTATTTTTGTCCTATAAATTGAATTCAAGTAATTGAATTCAATACATATTTGATCTGGCGAAATGGCTTTTATATGACTGAAGCTCTGTGCATCGTTTGTGGGCCTGGGCAGAAATTTCGCGCAACCCATTGTGAACTTAATTGTAAAATTTCACTCTCTCGTTATTGGTACACGTCATTTTGAAAAATCGTTAAATATAACATTATAGATCAATTTTGAAACCTTGCAAAGTAGTTTACGTGTGCCAAATATGCATATATTTCGAGAGTATTAAGTATTTCCACATAACGAAAGAGTGGAGAGATTGGGCGGCTCTTAACGTAGAGCCCTTGAAAGCCGATGAGGGTGAAGTGCGTGAGTATGGAGCAACGCCGGAATGAAGGGGTAGGGGAAACGGGAGATACCCGAAAAAACCCGTCTACCAGCGGTATCGTCCGGCACGATTCCCACATGTGTAATTTCGGGGGCGATCCCGCCGGGAATCGAGACCGGTTCGCGTACATAACGAGAGAGTACTGCAGTTTGCCATTATATATTTTCCACAATATGAAAACAAATGTCATGTGTTCAAATAGAGGAATTGGTAGGTCGTGGGACTTCGCGAAATGCCGATCATCGTGTATACCAAGCGTGGGTTTTATTCTCACCATTGCATCAATTTTATTTATATTCGTAGGGAATATTTATTTTTGTAACAAAATAGTTGTACTCAGTTAATTTTACTTTGGAATGTTTTAAGCATAAGGAAAAGAAGAAAAGTGTTAACGTCAAAACTAATTGATTTTTGTTGCAACAAAAACACCACCTTAATGTTGGCAGTACAGTAAGGACGTAACTTTGTTACAAAAGTACTTCGTAATACATTTTACATTAATGGCACAACAGTATACTACGGCTCACGTATGACAAAAATAATTTCTCTGTATTTGTAACATGAATACTGTTGACACAACATTGCGCTTATGTCAGTGTCGCGGGAGGAGTGCTCGGCAGCAGAAGTCGTGGAAGGGTCTCGCTTGTTCGCTGGGACGGCTTCAACCACGGCCGTGCTTCAACAGCTGGCGACCGCTGTGACGACGGTCGTGGGTGGGCCTCTTCCCTCGCCCACCGGCCAATTACCGCGCATCTCTCACCCCGCCCCGGGCGCTTCCTGCGACGTCATCGCCCCTCGGACGAGACGTCGGTTGGCAGCTCGCCGCGGCATACTCACCACTTCAGTCAGCTGTAGTGCTGCGAGCAGTCCCTCGTAACTCGAACACGGGAAACGAATCCATGGCGAAGATAACCCAATGTCGAGGTTCTACGTCTCACAACTTCGGCATTAAAAAATGTATAACATGTTTAACAAAGTGTATACTATGTTCACACAGCATAAATATAAAATAGGCAATCATGGAATTTCTCTCTTTAGATATTGTAACCAAAAAAAACTCATATTTAATTTATATATTTTAATTTTTGTGGTGGTAGCACAGCCTTCTTTGTACTAGCGTCTTTCACTTATGTTTATTCGTTTCACATGTATTTTCATGAATATACGCACAAAACTGGTCGCTAAGTAGTGATTCACCTTCACGGTTACTGTTAATATTCGCCCAAATATATTTGTGGATAAGAGACGCATCAACAATATTGCCCAGAAAACATAGGCCAATTACAGTATTAAAAAAAAAAAAAAAAAGCTGGTGAAGTCTTTACAATACCATAAAAATTNTTACTGTTAATATTCGCCCAAATATATTTGTGGATAAGAGACGCATCAACAATATTGCCCAGAAAACATAGGCCAATCACAGTATTAAAAAAAAAAAAAAAGCTGGTGAAGTCTTTACAATACCAAAAAAATAACAAAGTGAGAATGTGTATTTTACTTTCTGTTCTCACGTCGGAAGTACAGTAGAACCTACTTTGGCTTGCTTCGGCTAACTAATTAATAGGATGAGGATCTCTCGTTATGCCCTTGAGTTACAACTCTCTACTTATATACTCTCTGGCTGTGAGAGTAACGACGAAATTTATAAAGCCTGTTCACGACCAAGTGGAAGTTTGGAAACAAACATTTGAAAATAATCGCTGTCCCTAACTACACGATCAATGGCGTAGGAATAATATTATTTTCACTGGGAATCAATCTTAAAAAAATGTTTTATCATGCCTCCACGGGTTCTAAACCCGCGCCCATTATCGAAAGAGGCTTTGGTAGCTGAGAATTTTTTTAAAGATGTATTTAATTTGGTTTATTGGGACATATGTAGACTATTTTTAAATTCCCAAAGTTATTGTTTCACCCTGCTGGTACTTTTATCACACCTACAGTCAGCCTCAGAAAGTAATTTACAATTTAATTGGCACTGAACCTAGGTAATATCATAAAAGCACTACATTACAAGTAAGTTGCATTTTATAAATTTGTTTTCAAGTTGCTATAATAATAAAGGTAATATTTGGGCTAGTTAACCACTTCAACTNTTGGCACTGAACCTAGGTAATATCATAAAAGCACTACATTACAAGTAAGTTGCATTTTATAAATTTGTTTTCAAGTTACTATAATAATAAAGGTAATATTTGGGCTAGTTAACCACTTCAACTAAAAAAAAAAATTTATTTTAACCTAATGTAGAAATATAATCAAACACACCACCGTTTCTGCAAATTAAAATTTAAGGGATATTACTATTGATTTACAGAAAATATTACTTTATTGGTTATGCGGATAACACCTAATTTTGGATCGTGTTGACAGACGGAACAAAATGTTTTAAGATTTCCATATCAGTGCACACCTCATAGTCTACATGTCTTGTGAAACTCGCCTTATCCCGAATGCATGTCCGATATTGGAGTATAAGTAAAAATATCAAATGAACTGAACTGCAACTTTCAGAGGTGATACGATAGTTACAGTAAAGAAAGAATTTTTGTGCAAGTATGGTTGGGGGTTCCACGGGAGTCATCGTGATTCCAATGCGGGCCCGGAACTCCACGTCTTCTACGCCCATTCCTACATGGAGGCTACAGTACACACTGGCATGTTGGCGACTAATTAAATTCGTAGTGTATTTAAAAAAAAATAATTGGCCAGACTTAGGCATAGTGAATTGAACGTAATTACATCCAGAAGCTTCACAATCCTGACCGTGACTTCTGATAGGGGCCGCGCCGAAGGTCGTACATAGAAAAAATGTTGCCAAACACAAACCAGAATCTTCGAGAAAAGAGAAGTATGGTGCAATGCATTTTAGGTGGAGAGGGGGATTTAAGAGGGGATCACTCTAAAATGTTCATTAACGAAAACGCCGAATTGCTTATTCACATATAATTTTGCCTGTCCTTTCATTCATACGTGATACTAAACTTATTACACACATGCGCAGGGTTTGGCGGTATTTTTGGGAGTGCAAATGCCTAGTCTAGTAGCGTAGGATCGTTTGTGGGAGCTCAACTCATCACCATCCGCCTCGCGCACAGAGGATAAACAAGGACTTTGCACATTTCCAGGAGTACAGCGTTGGCTCTTTGTCATGGACGGTGGACGAAAAACCACTCCTGACCGTAGTCCTTAACTTATAGTCGTAAATAATGTTTTATAAGGATGCATAAGCTGTTCACGGTAAACCGAGCACTTACGAAAGCGCTGCTTAAGATCTACTTCTATGTGCATTATGTATTATTCCNAAGCTGTTCACGGTAAACCGAGCACTTACGAAAGCGCTGCTTAAGATCTACTTCTATGTGCATTATGTATTATTCCTCCATATGTAAAATTAACATTGCCGTGGGCCTAAGCGCTTTAAACATGCGTCGGTCAAGTGAAACTGTGAAAGTATTAGAAAAGAGAATGTTTTACAAATCTGCAAATTCATAAACTTATATGTATAAAAAAACAGAAAACTAAAAAAAAAATTTCAGTGTTCAGAAATATTTACCTAACTCTTTTAAATCAATGTAAAGGCATATAACTACTTTTACTCCGTCGCTACCAACTTTACTGGGTGCATGGCAGACATTGTGACCGTTAAAATATATGCAGTTAAGGGTAATGGCATTTCTCAAAGGTTTATTTCAAACGTTACCTTGAACAACCTTTAAATAAAGTACCGCAGTAACACCCAAGGCGTTCACATAGTAGGTGGAAAAAATCGAAACGATACACATGAATAATCCCGCTGAAATGCATGTGCTGTAAATAATAACATTATTTTTTTTGTGTGACAGCGCGTGTAATCCGGCACACTGGTGCAAGACGCGACTGAACAGGTAAATCGGGCTGCCTTGAAGCCACGGAGCCACCGAGTGCTGTAACTGCGGTTAATGGCGCAGTTTTCTCAAGACTCGAATGGCGTAGCTGAACAGACACGGTCGTCTCTTGGAACGTGCACACACAAAAAAAAAAGCAGATCTTGTTCTTAGAATGACCGTGTTACCTGCCACCAGTGCAACAGTCATGCCAGTTGCATACTTTCCTGTATTCCTTCTGCATCGCCCGTGGCGAAAACACGATCGCCAAAGCACAACGGAATTTTCGAGTATAGTCCACTCACGGTTACTTCCAAATTTCCTGAAACCCTGCTTAAGTTCGGCGTCCAGGATATTCCTCCGCGACATGAAAACAAAGCTTAACCAAGTCTAGAAAATTACACCAAAGGGACAGCGCACTACGTTCGTGAGCACTGAGTACNCATGAAAACAAAGCTTAACCAAGTCTAGAAAATTACACCAAAGGGACAGCGCACTACGTTCGTGAGCACTGAGTACAATATATATTTTGCATAAGAACTATTTCTTACTAGGCATTACCAACACACCTATTTTTTCCTTGTTTTATTCATGTTAATTATAAATGAAATGTTATAATTTGGAAATAAGGTATGAGTGAAAGTTCAATTAAGTATAACATAATGTACCTTTATGTTAACACATGTATAAAACGCTTGTGATATATGATATATGTAGGAAACAACGAAGCACAGCATACGTGGGGAGATTTTTCAAATGTTTGATTCAAAAAGCGTGAAGAAACCGCGACTAGACTATAGCTTTCTCTCGTCCGATGTTCACACGTCCGAGCCCAATGCCAGAATTATTGTTTAGAGGGTATGTACTCGTCGCCTGACACTGACATACTTCTGAGAGATCAGGGCTGCAGTAAACAGCGGGTGGAGTTATCGAATGCAATCACAGAATACTTAAGTATACAGAAGTGAAACAGCCGCATCTGTCGCGAACTCCAGCCGCACACGCCAGCAAAATGGCGTCTCCTCCTAGTAACACGTTGGAGCACTGAATCTCCAATCAGCACCTGGTAACTAACTTACTTGTCGTTCGGCAACCCTAGCCAATAGGGAACCTTTCACCAATTTTACACAAAGACGGTTCCCACAGCCTTGCGCGGCCAATCAGTGAATGGAAGTTTTATGTCAGGAGATGGCACGTTTATTTACTTATACGCTTTCTATCAGCAGGGGGTTGAGTCACTATTATATCATAGCAAACATATTTTTTAATTGCGGTATGTTTACAGGAAATTGTACAATTTGCTGATCGACTCTGGTGGAAACTAATTACTGATACGTCATGAAGACAAGGGGCAATATTTGCAATCGATATGGGATTTCGCAAACCCCTTTTGCCATTAATTGTATATACAATTCATATGCCTCAACTCGCGAACTTGCATTCTTTACCATCAAATTTTGTTAATCATGTGTAGTTTGAAGTTGTCTTCTTCGTAAGTACGGTTGGTTGCAGATACTTTCTACAACCG
Source organism: Clitarchus hookeri (assembly GCA_002778355.1). NCBI lineage: Eukaryota > Metazoa > Arthropoda > Insecta > Phasmatodea > Phasmatidae > Clitarchus > Clitarchus hookeri. Next base: position 700,936 of record NQII01000454.1, on the reverse strand, counting down.
CGATTCCAAGTAAACCGCGAACATTTTTTCGTATTGTGCATAGGCCTGGTGTAAGTGTTGTTTCTAGTAAAAAATCTTGAAAAGTGAATTGTATAGATTTTATCAATACAGCTCATAAAGCGCATTTATACAATACTTAGTGATTCTTTTTACTTATACAAAGTCAAGTTTTTTTTATCGTGAAATCAGTAAGAATNTTACAGCTCATAAAGCGCATTTATGCAACACTTAGTGATTCTTTTTACTTATACAAAGTCAAGTTTTTTTTATCGTGAAATCAGTAAGAACCTTCAAAATAAAGAATCTCCAAAATAACTTTATAAACTATTAATTTATACTGTCAGTAAAAATGTAGTTTAATGTAGCTCCGTTATTTAGAGCATATTAAACTCGTAGGAAATATTAACTAAATTAAATTAAGTTAGTACATAAAATTTACTTCATATCGTTATATACATATAACTTTCGATGTTTAATTCATTGTCAGAAAATTTACTTTTTTTTATATTTCCTTCGTTATGGTTGAAGTTTATCTGATTTTGGTTACTTTTTTGTGTGTTGCAGGTAAGAGAGCAACTCCATGCTTAGAGATAACGGTTCAATTAGAGAAAGTAAGTCCTTGCAGCCGTGAGGAATTCAAAGGAGGGTAGAAACTGAACAATAAATGTGTAAGTAGCAAAACAAAGTAATAACCCACATTTATGGTAAAAGAGTGGTGGGATTTTGCTGCTCAGTAAGTTTGTCTGTCGCAAAGACACATTTTTCGTTATTCTCCTCCCTGCTGCACTGTAGATATACCACTGATGTTAACTTGATTTTCTCTTGGTGCTCTTCGCTTTGGGTAGCAGATAATTGTCATGAAATCGTAATTTATAACTGTTGGCGAAATAACTTTAAGTTTAGTGGCAGTAAGTTAAATGTCGTTTAGGTGAAGTAATTGTAAGCGAAACGACTATAGGTCTATGTGCTGTTGCTGGAGTTAAAACATTTTCGCGAACAGAATTTGTGTGTTTTAGGAAAAGCTGTTGTAGGTCAAACGACAGTATGGAAAACGCATTTCGCCGAGGTTAACTCAGGTGGAAAGACGTGGTGACGTTTAGGCGAACTGCAAGCACAGCAAACTCTGTAGAATAAACGACTTTTGTACTGCCGCGATCCAGTCGTCTTGCGGTATTGGAGCGCGTCNAGAGGGAGTGAGGGAGATTGGCGGGCACAGCATCCCGTCCCTCTGGACCGCGAGCGGGGAGAAGGCTGTCGTCACGCGCGGGGACCGCTATTTATAGAACTGCAAGTAGACCTGCTCTCTCTCTCTCTCTCTCTCTCTCTCTCTCTGTCAAAACTGCGCTGCCCAGCGCGGGTTCATGCCCCCGTCTTGGCTTAGGCCTTCCTTCTCCCGTCTCTTTCTCCCCCCACTCTCACTCTCCGTCGCAGACGCCTCCTGCCATCGCACTCCTCTACACTTCCCAGCAGTTACCGAACATTCCAATCACATTTAAAACCGGCATGACTCGATATTAAATGTGTAAACGATATAATGGGCTTACGCGATGTGTATTTTTTATCAATTTTGTGAACATACAGGTTGTTTCCTAACTTATGTTACAGATTTGGGAAATATTCCTTACGGATAAACATTACGAAAATACCTATTGACTTATGTCCGGAAACTACGTCTAAGGGTAGAAAACACCCACAAAAGTTTGGCGTTAAAATAGGTTTTTATTTAATAAAATAGAAACAATTGAATACTAAATTACGATATTTAAATATAGTATCTATAGTATAATAGTATAATATGGTCTAATGTCTAACTTACGGAGCACTGATAATGTTGATAATAATTTTATTAGTTCTAAACAAATCGTTCATCATGATTGTTCTATAGTTCTGTTCATCAAAATACCTTATATTTTTCTTTAATAAAACTTTCACTTAGATTTTGAATATAAATAATAATTCTTACTTCATGACAGAGAAACTAGGTATGTTGGTAATGGCTTTTAAGAAACGGTTCACGCGTTGATGTAGTGGTTAGACTTCTCGCCTTCCACCTAGGCTAACCGGCATGTCTTCCCGGCGGGGTCGCTCCCGTATTCTTGCATGTGGGAATCGTGCAGGGCGATGCCGCTGGTCGTGCGGGTTTTCTCGTCCTTGAATTCCGGCGTTTTTCGAAAACGTGATGACTAGACATCTGCAAAATTAGCTCAATTATTTGACGTCACGCTAGAAGTCAACAGTCCGCCTGTATGTAATCAAGCTGGCATCGTGTATTCATTTGGTGCTTCCCAGGTGCGAAGCCAATCCCCTTCTGACCTGACAGGACTGTATGAGATTGGTGCACAGTGTGTTCATTCGTAGGCGCAGAACTACCCAGGGCGTGTGAAATAAAATATGATTCAATGACTCGGGTCAGTAAAATTTTTACGTTTTAAAATACCTGTGGTATGAACTCCACGATTCAGTGTATTTTCGTGTCTCAGCTTTCTGTTCATTGGCTGCTGCGCCAGTGTGTAGCCAGTTTTGGCTTTGTTCAATTTCAGTGCAATGTGCCCTTGATCACTTACCCTTGATCCCTATCCGTTCCCATCATAGGTTATGTACGTGACGTTTGAAAACAAACATGGCGACCACCGCAAGTACGCAAATTCACCCAGCAAGTAAGCAACTTCGTGTNGTACGTGACGTTTGAAAACAAACATGGCGACCACCGCAAGTACGCAAATTCACCCAGCAAGTAAGCAACTTCGTGTGCTTGGCAAATACAGACGCTGTGTGTACTATGCTAGGAATTGGGATAGCGCTAGTATATACTTAGTGACGTCACAGGCGGGGCACAGTATGGACATGTACAGTATATACTTGAATGGAATTGGGATACAGCCTAAACAACTGTCTCAAAGTGTAACGAGGGTCTGTTACTTATAGGCTAGGCTCCTCANCATGGAATTGGGATACAGCCTAAACAACTGTCTCAAAGTGTAACGAGGGTCTGTTACTTATAGGCTAGGCTCCTCAGTTCTCTGTCGAATCGAGTCTTGTAATGTTCGCTCATTTGCTGTTTCCCCAGTAATTTCCCAGTATTTAACCTTAACAGACTACGCGTGATTGACAGATACCTCAAAAATTGGTGACAAACTAGAATCCACAAACTCTCACGCTTACGTTGCCTCTGCGATGGGTCCATACTATCTGTGACACTTGCACTAATGAACACGCAACTGAATTCAAGTCCAGTTGTCGCCTTCCACTGTATTATAAATTAACCAATAAACAGCTGATATCTGTATGATTTTACCTAAGAATGCGAAGCCGAGCCTACAGCCATTAAACTCGCGAGTTATTGAGGTCTGTAGTCACTGACGGGTTGACTCAAGGGCGTGTCATAGCGGTATTTGATACAATTGTAAAGTGACATAAATGGGCACGTGTTTGCAGTCCAGCGTTTGTCTGTGATGATTCTAATTGTTTTCACTCTTCTTTCTCGGAGTTACTCTTTCGAATATTTTATTCTAAGCAAAATGAGTACGCCGAAGAAAACACCTAACATCTGGAGATGACGTCTGGCCTTCGGCAGGCGTGCATATAAGTCGGTGTGGTGGCTTTGTACTCGCGCCAGGCTCGACCACTCCTCCCCCCTACCACCTTCTCGGTAAACTCTCACCACAGCCACAAGTCTGTGCTGCAGTGTAACCTTGCCGGTAATTCGGTTCTCGCTCGGCGGAGGGGGAACTTCACAGCTTGCACTCAGCCGGTCTGGAGGGACCGGCTCGTCTGGATCCGTCTGGCGAGAACCGGTTTCCCAGAGGTTGCACCCCGCTAACGGTGAAAAAAAAANGGGACCGGCTCGTCTGGATCCGTCTGGCGAGAACCGGTTTCCCAGAGGTTGCACCCCGCTAACGGTGAAAAAAAAAATTATCGCTAAAAACCGACCGCGCGATATTGACTATTTATGACCCGGTCCCGACCGATGTTCTCCAAGCGAGCTAACGCCCCAAGATGTGTTTTTCTTTTCTCCTCTCGAAATGTCCCGGCTGAAATATTCTTGCCGCGTTTTGCAGGNCTAACGCCCCAAGATGTGTTTTTCTTTTCTCCTCTCGAAATGTCCCGGCTGAAATATTCTTGCCGCGTTTTGCAGGCAGGCGAAAATTAAGTGCCATTCCGGGTTTGTGCTGGCGTTCGAGCAAGATTTGCTTCTCGTAATGAGGTAGAAGGCAGGAGAGGGTGGTAACTTATCGCCTGCCATGCTGTCCAAGTAGTTCACCTACACTGTCGTTAGAGACTGTTCAACATAACTGAGCACTTTTTTTGAAAGTCCTGCTTTTCTTTTAATTCTGTATCCTTCCGATGCATGAAAGTTTCTAGAGATTGAATATCCTGAAGCCTTTCACAAACGGCACTTGTGCTGTGATGATCGCACGCTTCTGTGCAGAGAGTTCCGATCTTGACCGTTACCCCCGTGACTTGAAGAGCTTACAACCTCGCATAAATTAGCCAGTGACGTCACGATTAGTGGGTCAACATAAGTGGCCAATATGGCTGGGAAACTTGGTTAGTTTTAACATGTGGTGGGGACTGTTCAATAAATACTATGGATTATAAAGTGTAACAATTCAAAATGGTGTTTAAATTTTATGTTCCTCGGTGTCTTGGAAATCGCCTTGAATAGGGTAAAGTGGACGTCTTTAAGATTTCTGACGTTTGAGAGAGAGAGAGAGAGAGAGAGNTGGAAATCGCCTTGAATAGGGTAAAGTGGACGTCTTTAAGATTTCTGACGTTTGAGAGAGAGAGAGAGAGAGAGAGAGTGTGTGCGTAAATGCATTGTTGAACGCTGTTTCACGAGATCACTTCGTACCCACAAAGTCTTCACTTGTAAGTAATTAATGTNTGTAAATGCATTGTTGAACGCTGTTTCACGAGATCACTTCGTACCCACAAAGTCTTCACTTGTAAGTAATTAATGTCTATCAACTTCATAGCTTTCAGTAAAAACAATAATGTTTAAGATTGTTGCAGCGTGTGTGTGTGCGCGCGCGTGTGTGTACTAGCGTGTACAAAAGTCAAGGATAACTGTTTAAGCCTCGGCATTCTAAGTTGAGTTGTTGATTTGAGAGATTTTGGCGACTCTTAACAACGAGGTCTTGAGAGCCGATGAGGGTGAAATGAGGTGAGAATGAAGCAGCGCCGGAATGCAAAGGTGGGGGGAAACGAGAGATCCCCGAGAAAACCCGCTGACCAGCGGCATCGTCCGGCACGAATGCCACTTGCGAAAATCTGGGAGTGACCCGGCCGGCCAATCTTGACTACTCTGTGCCACTTCCGTGCATTCACTGGCATCGTACATGTACCAGTGTTGAACGACAATCATTTGCAATCCTCCGCATACCACTATACCAATTGTAAGTGAGGTAGGGATTGTGGTGTTCGCCTGAGGTCTTCCGCACACACTCTGAAACGGTTGGCATCTGTTCCCGAATGTAAATATGATTCATCGCTCAAGACAACACGTCGTCGGTCTGTGGCATTTATCGATACTCACTGCTGAAACTAAAATCTCTTCTCAATTTTTTGTGGGAAACGCGATGAAAATAACGTAAGGTGCAAGCCTGTTTGGAGATATTTTCCTTTTTTGTGGTACATTAACAAGGGGACAGTAAGAACGACAACAAAATGTACTGTACGTAAAATGCAGCTTCACCTGCATGGTTGAAGGAGTGACTTGTGGTGCTGATTTTCCATCAACGGTGCACGTCTTGGGCAGCCGCTCTATACAGTTTCGCGTATATTTATTTAGTATCACTTTAAACGCAGCTGCCTCAAAATGTCATTTTCTGTTCTGTCAGAATGTCGTAATACAATGCTGGCAATACATAGGCCTACGTATCTTGAATTATTTTCGAGTCTCCGGGATTGTGTGTTCTTTACGGGAAAACATGCATTGCGCACGCCTCGGGTTACTTTTAACCCCATTACTGATAAATGTTTATTAGAAAATCAAAATGAGATGCTTGGTTGTACCTATCGTAATGTGACCTATTTAACGTATGAATTCCCAGTAAAAACTGATGTTTTCCAGTACAAACTAATTCGCCGCCACGATAATTTCTATGTGCACTCCTTTGCCCAATATCCCAGCCAAATNCATAGGCCTACGTATCTTGAATTATTTTCGAGTCACCGGGATTGTGTGTTCTTTACGGGAAAACATGCATTGCGCATGCCTCGGGTTACTTTTAACCCCATTACTGATAAATGTTTATTAGAAAATCAAAATGAGATGCTTGGTTGTACCTATCGTAATGTGACATATTTAACGTATGAATTCCCAGTAAAAACTGCTGTTTTCCAGTACAAACTAATTCGCCGCCACGATAATTTCTATGTGCACTCCTTTGCCCAATATCCCAGCCAAATNATGTTTTCCAGTACAAACTAATTCGCCGCCACGATAATTTCTATGTGCACTCCTTTGCCCAATATCCCAGCCAAATAACGTGGAGTAGGCTAACGTTTTCAACTCCGAAACAATATATTGACACATTCATCGACAAGCATGCGCGATTAGAGAAAAAGACAAACCGCGCTCTGAATAACACGTGAACTAAAAGAGAAAATGAGAGAAAGGGGCAGACTAAGAAACCTGAAAACCAGAACGGAAGATCATTTTAACGACTACAAAAAAAAANGAAAATGAGAGAAAGGGGCAGACTAAGAAACCTGAAAACCAGAACGGAAGATCATTTTAACGACTACAAAAAAAAACTGATATACCGTACACTCTTTTTTCATTAACTCTACTGAAAATCACAAAAACCCAAAGACTCTATGGNAAAAAAAAACTGATATACCGTACACTCTTTTTTCATTAACTCTACTGAAAATCACAAAAACCCAAAGACTCTATGGAGGGTCCTTAACCTAACCGTGGCTCGTAACTCCGCAGCCCCTGTTGAGCTGCGAAACCCAAACAAAATTAACGATTACTCTATAGAAAGTTCAAAGCTTTTTCCTTCCAGTTCACAAAACATCATATACAATGTTTGCGAAGATAGCTTATATTTGACACCTGTTAGAAATTCCGAAATCTATAAAATAACAAACATCATAAAATCCAATGCCGTAGGATGCGATGGTATAAATATCATCACGTTCAAACTACGCATGTACACCATAATGCATGCAGGTGTTGTCGAACACCATCAATTTTTCACTGGAAAACTCCGTTTATCGTACACAACATAAATTGTCCAAAGTACTACCGTTAGAAAAGTCTCACATCCTCATTAATACAGAAAATATTCGCCCCATTATTACTTTGCCTACCCTCCCTAAAATCACTGAAAAACTTGTGCACAAAGCTCTAGACAAACAAAACGCTGTATGTGCGAAACAATCAAGATTTTGTAAAGATCACAGCACTTAACACGNCACAAAGCTCTAGACAAACAAAACGCTGTATGTGCGAAACAATCAAGATTTTGTAAAGATCACAGCACTTAACACGGCTTTATGCGACGTAACGGATAATTAATTGATTTAAGCAATTGATAAATAAAAATTATGTTAGTGTTTTTTTTTCTTTTTTTTTTCCAAAGCGTTCGATACTCTGGACCATGCAATTTTACTATCACGACATGCTGAAGTTGGCGTCTCACTGAGAACTCACAAATGGTTCCGGGCTTACTTGAGTAACCGCAAACAGCAAGTAGAGTTAGAATCAACCGCAGGTACGTCAACATTGGGAAAAAAAAAAAAAAAAGCTTGTACAGTCTTGTGTATTTCAGAAAAGNAAAAAAAAAAAAAAAAAAAGCTTGTACAGTCTTGTGTATTTCAGAAAAGGATACTGGCCCTAATTCTCTTCTCGGTTTACATTGCAGAATTAATAAAGTGTTTCAAACACGTAATCATGTCATCAGTACGCTGATGATACACATATATACATATATTTAGTACGATCCCAGTGAAATCCAAAGCACAATAGGAAAAATTTATAGAAATCTAGAGCAATTACTTAATTGGTGTATTAAAAATAAACTGAAGTTAAATGCAAATAAATGTAAATATGTAACCATCGATACAAACAAGATAATAATAAAAACATTACAACTGCCAAATTAAAGCAGCAGAAGTGTAATCCCCAAATGCGAAAATTTAGGAAACTTTNGGGGGGGGGGGATTTTAGGGTGCATGTGTGCTCTTACTGCGAGTTCGAACAGTGACAATGTGACGTCACAGCCTCGATGCACTTTTATAGGGCACTTGGCTGGTGAATTTGGGCATAGCTTATGTCTCTTCTTCAAAATTTCTACTACAAACCCAAACACATTCATAAATTTAAACGTATTCTACCATTTTAGCTAAAACTAAAGCATTGTGACAGCTTTATTTTATTCCTTTTCAACCACTGTTCAGGCCTGTTCTGTAATANTTTTAGCTAAAACTAAAGCATTGTGACAGCTTTATTTTATTCCTTTTCAACCACTGTTCAGGCCTGTTCTGTAATAAAAACTATTCGCAATACGCAGTGTAAACACTAAAAAACGCATGTATAAGGTACATGTACAATCTAAAAATATAACTGTGCCACGCAACTTAAGTCAGTCATTCTCAACAATATTCTGAAGTTCTTAACATCCACGCTTATAAAGCTTAGTTTTCTTCGTACCTACAATACCAGGCACAAAACGGAACTCATACCATGTCACACCAGCATGTCATTGCCAGTCGCGTCTGGAATGAGCTGCCTACCAACCTTAAAAATACGAATTCTATAATTTTTTTCAAAAGAAAATGTATAGAAATTTTGTTTACAGGCGAAAAACCACCAAAAGGTGGCTAACATTTAACTATTAAAGCGGATAAAAAATATTAAAAACGTGTGCAATTATTTAATACATCGTCCGAGATACTATTATAGTCTCATTATTTGTAATTCCNAAAAAATATTAAAAACGTGTGCAATTATTTAATACATCGTCCGAGATACTATTATAGTCTCATTATTTGTAATTCCTTTTATAGTATTAGTGTATCATATTTTAGCGTGGCAACACCAGACTGCTTTCTTTTTAAATCCTTTTTGAGAATTAGCCTAGTTTTATTATGTTTTGTCTTATTTTTAAAATTGCAGTCATTTATGTAGCAAACTGTTTGTTTAATTTTTGAGTATTGTTTCTATGTATATGTGCACTTTTTATGTGTAGATTGATTTCTAAATCAATCTACACGACAAATTGTGAAACGGCCGTAGTGCTCAATTTTCTGCGCGCATAAATTGAAAATAAATAAACAAGATCGTACTTTGCGCGAAGGCTTTCCCAATTCACGTAGAATTTATCGTTCAAGACCTTAGTCAGCTTCAGTCTTAATTCGTATGTTTCCCAGGATGCTGAAATGCTTTCCACGATTAGTGTTTGTAAATAGAAGACGGGAACACGATTCACCTATTCTGTCAGTTACTTCAGCGGTCGTGGATTTCGAATATAAAAAGCTTGGTGATGTCTTATTACACCTAGACTTAACCGCACGGCCAAACTTGCTTGCTGGTCTTTGTTTGAAATCTCATTACAATTGAATTGGGTGCAATACTGTATGGTTCAATTGTTTGTTAGTGGCACATGTCTGTGATTAATTATCGGTCGCATGCGTATGTAGTTATTTTACAATAGGTTTAGTAGTGGTTCGTGTCCAGTTAATTTCCGCATGGTTGTAAATGATGCCACGTGTTTATATTTGATCTTGAGTGGTTGTGTAACAAAGTCACGTGCTCGTTGTCACTTTCTTCTTCTTCTTTAATGGTGACTTGTGTTTGAGTTACTTTCAGCGTGAATCAGCACTTTCTTTTCCTTGTAGAAGGACGGCTTGTCTTTGGTGATTGTAAATTGTGATGTGTGTCAGCAGTAACTTTTCGCGTAGGTATGTACAGTAATAGTTTGTGTGTGCTGTTCTTCCAGTGGTGTTTATTAATAGTGCAGTTCGTCCTTGCAAGTTATGAGCGTTGGCATTTGTCTGCAGGTACTGCCCATGATGGCGCAGTTGTAAACCACTTGACTCGCATTCAGGGGGAATTTCGGTTCGATTCCCGACCCGGCCATCCTGATTTCGGTTTTGTATGGTTCACAGAAGTCACTCTATGCGAATGCTGTGATGGTTCCTTACTCTAGCCTGTTCAGCCCTAGAAGACCTGCCAACTTAACTCTCACACAGACCTAAGATTTTATTTTATTTTTTCCGTTTTCGAAATGAAATTTATTACATACATTGAACAATAAATAAAATAACCAAAATCATGGCCAGTAATTTTTAATAAGCAGTTTTCTTATAGTACTACTCACACAATCGTGTGTGCTGGGACTAAATACAATTAAATGTAGNAATTTTTAATAAGCAGTTTTCTTATAGTACTACTCACACAATCGTGTGTGCTGGGACTAAATACAATTAAATGTAGACATATTCTGCATGACTGAAATACGTAACACAATACGAACTGCGTATGACTCAGATCAGATACGTGTGTGTTAAATACTATTAAAATCCTTTTTCTGCATAAGATTATAGTACAACATAGTTATATAACTTAATAATGACATAGCAAAAAAAAAATTACAGTAAGATTGTTATGCATACACTTATCAAAATGAAACATCTTGAAACAGTTTTTGTCCTTGGTTAGACGGTTAGACACATGTATAACTGGAATATTCACATTTTATTCGACTTCTGGAAGTGCACCCCTTGCGATGGCAAATTCCCCCCAAAAAAAAATTTGTCAATCACTGGCCAGTGATCAAAACCATATTTCCGATTATCCTCGCATGAAATAGGTGTTTTANTGTCAATCACTGGCCAGTGATCAAAACCATATTTCCGATTATCCTCGCATGAAATAGGTGTTTTAACTGCTGCATAGAATAATTTACATGAAATGTATTCTGATTTATAGGCGCGATTAAATCGCGGGATTTGCACATGTTTTCAGCACTTTATTAGCGAGCAGCTGCATGCGATGCGGCCGTACAACACGTCTGTCTTTCTCCAGACTCTCGTCTCAACTGGCCACGAGCGACCCCTTGCTGATGCACAAAGAACTCGTTCTTAAAGTCTCGGCCTCGCAGATCACAAACACAAGTTATTGAGTCTCAACATACCAGCCCCCAAAAAGGGGTTGAATCACTTTTTCTACTACACCTATTCAGTGATTTCTTAAATGCTAAATGCTATGTATGCATCACAACTTACGACTACAAATGATAATACTGAAACACAATTATGCAAGAAATACATACACAATAACTCGCCAGTTGTACATGTGAGCAAGATCAATGTAATTATGCATAATCCTTATGTAATCACCATTATTTGTACTTTGTTCAGTACATAGTAAAACTGTTCTAGTACCGCCAATAATTAACTGGAAGAGGGTATAGCTTCGTAACTAGTCTCTTGTAGGTTCCTGTAGAGGTTCGAACAGTAGCTACTCGTATCAGACCATCAGTTCCTGAATGGACCTCTTTGATGACTCCCATTTGCCAGCATAATGGTGGTACACTGTCTTCTTTTAGCACCATTAATTATCCAGCCTTTATGTTTGCAGAAGATTATGTCCATTTGACCCTCTACTGAAGATGGTTCAAGTACTCCTTGAATCATCTGTGCCTAAACTGTTGAAGTTTCTGTTTAAGTAGTTGCATCTAGAGAGCAAGCCAAGTTTAACATCACTTAAATCTGGTTCAGGGAAATTTGTGATAGCAGTGCCAATTAGGAAATGTCCAAGTGTGAGAGCTGTGGGGTCACCGGGATCATTAGAGAGTGTGACCAGGGGTCTGGAATTTAGGCAAGTTTCGATTTGGGTCACCCATGTGACGAGCTCTTCCTACGTCAAACATGTGGTCCTCATAACTCTGCGTAAGTGGAATTTTAAAGATCTTATGCCTGCCTCCCACAGACCACCAGAGTGTAGTGCGCCAGGAAGAATGAAGTACTATTCTATTTATTCCTTCTTGTGTGATGTAGCCAAGCAGACAGGCCTGATGATTTTCATTTTTGAAAATAATGCACAACTCTTGCAGTTCTTTCTGAGCTCCAACTAAATTGCTTCCATTGTCAATGTATATGTTATCACACCGACCTCGTCGTGACACAAACCTTTTCAGAGCTGCCATAAATGCTTGAGTGGACATAATCACTCACAATTTGTAAGTGGATTGCCTTTGTAGCCATACAAATGAAGATAGTAATGTAGCATTTAATCTGAATCCTGCTCTTACATGTTCCCGATTTTATGTAGATGGGTCCATTATAATCTACTCCACAATTAAAAAGGGGTCTTGATGAACTGACTCGAGTGTGAGGTAGCTGACTCATGATGAGCTGCTGCGAGGTTTCTACCTTCAGCTTTTTTTACAAACAATACAGTGATGAAGGATGCTTCGAATGGATGCTCTTTCGTTTACAATCCAAAAGATTTGTTTTAATAATTAAAGTAACAGCTGAGAATTATCATGAAGCAGCCGCAGATGTCCCCTTTAGATGGGCAATTGTGTTGGGTGATGTCTCGGAGGCAGAATTACTTTATGTTTCTGTTCAAAAGAAAGCTTCGAGTTCTGGAGTCCGCCACCAATGCAGCAGTTGGGACTAGCACAAAAATGGATTCGGGCACCTGAGTTTGCTCTTTCTGTATATTTGCTGGCCATTGCTCAGTGTATGAATTTCACTGGGATATTCTTGCGACTGGGCTATTCCGATACATTTATGTAATGATTTCTCTAGTTCTCCCAGTTCAGTTGGACCAGTCTTCCGCATTGAATGTGATTACTTACTGTTATGTGAGAACCGAAAACAATATGTTATCACCCTTTGGAGCTTTGTTAGCTTGGAAAATATCATTATCATATAATCTGACGTGGTCGTGATGAGGCGGATTTTAAGTTTACCCTCTTCGGGTACATCTTGAATGATAGGCTGTGTGTGTGTACTTTTAGGTCATGTTATGAAGGAGTCTGAAAGCTACCACTAGGTGTTTTCAATAAGCTGATCTGGACATGCTCATCGCGAATTTATATCAGCAGAGTTCTTCTCTCTTGAGGATATATGTCTCCACTCAGCCATTGATGTGCTGTATTATTTCTGACACCCTGTTAGCCACGAATGTCTTCCATGTACAGGGCGCTGACAGCCAGGCCAGAACTATTGTGGAGTTAGTCCTTAAAATAGCTTGACTTTTAGTGTGGTTGATTACACTTCTGGCCTTCTTGAACAATCTTGCTAGCATAAGTGCACTACACAATTCCAGACATGGTAAAGAAATCCCCTTTAATGGTGCAACCTTTGATTTGGAAAATATAAGTTTGACCATGGTTTCTCCCTTTTCGTTTGTTGACCTCACATAAAGACATGCTCCATAATCCCTTTCAGATGCATCTGAGAAGCCATGAAGTTGAATGTCAGTAGATGTTCCTGTTGCTAGAATAAATCTGTCTATTCTGATTTTGTCTACAATGGGAATATATTCATATAAAGCTTGCGACGTTTTACCCAGCCCTGATGGTAGAATCTCATCTCATCTTAAGTGGTTCTGCCACAACTGTTGGAGAAAAATCTTACAACAGATAACTACAGGACTGATCAAACTGAGAAGATCAAATATTGATGCAATAGTGGTTACAACCGTCCTCTTGGTAAAGTGAAAGATCTTTGTTACAATCTGGAATTGATCATCTGCAGGATACCATATCAGCCTAAGCGTCCTGATGTTACTATTATATTCCAGATGCAATGAAATGCCCCTTTCCCTAAATTCTTCTGGAATGTGTTGAAACAATGCTGCATTATTTGTACACCATTTGCGAAGAGGAAATTCAAAAGCTGTAACAATTGTAACAATTCATTTTGTATTAACAGAGCTTCTTCAACAGTTTGTGCACCAGACATTCAGTCATCTACATAAATGTCACACATTACAATTTCCGATGTGTTAGGATATATTTTTTCTTCGTCGATGGCTAACTGCTGCAAACACCTGGTCGCTAGGAAAGGTGCACCGGCAATACCATAAGTCACAGTAGTAAGTTTCTATTCCTTGAGTGGTGATGAAGGGTCCTCCCTCCACAAGATCTTCTGAACATTACAATCTCGGGAATCAAGCCTGATTTGTCTATACATCTTTGAAATGTCTGCTGCGAAACACGCTTGTTGTGTGCGGAATCTTATAACAATGGAACATAAATCCTTTTGGATTGTTGGCCCTACCTACCATAAGTGTGTCATTCAAGGAAGTTCCGCTGCTTGATTTAGCAGATGCATCAAGTACTACTCTCATCTTAGTAGTTGTGCTTCATTCTTTGACTACTGGATGATGAGGCATGTAAAAGGTGACATCTGTGGAATGATCTGAAGTATTTGTGAGCTGCATATGTCCCAGTGCCTCTTATTCATCCATGAAGTCCAGAATATCCCTTCTTCAGGTTAGGTTGTCTGTGTAGCCTTCTTTCCAACTGATAGAACCTTGCGACTGCCATTTTATAGGAGTCTCCAAGTTGTGTGGTGTCATATCGAAAAGGCAACCGAATGGTGAACCGTCCCGATTATTCTCTTGCAAATATTTCTGTGAAATATCTTTCGCATTCCATTTCTTCGAGAGTTTTAGGAGTCTCGTGTAATTCTTCTATTTCCTAAACTTTCTTTAGCTTATCCAGACTGTCGTCTATTCTCACAAAGAATGCATCTCTTGATTGTTGTACTAAGACTTGGGAAGTTTCTGCCGCTTAGAATCTTCTTGTTACTATCCACCCAAATTCGGTGTCTTGCAATATGGGGTGGTCCTTTGATCGTATCATTTTTCCAGGGTGAAGAATGCCGAAGAAGACATCTGCTCCAATCAAAATGTCAATGTTTCCTGACTGTTTGAATGCTGTGTCTGCCAAGTGGAGGTTGGTTGGAATTTTCCATTGGTGACAATCTACGTATCTTCCTGGTAGGTTAGCAGAAATTTTGTGTACAACCATACACTCAAATGCCACAGTATAATTTGTTACACAAGAGANCTTCCTGGTAGGTTAGCAGAAATTTTGTGTACAACCATACACTCAAATGCCACAGTATAATTTGTTACACAAGAGAGTACCAAAGTCGTAACACTGTGGTTGGTTTCTGCAGTTACCTCATTTATTCCCTGTATCGAGGTTTCATTTATTCTTTCTTTAATCCTAGACGCTGCACACATTCTTCTGTAATGAAATGAGTCCAGAAGGGTCCTGCATATTTTTAACTGGTCATATTTGTCTCGCATTTTCACCAGAGTAGTGNCTTCCTGGTAGGTTAGCAGAAATTTTGTGTACAACCATACACTCAAATGCCACAGTATAATTTGTTACACAAGAGATTACCAAAGTCGTAACACTGTGGTTGGTTTCTGCAGTTACCTCATTTATTCCCTCTATCGAGGTTTCATTTATTCTTTCTTTAATCCTAGACGCTGCACACATTCTTCTCTAATGAAATGAGTCCAGAAGGGTCCTGCATATTTTTAACTGGTCATATTTGTCTCGCATTTTCACCAGAGTAGTGNCTAATGAA
The DNA here is from genome assembly GCA_002778355.1 of Clitarchus hookeri. Lineage (NCBI taxonomy): Eukaryota > Metazoa > Arthropoda > Insecta > Phasmatodea > Phasmatidae > Clitarchus > Clitarchus hookeri. Next base: position 685,363 of record NQII01000454.1, on the reverse strand, counting down.
ATGAGTCCAGAAGGGTCCTGCATATTTTTAACTGGTCATATTTGTCTCGCATTTTCACCAGAGTAGTGGCGAGCAGGATCTTCATTTGTGGCTTGATTTTGAATGAGCAATAACTGCAAGTTGATGACTCATGTTCCGTATTGCTACCTCGTAGGCTGTCTGGTGAAATGTGATTTTGGTTCTGTTTCTGCAGCTGGTTGTCACGATTGCCCTTAAAATGGGGTGCTTGGTCACTGTGTGTGTCAGCGCGAAGCAAGGTATGGTGTTTCTCTGAGCAGGTGCGACATGTTCCTGATCTACACTGCCTAATGAAGTGACCATCTTGTAGATAGTACAGGCAGAGGTTGTTATGTCTTACAAACTCTACGCGCTGATAAACGCTGGTATTCGCGAACTTTCGCATTTATGTAAATGCATGCTGTTCCATGTATAATTTGCACTGAATATTGCTAACTACATAAGACTGTATGTATTGTCTAACATTCCTAGTCTCCGAGATTTCAGGTTTGATGGCTTGTGTAGGTTCAATAAGTTATCTTATCTCTAAGAATTTCAAGAGTTCGTCAAGTCTTAGTACATTCGCTGTAGTCAAAATAAAAGATTTCATTCCCCACGGGAGAGGTATTTTCGGTACATAATTTTTCATGTTGCACCTACCAGTAAATGGTATTATCTGTTCGTATATGGAATAATTACCAACAGTTCGTTCAGTCTGGAGGCATTCATTTCTAACTGCATCTAACATTGACTGAACTTCTCACAGTTTGGATTCAGAATTCTGTGGTGAGAAATTGATTGCAGATCGTGGCATACTTCTGTAGTGAGTGCGAATGGTGGCATGTGTCCGTAGTGACAGTAAATCATGGCATGTGCCCGCAATTTTTGTTAATAACGTCACGTCTCCGTAGTTACTCCCCACGTGGTTGTTTAGTGGTGACACGTGTCCACACTTAATTTCACTCACGGTTGTAAATCTTGGCGTGTCTATCGGTTACGTCCTGTTTGGTTTTAAACAGCGGCACTTGTCCGCAGTTAACATCTCGCGTGATTTTCAAAAGAAGGCATTGTATTCGAATGCTCTTCCTTCGGATGACGTCGTCGAAAGCTGCCCTCCCGAATACGGAATGGAATGGATATGATTAAAAGAGCGGGGTAAGGGGATGACCTTGAAAACAGCGGTGCCTGTCGTCTTCCCAGGGGAGAAGCGGCGTGATGGCGCAGTGCGTCGCCGTCCACCTGCGACCGGGCGCCTTCACGCCTTTCTCTCTCCGACTCGGCAAAACTGCCAACTCTTTTGAGAGAAAGCCTCTAAATCGATGTATAAAAATCACTAGTAGAACACTAAGAGTTACATTTTGACATTGGACAAACTATATCAAATATTTGTTTTCGCAGCTTGGCATATTTTATTGCTCGTTATAGTCGCTCATGTGCTGTTCACGGTAAGATAATCACTTTTAAAGTCATGCATTTTCTTTTTTCTTAATTTTGTATCCTTCAGTCATATGTAAAATTTACATATCCATGGGCATAATGACTTTTCGTGCAATGGTATTGTTATGGAGCTAAATGTATTATTATTATTTATATGCCATTTAGTACTGTAATACAAAAGAAAACACATTATTTCCAATACATTTAATTATAACACTCGCAAGGTAACACGAAGACTTAGAACTATTTTACTTAACCGCTGCCAGGTTAACAGCGAGCTTGCACGCCAGTGTATACGGTAGCATACTAAATTTTATGAAGTAAACAGGCAGTAATTTTTTTTTCAAATGTTGTTTTCAAAAGTGTTTATTTTACAGTGAGCAATCTTTACCGTCATATAAAAATACCGCTGTCGAGAATTGAAACAACTAAAAATTAATAGCAAAAATAAAATCCCATTATAAATACTTGAATATCATAATTTCTTAATATATATACGTGCCAACGCATAGTACACTCAAGGTATATAAATGGGTACATAAAATACTTTTCCACTGCAAAATTTCGTAATACGTTGCTTACGACAGGGCCAACTCGTATCTTTATTCCCGCAAGAGAGAGCCCACACGACTATCTATAAAGAGAGAATCACGCATACAATAAATTATTTAATTATGTTTCTCAAGATATTCCNAGAGCCCACACGACTATCTATAAAGAGAGAATCACGCATACAATAAATTATTTAATTATGTTTCTCAAGATATTCCCATGTGTACATAATATATTTCGGGGAAAATTAACAATGTTGAAGACACAAAAGTGTAATAGTTTAATAATATTAAATCCTTCATTTAAATCACCAGATCNATACAATAAATTATTTAATTATGTTTCTCAAGATATTCCCATGTGTACATAATATATTTCGGGGAAAATTAACAATGTTGAAGACACAAAAGTGTAATAGTTTAATAATATTAAATCCTTCATTTAAATCACCAGATATTCCGCTAGATTTGTACAGAAATCATTACGTTTTCGACCTGTCGGAAATATAGCCACTAGCAGGCCATCTGAAATCACCAGATATGGCGAGAAAATTGCAAAGTTGGTGACCGTGCGGCGACTGGCTACCCCGGTCACGTCCCACCCAGGCCGTTGAGTGGGTGAGAGTCGCCTAGAAGAGGGAAGAGGGGCTCAGCGCGCCGAAACAAGTTGCACAAACGTCGGCGTGGACATAATAAGTACGTGCGGCCGGGGAATAAAGAAGTGCGGTCGCTTGTTGTGGCCAAATCTGGGGTATTTAGCTCCGCTCCGGGCGAGAGCGTGCTATCTCCTGCGCCCGGCATGCATGCTTTTTCTGTAGCACCCCCCCCCCC
>NQII01000454.1:666445-682403 GCA_002778355.1 Clitarchus hookeri | reverse complement strand
CCACCTTATTCTACACCTGTACATCTATCGGGACGGTTCCTTTGCAATGCATTGTTCACAGGACTATGTAATTTATGTAACGAGACGTAGTTGTTTTTGGACAAGCTAAATTAAGCCATTTCTTTATTAAAAAAGACACATTTGCAATTTGAAGTATATATCCATTCAAATACATAGACCTAGAGAAAGCTGAAACATTACGCTATCGGGGTAGGTAGTTTTAAAAGGGACAAAAACATGATTATGAATTCTTGTGTTGTCACTTTCGTGCAATATAAAATGTGTTATACATTTCAAATTTTAAAAAAATCCAATTTTTTTATATTAAACAAGTTAAATTTTTTTGTTAATATTGTGACATGAAGGCCTCACATCTTCATTCAATATCCAAGAATCTGTAAGAATATTATCTTGACTAGAATTTCGGAACGTAATTGTAGTAATTTTGCCACTTTCGACGAATTCTTATGGGAAAGGAGGGCGATGAAAGAAATTCTCTTTCTTGTTATATTCGAGTTCTGATATCGATTAAAATTTTTTCTAAACAATCACCAGCGGGACTAAACCCATGCTGAGAACGCCTTTTTATGCATGACCACTAAATCCTACAGGGACCGCGGTGGTGTAGTGGTTAGACTGCTCGCCTCCCAAGTAGGCGGCGGGGTCTGTTATGATTTTGATATTTTGTTGATATTTATCCTTAACGGGGAGATAGGGGCGTAACATGTTATTTGAAAGAGTTATGTCATGGACACTAAATAAAAGAGGTTTATTTAACATTAAGGTTGTACAATATTATTTCAATATAAATATGAATGGATATGAACGGAGGAGGAGCTATACAAATATACTAAACTATTAAATTATTTTATTTAATAAATATTTAACCAGCAACGTTCTGAGTAAAGCCTAATTGGACTGCCCCAATTTACTGGCCGGTGCTGGGGCTTTCTGTGGTTGGCGATTTCATAACTAATTTCAGCAATCAAGGCCCGTGTCCTGGATAAATAAGTGAAGGTGTGATCAGGCANTGGTTGGCGATTTCATAACTAATTTCAGCAATCAAGGCCCGTGTCCTGGATAAATAAGTGAAGGTGTGATCAGGCATGCCGCTAAGCTAAGGCCCGGATTTTCGCATGTGACAATCGCGCCGGACGATGCCGCTAGTTGGAGGGTTTTCTTGAGGATCTCCCGTTACCCCCGCTCTTTCATTACGGCGCTGCTCCATACTCACCTCGTTTCACTCTCATCGGCTCTCAACACCTCGATGTTAAGACCCGTCCAAATCTCTTCACTCACTCACTTAATGCTATAAATGAACACATAATTTTTTTTATCCCTAGTAATAATAATTTTATATTCAGCAACACAATCTACCAAATTTTTCATTGGTTCACCTCGGCCATTCACACCGAAGCTAACGTATTTGTACAATGTACGCAAAGTAGGACGACTGCATGTTGCAGTCACAAAGTATATTGTGACTTTCATCCATTAATATATATAATGTCCTGAAAATAAATCAGCATGGCTCGCGTATTTTTAAAAGTCTTTTATGTACTCTCAGATAACTGTAACTGAAAGAAATATATATACATGTACCAGAGCATGCAACTAAAGCTCCAACACAAGAGCCTAACTACATAAAAGACAACATTAAAAATGAGGGTGTTCGCTGAGGTATAAAATCCCAGTTGTTCTCCGCGCATGAAGCAGTAATTAGAGACGGTTCTTCGTCAAATGTACATGTTCTTACGTGTTAAATGGTCTTGCTTTCGGGTCCCCGTGATGAATGAACAAGGTATATCGCTGATAACTTTCTGTGATCCCTTTCCCAGAAATTTGAATGAACCACTAAGCAGGGTAGGGTAGACCTTAAACACACGTTTTTACTTCAATAAACGTTTACCTTTAATTTTTAAAGTCAGTTCGCTGCAGGTGACGGTTTTTATTTATATAGTAGCGAGTTTTTTTTTTCAGATAAGAAATAGTTTCAAGTAATTTATTCTCATACAAGTATGCACCTAAATAAGGTGCGGATGCACGTTACTCACAAAAAATTAATCGAAAACATACGAGGGTTTTTCTAAAGTGATTCCTAGGGAGCGCACGAGTCTTTGAAAAAAAAAACAAGTGTATTGCAGATATTACTTCAATATTTCTAAATCAAACATTGCATGAATTTGTAATTCGTCTAATATATGCAGCCACGTGAAAACTTGTCCCTGTCAGCGAATTATTTCACGTGAACAGCGTCGCAACTCTTTATTTTGCACCAAATGTCTTGACGTGAATTATTTTATAAACGGTAGGTTGCTAATCAACTTCAGAATATACATTTTTAGGTCGGTACAGATAGATAGACACTGGAGACAAAAGTTAGTCACTGTATTCCCAATTCCGCCGTCTTGTTGGTATACAATACACCGGACACTGTTACTGCACTGCTACAGAATAGGTAAGTATACACAAGTTAGTTCCTTTGATGGCGACTAGCTGCACTTGGCCACACAGAGGTGAAATGGCCGCTGTACCCCCTGGCATAATAGGCGGTTGGTGTTGGTGGTTGGTCCTAAAATAATTTCAACTTGCAGTTGGTGGTGTGTAGTGAGTTGGGATACCTTGAACTTTTACCACCAGCCGACCAATCAGAGAGTGTTTTCTAGGTTCTGAACGAGTGATAGTGGAAAAGCTTTGCAATTGTGTAATATAATCGTGAAAATAAAGATCTTTATATAGAACTAACAATACATTACCCAAAGACCAGCAATATTTAACATTAACAATTCCCATATGTAATGATATAACAGCTATAGCAAATCATTAATGTTTATTGTATTTGCACTCTATTGAGGCGATTGCATGGTTAAAGAATAAAATATCAATATTATTTCTTCATAAAATCCATAAAATGTAATTCTCAGCATAAGGAAATAACTTATAATATTTTAATATGGATTATTTTAGAGTACTTTATTTTAAAAAACCTTAAAAAAANCAGCATAAGGAAATAACTTATAATATTTTAATATGGATTATTTTAGAGTACTTTATTTTAAAAAACCTTAAAAAAAATCTCAGCAACACAACTTTTGTTCAATAAATTTTTAAAAATTCAAATTATAGCAGTAGCCAATAAAAAAAAAAACGATACGACTATTTGAAAACTTTGCTACCGTCTGTTGTCATAGCCACGAACTAATTTACACCAACGCNATCTCAGCAACACAACTTTTGTTCAATAAATTTTTAAAAATTCAAATTATAGCAGTAGCCAATTAAAAAAAAACGATACGACTATTTGAAAACTTTGCTACCGTCTGTTGTCATAGCCACGAACTAATTTACACCAACGCCAACACTGAGGGCCTTTACACCGCGAACTCTAGCCGCAAACGCCACCAAAATGGCGTTACTGGCCAGCAACATGTCGAAACGCCGTTCGCTAATCAGCAGCGCCTGGGATTCTACTTGCCAGCCAGTAGCCCAACCAATAGTGAATATTTCTCAACACACAGTAGCCAGTCGGACACAAGGACCGTTCTCAGAGTCTCGCGCAGCCAATCAGGGAATGGGTACGCCCACATCAAAGGAACTACCACGCCATTTCGTCTCTGTGTACTTGTCTACTCTGTGGCTAGGCTCAGGAAACATGCCTCCTGTCCGATTGGCTATTTCGTGTTGCTTTAGATTCGCTATTGGTTGGGCTGCCGCCTGGCAAGTAAGCTACTAGGCGCTGATTGACGAACGGCATTGCGCCATGTTGCTGGCTAGTGACGCCATTTTGACGCCATTTTGAGGCTGCAATTTTCATATCTCTAATAGTGAGTATTGTGGGGTACTGAATAACATTAATTAATATCTGGCTGTCAGCGAATACAGTGCCGAGTTGATACTGCTCCAATCAAACGCTATTTATACTGTANCGAATACAGTGCCGAGTTGATACTGCTCCAATCAAACGCTATTTATACTGTAACATTATATGCAACCCGTCATGTTCATTTGAGCAGTTTGAGTGCCGCTGACGAAATATTACGTTGCACGGAAATCCAATGGAACTGCTGGTGACGTAGCATTCCGTCATCGACGTCAGAATGCGGGTTTCGTAATCAACAACCTTCATATACATATGTTGAATTCAAGCAATAAAGAAATGTTTGTTTTGTCCAAAACCAACGGTTTTGGAGGAATCTACGCATTGATTTTTAAATAAAACACTTGTAAGTGGGCAACACGCATTAAACTAGAGGTCGAGCACGTACTGCATTTGCCCTTGTTTTCTTGTCGCTTTGCCACCACCCACTGTCCCAACCAGGAGCTCGACACTATAAACCCCAGCGAGTCGCTGTTTGCTCAGGTCCCAGTAGCGTTTCCAACACAAAAAACGAAACAAAAAAAAATGTATTCATTCGTAAACGTTATTAACTCAGGTACAATAAAAATAACCTTCTTCAATTAATTACTGTTGGGCGTTTAGAAAAAAATATTTCTCTTGTAATATATGCAGAATGATACAACGATAATTTTGCGAATTTCCGCGATCGTTACACAGTTGCTACCCTGTCCCATTTTATATTTTGAGATCTTCGATTTTCAAATTGGTTTGTGAGAAGGACGTGAAAAATACTAAAGAGTTTGAGACAATGAAGCGTTAGTTTTCAATTCCTAATTGTAAATGCATTGGAAGTCAAACCCTAAAATCGTGTTTGCCAGTTTTCCACTTGAAGAACAGTAGCAAATAGCTAATGAAAGAAAAGCCACCTAGATAACGTTAACCTTGGTGAAAATGGGTTCCCTAGATTCGTTAATCGCGCTATTTCGTATACGTTTTATTTACAGGGTAGCCAATAAACTTTCATCGTACTGGTGTGCTTTAAGGGGTGTTTTGAGTTGGCAATAAAAACTTAACATGTTCACAATTGTAGCTCAAAATAAGAGCTCGGAGCAATAGCCCTGCATGGCAGTGTCGCCTCTCTAACTTTGTTCATCTGTGATCCCAACCACGCTGCCCAATGCTTGTCATAGCATTTCCTTTGCCTGTTTTGGCGCCACCATCCAACCCTGTGGCTTCTGAAATGACAGGTGGTTTGTTATAATTTATTCTGATCTTGTGTCAGCCCTCACTGACACTTCGCAACATTATATCCATTGCTCCTCCATAAGAAGGGGCGAGTCTTGTCCAAAGGGTTGTTACATGCGTGTCGTTGCGATGGATAATATTTTTAATTTTTCACGTAAGTTAAGCCTGTATTGTGACGAGGCTGTTCGCTTGTGTATTATTTCGCAATTTAGAAAGATGAGATTTTTGTGAGCTCTTATTAGAGCTCAGTTATTGTAGATAATTTAAAGAATTGTTTGTAGTTTCTCAAGGTAATAAAAATGAACCACAAAATGAAAGGAAATAACATGATTACTAATCTGTAAATGGAATATTATTATTAGGTGGATAGCTATAAAATAACACCGTAATGCAAGTTAATGCACCGCCTAACTCCAAAATTAAAAATTATTTAAGTTTTCAGCTCAACTGTGTTTTTAACGTGAAAAAATGTGAAAAGGAAAAAATAATTTTCATATATCAACATTTTCGTTGAGTGATTAATAGCAAAACGTATTAAATACTGCGCAGATGCGACTCAAATTATAATTTAATGAGATAAGAAAATTGTAAAAGCAAATATAAATACAGTTTTGTTTCCATAGAAAATGTCTAAGCCATTCTTGTCAGCACCAAAAAGAAAATGCACGCGGTCTGAGAACTTCTCCGTAGGCACTAGAAAAAAATTATACCTCTCAAGAGTAATATTTTATCCGCGGCAATGCTTTATTTTATATTAGTTCGAATAAGTTGATTACTCTTGTTTATATAGTTGCATAAAGTTGAGTTTCTATTGCCCGTTAAAAAATAATAATTGGCGCTCATTTCTCATCGACATTAGATAAGACATCACGAGATTGGCCTGGGCGGAAACCCAACTTGCTTCTGAAGCCCTCACGTCCGTGGCTACGTTTTGTAGCGAATTCGTGGAAGGACTGCGTCATCTGCCCTTGTAGCACAGTGGCCGCGCGCGGACCTGCATATTCGTAAGGTCGCCTCATCATCGTGAACCCTCTCTCAAAGTGTAAAGACTCTCTGCCTACCCCCCTCCCCACCATGGAGTGGGTGGTGGCGAACAGGGGATTTCGGCCAGCTTTACACCCTAGTAGAGAGAAGGGAGTTGGGGGAGACTTAAAAAGACAAAACCTCTGGCGGGCGCGTGACTTGAAACTGGAATGTTCCAAAGGGGCGCAGAAACAACGCCCGCGGTCGAGGAGGGGGTGCTAGAATGTTCCTCTCGCCTTCGTAACGGGACTAGCAACATCAAGTCCCCCTCCCCCCATAGCCAATGTGATCCCTTTAAGCCCTCCTTTTCTCGGGGCTCCCCCAACTTTGACGTGTCTTGGATCGGAAAAGGGGGCTGGCGTTGTCGTTCGTGAGTAGGGGTTGAAGAATACGCCCACACACCACCCTTTATTTTTTTTCCTAAAACTCTGCCCTACCCCCCCCGGGCCCTCTCCAGGGAATGTGTTTGCTTGTCAACATAACTCCCAATCAAAAATTTAATAGATGATACCCATTGTGGCCCCATTTGCTCGTTACCACACACACACACACATGCACACAGAGAACGTGCCTCAACCCCTCCTATTCATTATTTATACGTTCGGCGAAAAGGGGTTGGTGTGGGTACGGAAGATGTTCCTCTCAGATTTTTTTTCTTCCCTTCCTCTGGAATCGGGTCGCGTAAAACTCATCTTTGGTGTTACGTGTCAGGGTTGCCAAAGCGAGGTCAGAAGGGTTGTTCCGCTATGCGGACGGTGGTTGGTGTAGAATGGTTCATTAAGGGGTAGGGGCGGGGTGTGTGTGGAGAGTTGACGACCATTGCTGCCGGTCGAAGGGTTAGGAGGGGGGGAGGGGGTCCCTGTGGTAGTGGTGGATGTTTTAGATATTCATAAAGCCGCCGCGGAAAGGATACATCGAGGGGCCATGGAGCAGCTCGTAAATTCTTATTTACCCGAACCCGGCGTGGTGTAACTCTGGAGGAGCAGTTTGTAAGTCTTTCCTCTTCATCCCGAAACTTATGGGGGATTTTCGTCTTGTCGGTCGGAGACGAAAAGGTCATCAACTTCGACGCGAGCCCCCTCTTTTTCCCCCTTATTCCAATACACACACTCTTTGAAGACTTAACTAGCCGTTCCAGCATTATTCGGATCGCCCATCTCGGAAATTACCGGTTATGGAATAAAGTGGGGCTTGCCACGTTTATTGGTCTACTGTCTACCTGAATCTTTCNAAGGCTTATAACTTGACGGAGGCGACTTTCCGGAATGTGGTTGTCTATTAACGAAAAAGTTTCTTTACCAAACAGCTGGCATATGTTCGTTTCCGCATACTGATACCGAAAGTATGCTTACTTCCTGTGTTCGTCACTTCCTCAAGGAAACAGACATCGGGCATAGTCTGCAGTTTTTGTTTAATAGCCCACACATGTTTTCTCATATTGGCGACTGCTTTCACATATGACTTATCACATGTCTTCTGATGTTAACAGCAGGTGAGCATATTAATTTTAATTTTAGTTTGGCCCTGGCATTGGAATAGCAACGGCATTTTTATACAAATTCAGATATTTTGTTTCCCATTCCAAACGCGAAATACTAGCGTTAAGTACCAACTAAGTCAGCTGAAAAATTAATTGCCACTTCATACAAGCTCTTCTATAAAAGTTTAACGTCGTGAATAAATTTCACCATTGCACATGTTCTTTATCGCTGCCGTCAGATTCACGATGTGTGTGGGCGAAATTATAAGTTAAATTCCGATGCCTTGTCCAATGAACGTGAGTGCTTTCACGAACAGGATGTATTTTGGGAATATAAAATGTTTCTTATTGTTTTTATTTTGCTCATACAAATTGTAATAACGTTAACAGTTGTGTACCATTGCATACAATTTATTTTGCACACATTTTATTTATTTTTCAGCTTTCATTTAAAAAAATAAATTAATGCAAAAAAATAAGATTTTATTTTTGGTTTGATGTTTATATCTTGACAATTTTTATTTTTAACTTGTAATACAAATAAATTTGTTTATCTTCTATATCTTTCTCCAACCAAAAATAGAATCACTACAATCTGCACAAATTTTTCAATATGCCAATAATTATTTCCACGGTACTTTATCGAGGATACATTACAAATAATTAATTCTGTTCTATCTTCAATTCCTATACTATTTTACAATCTTCTACTATTTTTTTCCACCTATGCCTCCCCATTTTTGTATGTTCGATATTTTCTTTTATTTCTTTGTTGAATCCTAAATTTTCCCTTTTACAAAATATACCGATTTTATTTAAATTTTTTTACACAATCCATTAGAGTAAATGTATTTTCCTCTGTAATTTACTACAGAATAACACAAATGGTAAAACTTTAAGATCTTATTTTTTTAGAAAAAAAATTTATTAATTCTTCTTTAGTTGGTTCATTTTTTCTTCCTTTTCTAATTCTTATTTGTGTTCTCCTTTGGTATTTTTTTTTTCGAAAGAATTTTCTTTTCTTGTGTTTCTAGATTTTAGAATTATTTTTCCCCTTTTTGTAGTAGACTGTAAGTACGCAACACTTAATGGTTTTAGTTCTTCAATTTTAAAAGAGAGAAGTTGTTTATAATATTAATTTTTTTCCGAATAACCGATGGAATAACTTTTTTTAATCAATCCTGACTCTTCGAAGCCAATTTCTTTTCAAGCTCTCAAAAATAATTCACTAAATTTAGAAAAATTGTTTATCCAGATTTGACAAAACATTTTTGGTCTAGAGAGGCAGTAATTTAATTTTTCTCGTCTTGTTTTATTTCCAAATTATTTGTTGGAGAAATATTAAAACCTAAACAAAATTAGCATAATTTATTTTTTTATTTCTCGGTTTTTCTTCCGGTAATTTTACTTATATAATAATTATTTATTTGTATTTCCCCTTTACACGCATTGTAACAATACACTTTTAAGTATTACACAACAATTTAAGTTAATTATTAATTATTAATTTTCCCCACATTTCTGATAATGGGGCAGAATAAAAAGGAGCATTTTTCGAAACATTCCTTATTGTTTTCCATTCTTTCTAAATAGGTTTCATTTAATAAAACACTTATTATTATTATTATTTGGTGTAAAAATATTGTTGCTCCTATTCTTTTAATTATAATTTTTTTAGCTAATAAAGTAATAATTTACTTTTTCACTCTTTAACTGGCTAATTTAAAAAATCTATGATATAGTTTCCGGGTTGTTTATTTATCCCAGGACGTGTTGATTGGTGAATAAAATTGTTTAAAATTTTTGATCTTGAATTGTTTTTTATCTGTGTTAAACATTCCTTTCCAGCATATTATTTTATGCAGTAAAATTGAAACTTTCTTCAAATTATTTGTCTTACATACGAAGATTAAAGATATTTAGTTGATATTGGATTATATCATGTATGTTAAAAATTCCAGAAAAATCTAGTATTTAACAAATTTACTAACAAAGCTCTTATGAAATTTTTGACAATTCTTTCAACAAAATATTCCATTTTACTTCAACAAATTTGATTTAGTAAGTAATAACTAAATTTTTTGTATTTTTAATTTATAAATTACAAGCCCTCGTAAACAATTTGTTTTGCTCCATTTCCTGTTTTAACATCATAATTTCGAAAATATGACAGATTTGTTTTACCTATATTTTTTGCCAAATTAAAATAAAAAAAAGAGTTTATATAAATTGATTAAAATTGCCATATGCGTCCTCTTTAACCAAAATTTTTCCATTTATAAATTTTTCTTTACTGTCTTAAATCTGTAATTTTTATAATCAAAATACGACCGCTAAATGTTCCGGTGATTGGTTTAAATTTTTGTAATTTGTCTTCTTTAATTGTGTAAATAATATCTCCAATATTTGTAAGAAGATTCTTATTGCTTAAATTTTCCTTTAATAACCATAACCCAAATCTTCCGTTGCTTGGTTTAACTTGTTGGTGTATTTCGGTTAATGAATTTTTTTTTAGTCATTCTAGGAACTTACTTTTAGACTTCCATTTAATTTTAAAAAATTAATAGATACGTTAAAAATTAGTAGTTCGAAAAATCACTAAAAAAAAAGTAATGATGTGAACAAAAATGTCGAAACTAGATGTCATATAGGATTATTTTAAAGACAGAATCATGAAAATATTTAAGATTTCTTATCATACAGAATGTTTTAGAATATCGCCGACAATTTCCGACAGTTTATTCCTTTCGAAAATATAATACTAAAACGTATTTACCACTTTTCGCTTAAGTAATCATTAAGGAGCTAAGCGTTCCAAAAAATATAAGTGCTTTTGTTTTATAATATCATAAAGTACATTCGATTAAGTAAAAGTGATTTGAATAACGGAGATATGACGCCTCTGAAAATGCGGTTGGTAATATCACCCCCCTTCACCAAGTAAATGGAGGTTGCCACCGTATGTTGGCGTGAAACTTTGTAACACTAAGCTTTAAACGATCCGTTAAGAAGAATTATGAATAAGCTAATTTAAATTAACAGAAACGGTCGCCGTGTCTCAGGTAAACCGTTTTCGAGAAATCTATGCAAACATTTCAAAACAGAATTTGAGTGGCGTGACAGGTGGGCAACACACGTCGCTCACGACCTGTAACTGATATCAGGCCGTAACGAGCATACCGTCCGGTCAAATACCAAGTAGCGTAGCATAAATTTAGAACGTTTGTTCCAAACCGTGTCCTATTTTGAGGGGGGGGGGGGATACTTTTTTAGTTCTCTTTTACGTTAAACCATTATGACGATGTTTTAGGAAATTTGTTATTTGAAATGTCGCATTTTGAAAACTTCGTAGTGTACTAAATACTATAATGAACGAAATCAATTTTTAATAATACTTAACTTTTCCTTTTGTGTACAGCAACATGTTTTTACTGTAAACAAAACAAAATCAAGGATTTATTTTTTCTTTGATATGAAGAAAATTAAAATTACCATAAAATATAAATGTATAAAGAAAAAATGAACAGCAAGAAACCTAGGTTGCTTTAACTTTCCTTTTTAATTAAAGCAAAATTTGGTTAGTGCAAACACAACAGCCTCAAAGAAATGTTCTTGTTCAATATAATATAAAGTGTGTAATTTGATTTCGATACACCGAGGGAAAGATGTAGGTATGAATTCATCTTTGCGTATTTACGTGCATTATTTGTGTCAGAAGGTTAATCGAGGTGCAGCGGCTTACAAACCCTAATTTTGAAAAGAACTCGCGCACGTATTAAATTATCATCTTGCCCTCTTCAAGTAAGCTAGCGTCTTCAGCCAGCCGGGCACTACTGAGGTCGGCGTGATGGAAAAACTACCACACTCATTAAAACCTTCCAACGCTTCGCGAAATGAAATACTAAAACATTTTTATGGCATGCTGGCTATATTCGAAAACGTACATGCTACATGCACTTGTAACTTTTCTTGATACTTGGATTTGGCCGTCTAGCGCCGTATCTTTATTTTACTTGCATGCAGAGGATTGTCCAGGTATACGAACACTGGCATTGCTTATCAAGTTAATCACAGCTTTTTAGACCTCGCGATATTTTCTTAGGCACATTCTCTACCGTGTCCTTCTTGCTGACTAGAACAGGCGCGTACATGAAATTTTAAAACCGAGACAGTATTAATACATCGCTGCCCGTGCGGCAAACGGGCATTTCGTTGATTGCGTTAATTACTAATAACGCATGGAGTGGGGCTCCTGCCATTCTCGCCACACGAGTATGATGACGCTTAGTAATTCCGACCATCCGAGACGTTTTACTAATTTACTTTTTAATTACTAATACTACGTGAACGTTTGAACACCTGAATTCCTTAATCCCTGCATTGCTTTCAAGATTTTATTTATTTATGAACTACCCACAATCAGTGTTTCGTGCCATGTTCGGAGATCATTAGCTTGCGGACGCGAACGGTCGATTGTTTTCGGTGAATTAGTATTGGTTGCACGTCCGAGCGCCGCCTTCCCGCACAATGGCAGGCCGCGAGACGAAAAGCCACGGAGTTGAGGCGTCTATGAATTACGCAGAGGCGCAGTCTTTCCGACGTAAGAAAAAAGAGGAAAGACTTGGAGAGGCGCCATTCGTTATTTTAGACTAACAAGCTGTAACACAGGACCACGAGGTCGTTACACGTGCGTCTGAAATTAGCCGTTAGATTTTTACTGCTGACATAAAAACCGAGTCGATAAAACCGACAAAGCTGCCGGGTTTTCCCCCCTGGTGAAATTCTGCATTATCGTAAACTGCATCCTAAATCTGATTCAGGGATATTAAATCAAATCGTTGAAAAAAATCTAGCTACTGAAGACATTACAGGTCACTCCAGTGACACAGTTTCACTTATGTACCAGTGATTTCTGATGATGCACAGCCAGTTAGAATGTTCCAATCATATATACGAGCTAGACTTATATTTAAAGACACTGGAAAATCGCAAAAAAATTTTGAGACAACATATCTTCGATAGTGTGTTCTGTTGTGATTGGATGATCAAATTTTGAACTTGGCTAAATCATTTTCAGATCAGTCACGAACGATCTGCTGTAGAGTATCAGAATCCTCATGGCCCAATGAAATGGGATATATATTTTTCGGGGGAAGGGGGAAGCCCATTTTGGCTTACACAGTTTATATTTTTTTAATTGGGTACTATCTCGGGGCGAGCCGTCTTCTTACGACCAAGAAAGATATTATGTGATGAAATAACTGACTCAAATAAACCCTGGTTGAGCGATACAACTGATCATCTTAAATATAAACTGAACTTACGGTCTTGAGAGAAACATATCAGACTGCAGCAACAGAGACTCTGGTAATGAAATATCAGAAAGCACCGGACTTAGTCGAAATAAAAAGGTGGTACCACATACTGCATGTAGCCCTGTGTAATCATTAATCATTCCGAGACTTATAATTATTAAGTAACCATATAAGCATTCATAAAATAAGAAACTATACATATTCAGCACAAAGAAACTTAATGGAAATTAGTGAATTCATTAAATCTCCAGTAAAAATTTGGGTTTAAGTATTAACCAGTGAAATAAAAACTAAGATTAATATGGGAACTGTATTAAGTACCATGCAAGCGGGATTCAACATAAAATTTGTAAGTTAATTTATTGTGCGTAATAAACCACTCGTGCTTGTCTGAGATGACTTCCGAGACATCTCCCGTAGTACTGCTACGACTGATTTCCCTTGGAACTAGCTTCATGTGCTGACGTCCTATTCCTGCTCTAGAGGCGTCGTACAAATGGGATCACTGCTGGAACTCCGTCGTCGCGTCTCTAATGCTGGACATTTTACAAGCAAGGGAAACTTTTATATCTATCCAGCATGCATTAGACTCCCTCGTGCGAAGTTTGAACTTAATACAACCTTAAATTTCCGTTGTACAGCTCAAACGTCGTGAAGCTACATCGATCTGAAGCTTTTAAAAACACAGCAAACAAAAATTTATTTAATTACTATAGGCCCCTAAGCTACTTTGGAAATAAAATGCTATGCGCAGAAATCTGTAGTGTTTCGCGACACAAACTATGAGAAAGAAAAAAGATTACAAATAAAATAAAATAATAACGCATAACAATGTTAACCAGAGTGAAAGGTATCAAAAACAGATTTAAATCACGCAACACGCATAGTATTAATTTAGGAAATACAAATAAAATTTTCAGTTTAACTTCTTTTCTCTGGATTTACGCGTGATTCAATAAAAACTTATATGATAGTTTCTAAATAGCCAACGAAAAGATAAAGCAACTCGGTTTGTTCTATATGTGTTCACAATGTGCTACAGCGTTGTAATCGCCTACTAATCAACGCAAACAAATATCATGATCTACAACTCTACATTATAGTACTGAAGTGAATCCCTGCCGAATTTGGTTCATATCCGTCGGACGGTGTAGAATTGTTTAAGGAACAAACAACAAACATAGCATACATACAATCTTTGATATATATATATATATATATATATAGTTACAATTTCTCTCTCAAAAGTCAATGGGCTGAACCAGGTTCGTTAAGGGATGGAGGTATTAATTAAATAAAAGAGGTAATTATAATTTTTTAATTTTATATACAAAACTAAAAACAAAATTCTCTCCACCCAAATACTCACAATAAATTGATATCACTTGCTGTTTATAATTAATTACTTCAGTAAATATAATTTACAATTACCTCAAATAAATATATATATTTAAATAATTAAGAATCAGTCCCAATATACAGTGTATCAAAACCTATTCAATTATTTTATAAATTATGTGACCATATTTGACAGTTTCAATATTTACAATAAAATCCGTATTCCATGTACATTCAGTCTCACCTCAGTTTAGTCCAGGTCCCATCAGTCCGCAATGTTCTGGAGTTCTCCGATCGCCCTCATGCACAGTAGCCTTCGCCTTCACTCTTCGGGTTTCACGCCCTCTCGTCCATTCACACCACGAACACCTCGTCCGGCTTCGTCTCGCATTTTCCCGTCGTCGTACGTCCCTCACCACACTTGACTTCGCCCCGGCACTCAGCCAGATGGCCTTCGCCAAAGACTGCCGGCAGTTGGACCGCTGCAATATTTATAGGGTCGTAGGCCACCGCACAGAAATTTCTCTAAATGCCGTGTTGCGCCGAGGGTCCGAATTCCCAGAATATTGTTGCGCATTCTCTACGCATGTCGGGTTCTCCAGCAGGGGGGACGAGGAGGTTCTGTGACGCCAGTCAGGTCTCGCCGCTGTCAATCATTCCCCGGCTTGGTTTTCTCGTATTCCTTCTGGTCCCCTTTCACCTGGCGTCCTGGCGGGGACGAGTCGCATACTCTGTCATTCCACCTACGCGACATGGAGCGAGGCCTGCTCACGCACGCTAGCCTAGAGTCACCGCGCGCGTCAAGTACGTCCTACGCCTACTTATAAGCATAGTTGGCTGTTATTTCCGAACCGTTTAAGATATAGTCACCAAATTCGTAACATAGGCCTCACCTCCGACAACGAAAATGACTGCAGGGTCAAATATCCCCTACGCCTACTTATAAGCATAGTTGCCCGACGTTTCCCACCCTCCGAAGCTACGACCACTAAATTCGTATCACATTTATCACTTCTTACTGCAATGAAGGAGATAAGGGCAAGTAGGCCTTAAGTCCTGTTACAAGCATAGTTGGTCAGCATTTCCAAACTTTTGAAGTTCGGGAACATGTAACAAACGTCCACGCATGCACAGAAAATAAAGGTATACATACAGGCGCGTCGCAAAGTTACAGTTGCCTGTAGGAGTGTAGGGTCTGAAACAGCGCACACATACACATCGGCCTGCACGCACTCATCAATACCCACCGCCGCCCTTGTCGTCTGCTACCACAGGTGTCTACCAACTCGGATCCCCCTCAGTGACAGCTAGCCTCCCTTCGCTCACTGACATCCAGACTGTATATATAGATGTGGAAATATATACGTAAATAAAAGTCAGCATGAATAACATACAACAAACAATTATATGCATAAAGCAAGATATATACAAATGTGCTATGTGCATGATGTAAATAGTCATGGGTAACGGTAAAACACATATATAGTAATATAAACGAACACCGCCAGTCCGACACAAGGGTCGGCGGTCCGAGTCATCGTTAGCATGGGTTACCCTTAACAACTAGCCATATAATAAAAATAAAGGAGTATACAGTTGCACCGATAACAAAACATACGTAGTCGCGGGTTACATTAAAACACGTACGTGTTAATATAAATATACACAGTCACGATTTGAAGCTACAGTGGAAACCCTATTACAAACTTGTCAAGGGCT
>NQII01000454.1:636349-652897 GCA_002778355.1 Clitarchus hookeri | reverse complement strand
AAATACTAGCATGCGTAAACGTTCTAAACTTCTCGGTGTTTCACGGGGGGCCGCGGTGATGCAGTGGTTAGACTACTCGCTTCCTGCCAAGGCCAACCGGGTTCGATTCCCGGTGAGGTTACTCCCGGATTTTCGCACGTGAGAATCGTGCCGGACGAGGCCACTGGTCGGTGGGTTTTCTCGGAGATCTCCCGTTTCCTCCGCCCGTGCATTCCGGCACTGCTCCATACTCACCTCGCTTCGCCCTCATTGGGCTCCCAAGACCCCGATGTTAAATCCGCCCAAACCTCTTCACTCCATAACCATACTAGCAAAACGGTGGTCCGAATTATTTCCTCCCTGAAAGGACTGTAAAGTATTAACTTGTAAAAAAGCTGAACTATAAAGTATTCGTGTTTGCAGTTATAGCAGCACGATAGTCTGGGGCCGGGAGAGGTAGACAAGAATAGAAAGGCGATGGAGTAGACTCGGCCGTTGCTGTTCTGCACCACACATAACAGGGGAAAAGTTATCGCACTGCTCGCGCTTTAAAAATGCAGATTTACCAGTTTAAAAAAAAAATGTATTTGTAGAAAACGCCGGGTGATTGGGCGTCTTACGACGCTACGCCACTAGGGCCTATCATTCCTTCGTGGAGTAAAACAAGAAAGATGAGAAAAATACATGTGGTGCAGTGTCTGAAAAAAAAAACACACTGTTGTGGACGTCTCTTCAGACAGCTGGCCTCGCACCGCGGAAATGAGAGGTTCGGAGCTGGATCCTCTGCTGTTGAA
This sequence comes from Clitarchus hookeri, assembly GCA_002778355.1. Lineage (NCBI taxonomy): Eukaryota > Metazoa > Arthropoda > Insecta > Phasmatodea > Phasmatidae > Clitarchus > Clitarchus hookeri. Next base: position 652,124 of record NQII01000454.1, on the reverse strand, counting down.
TCTCGACGTCATACGGGTTCACTCGGGGCTTATACAGTCTTCTGGCTGTCTGGGAACGTCCATGTACCGTTTGTGTGTCATTGTAAGTACATCTTGAGCACATAGTAATAATAATTATTATTATTATTGACAATAACAACCGTAACTGGGTGCTCTCTCGTTATAAACGCATCCGACGAACGACGTGCGAGAAAACACTATACATATCAACTGTTTATGTTTGAAACGATTATTCAGTGCCTGCAAGATAAGCGACTGCATGGGGAACGCATGGGTATGTCGCTACACAGAGCAGTCTAGTAATGGACCGAAATGTAAATGAACCAATCTGGTATGTAAATGATATTGTAGTTGTTCAAAGGGGTAGCAACCCCTACGTCATGTTGAAGCGGACATGTCGTTTATAATACTCGTGTGTTTGCATCCTGTACACTTCCATTCAATTACCTTGTGTGCCTAAATTCAAAATGACATGTCATCCGTGCACATTTATTTTACGGAACATGTTATTTATTTGTTACTTTTGGTGGCGTTTTCCACCCTTCGGAGTGGTTTCCGGACATAGGCTGTTAAGACACTTGTCGAATGATTTTTCTTGGGGAACAACCTGGTGGAGTTTCTGAACTGATTTCAGGAACATTCTGTACTATATAACCTAAGTTACGTAAGTTTTGTCATTTATGCTTTACTAAACTTGCAATGAACTACAAAAAGTAACATTAAAGAATCAAAATAACGTTTTTTGGGTCTCCAGTTAACTTATTTGGAGAACATTAAAAGTACGGGGAATAGCTGATAGTTTGTGTTGGTAAAGGTAGTCAGACCTATAAGTTTCTGGGTGCATTTTGCCACATCAGCAGGTAACTATCAGCAGGTGCTACTTTTTTTTTTAACATGGCATAGTTGCAGCATTTTAGGTCGACCGGCAGAGCAATCCGATTGCCTGCAGGAAAAGTAGCTGAATGATTTTTGGTAGTCGTGGAACTTTTACATTTATTGTATGGGTACATTTCATTTTATGGCCTAGTTTTGAATGTGTGCTGCAACTTCTGTTTATATAAGTGTATGTAGTAGGTAGGATGGCTTGTTTTTGTGAGAATTCATTTTTTATTGGTACAACAAGGGAAACAAGTATCTGCATTCTGTATTAAACCTTTTTATTAAATACTGTGTTACATGGCCTCTCTCTTTTTTTTAAGTTACATCAAAAACGAATACAAGCATTCTGAGCTCTCTGTATTCGGAACTCGTTCTTTTTATTGAGCCCTAAAGATAACCCAGAACCAGTAGTGAAATAAGAGTGTACAAAATCAGCTTTGTGTTCCAAGGTTAGACGGTAACATGAACACTGACTTTTTGTTTCCTGCGGAGGGGAAACACGTCTTGTAACTTCTGTGACCATATCCATTTTCATTATAATCTTATGATAACACTAGCGAACCGGCTCGGCTTTGCCCGGGTACCATTGAGTTTTACAGTGATACACTAATAACTAAATTGGGAAAAGACAATTCATTTATGTGAAAACAGAATTATAAAATTATACTAAGTTGACCTAGGTTTTTAACTGATTACGGCAACCCAAAAGGAAGGAAATATTTTTTACCTGATAGCCAAGAAGTAGGGTATTGTTTTTGGAGTGTATCTGTGCAACTATCGCGTAGTTACCACATTTCCGCTTTCCAGCGTCGATGTATGAAAATCAAAACGTGAGTTTCATCAAGTTGTAGCTTTAGAAAAAAGTGTACCTAGGTACTACTTTTTGCGCTTAGCTGAGGGATCTTAATCGATCACCAAAGTTAAGCAACATTCCCAGCGGCACACATTTGGACGGGTGACCGTTTAGTGGCATAACATCTGAGCGCTTCCGGGCTTCGGAGGGCACGTTAAATATTCGGTCCCGGTTGTTATCGATTGATACAGTCTTTAAGCCATTTCAGAGGTCCTTGGGCGGCCTGATAAACTCTAACCTGATAAACTCTAACACCAGAGGAAAAAAATATTTCGGTCACGTTCCTAGCCACTGCAGAATTACGTTTTGTTGTTATTCCACAGGACCCGTTCAATTTTCAGAGATAAAAAGTATAATATGTCCTATTCCAGGACCTAAAGTACCTACATACCAGATTTCATCAAAATTCGTTCAGCCGTTATAGAGCTTAGTGGTAACAAACATACACTCACACACACACACGCACACACACACACACTNGCCGTTATAGAGCTTAGTGGTAACAAACATACACTCATATACACAAACGTTTGCATTTATACTATTAGTAGGATAATAATATAATAAATGGCTTTGTGTATATGTATGAGTGTTTTGTTAAGTAGTCCTTTGCTGGACCACAACACTCAGAGTCTTTAGTGTCACAGGTAGTATTTTTCCTTTTCTAATGTAACTAAAAAGATTAATATTATTCGTATTTTCATGAAAGGCTATCAAACCACAAGCTCGTGCACGCATTTTTGCTGGAAGGTGCGAACAGCCACTTTCTGCTAGCAGTAATTGTAAATAAACTCGATTTTTTATTATGCTCGTGATTGTATTTATCTCGGGGTGCAACAGTTATTCTGGCTCGCGATAAGTTACATTCGAAGAAATCATTCGTAAATTTACCACATCAGTGTATACGTACAGCAGAAAGTCTGAGTGGTAAAGTTGTTTTGCATACCACCATGGTAGTGGTGTTTCTAAACTTTCTCAGGAAAGAGTCAAATGCGTAGAGAAGTNTAAAGTTGTTTTGCATACCACCATGGTAGTGGTGTTTCTAAACTTTCTCAGGAAAGAGTCAAATGCGTAGAGAAGTTCCCAACTTTATATAGTAGCGACAATAAATATTCCTGTATTTTCAACCTAATATGTGGTATTATTTACTACATATAGTGTATAGGTCAAAACATTTCTTTACCGTTTTAGGAAATTTACTAAAAAATGTCTTACAATGTAGGAAATAAATATTTTTGTTTTTCATTTCTTTAAATGTTGTAGTTTAGTTGGTAAGCATTGAAATGAGTTTCTAATTTTTTAAGCATTAGGGTAGTGAAAAGGTGTTAGGTGTTTGTTTTGAACTGTAATAACTGTGCCATTTTGTAAACGCTAGAATTTTAGTAATCAGAACTAGAGCAGTTTTTATTTTTTACACGTGGCGGAAGGATATACAATAAAAACAGAATAATTGCAAGTAATATTCTTAAAAATGTTCTAACATCCTTCAACTGCGTATACTGTTGAAAAAACTTCGGCGCAGCCTCGCACGATAATTCTCGTTGTCAGGTGCGAGAATTCCACGCGGAATTTCTCGGCGACGGTATCCCGAGAACGTCGACGCCTGTAAGACATTNCGTTGTCAGGTGCGAGAATTCCACGCGGAATTTCTCGGCGACGGTATCCCGAGAACGTCGACGCCTGTAAGACATTGTTCGTGGTCGGATGAGCTTGTAACATCTGGCGGGGATGTTGAATGGGCATTTCTTGGATGCCACGCGCTTTTCTACTGGCACCCGTTTCCTCTCCTGGATGACACGACAGAAGTAATCGAGTAGTGATTTTTTTTTGCTCACGATGTGTGCAGAAAATGCATACCAACCAGATATCCCTCAAATCTAAGGCCTTGTTCCAGTNCGTTGTCAGGTGCGAGAATTCCACGCGGAATTTCTCGGCGACGGTATCCCGAGAACGTCGACGCCTGTAAGACATTCTTCGTGGTCGGATGAGCTTGTAACATCAGGCGGGGATGTTGAATGGGCATTTCTTGGATGCCACGCGCTTTTCTACTTGCACCCGTTTCCTCTCCTGGATGACACGACAGAAGTAATCGAGTAGTGATTTTTTTTTTGCTCACGATGTGTGCAGAAAATGCATACCAACCAGATATCCCTCAAATCTAAGGCCTTGTTCCAGTTGGCAGTTTTTAGTTCACTAAATGTTCACGTGACCCGATAGCCACGATGTTTGTTTTGAACATGATGCCGCAATGGAAACTGTGAAGTGTGAAGATGACTTCATATATGTATATATATATATATATACACACATCCATATGTGTGTATTTATATATATACATATATATACACACACATATATTCATATGATTGAATACAAATATACGTAACTAAACAATAGTGTGCATGAATTGAATTCCAATGACATGCTGTACGATATGATACGTTTGAATGTAAACGCAACAAAAACAGTATTGTATACATGCTTATTTATTTCNAACAAAAACAGTATTGTATACATGCTTATTTATTTCGTATAAATATTTATTATATTTTATGCTTTCGTGGAACTGCCATGTCAGTCCGTTTCACGCAGTTTTACGCAGGTCGACAGATAACACAATTGCCGTAAAGAAGTGACTGTCTACAGAGTTCCAATTGAACAATACTAAAGAACTAACTACTAAATTGCCAGTTGTAAGACGGCCTAAGCCTAAACACCCGCTAATGTTATTTGAACATATCTTACAGAAACTATCGTGTGTAGCAGCAAAGAATTGCCAAATTGAGAGAAATGTATCCGGCTGTGCTGGTACAGCAGGCCAACCAGCTGCCACTTGTGAAGACATGCGTCATGCTCTCTGTACCACACATTTAAGGCGCCCGTCTACCTGGCGCTTGAACTGCGTTGCAGAGTGTTCCAAATACACGTTTTTCAACGAAACTATTAAGCGTGCGTCCAACGTGCTGATCTACGAAAAGAACACACACTTCAGACGAGAGCTGTTAAGTACTTTCAAAATATCACGTACGTTAGAAACATCAATTCAGAGTACTCCAAAACCGCTAAAAACGGCCTTTCCAAGGCGCTGTAGCTCAAAATGCACGCATCAGATACATACAAAACTACTATAGGGGCCTGCACTGAACCTTCCTAAAGACTTCCCACTAATAAAATAATATGGTCACCGCTGAAAGTCCCATAGGTACACGCAGCACGACGAGAACACTGCACGCCAGTTCGGAGCCTTGCGCTTAGCGGCGATGGCGTACTTGATGCGCGTGGCAGTGTCGCCCTTATCGCTCCCGCGCTTCTCGGCCTAAACGTGGGAAAAAGTTCCAGGTAGACGGGGGCCTTAACAACAGCCGAAAACACACAATGAACCAAATACGAGACACATGTGCTGCACTGACCAATTTTTCCTCTTCTTAACTCTCTCTCCCTCTGTTTTCGTGGAATGCGTACATCGACTAGTTAGTTATCTCTACGTCTGTCGGTCGGGAGGCTCAACTATGCCTCCCGCCACCAGGGCCGTAATACTACGATGCGAACCTGTAACTATATTCCAGTAACGGCCCGTTTCATTTCATGTCACCCGGCATTCACCTCACAGATCCCTGTCTTCGCTGTTCACAGTTGAGTACTTTTGAAATCAACCTTTGAAAAACGTCACTGCCTTTACCTGCGTATATACTAACAACTACACTGACTGGCATGCGCCCAGTAAAGACGACAACGACGCAGGGAAAGTAGTTCCATNAACTACACTGACTGGCATGCGCCCAGTAAAGACGACAACGACGCAGGGAAAGTAGTTCCATGTCGTACACCTTGAAATAAGAGTGCCAGGTAAACATTCTTGTATCTACACTGAAATGATTTATTTTGCTTTTTTTCTGTTTTCTGTAATGCATATTAGAGTAAGAATTAGCAGATTTGTAAAATATTAACATTTATAATAATCTAACAGCTTTATTTGAACGACGCATGAGTAAAGTGGTCAGGCCAGTGGCAATGTTAATTTTACACATNTGTCGTACACCTTGAAATAAGAGTGCCAGGTAAACATTCTTGTATCTACACTGAAATGATTTATTTTGCTTTTTTTTCTGTTTTCTGTAATGCATATTAGAGTAAGAATTAGCAGATTTGTAAAATATTAACATTTCTAATAATCTAACAGCTTTATTTGAACGACGCATGAGTAAAGTGGTCAGGCCAGTGGCAATGTTAATTTTACACATGTTGGAAGAATACACAATGTGCATACAAGTAGATCTAAAGTAACGCTTTCAAAAGTGCTTAGCATCAATATCTCCTGTTAGCTATTCACGGTAAAGTGAGCCTCCGAGCATGCATAATAATAGAAAAATTATATTCTACTGTAGCCCCCGACGTTAACTTTTGAGAGCTTTAAAATGTATACACTGTTTATCAACCACATGTCAATGTTCATATTATCAATTGCCGGAAGGATACAAATAAGCTGAAAGGAACTTTTAAGCACGGACTTAAAAAATTTCTCACTTTACCCCGAACAGCCTATATGCACACACGCAAATGAAAACTGTCGTGGACAGTCATGAACCGTTCTCGCCAAGGCGCGTCAAGCTAATTTATCGAGGATTTAATAAGCGCCGATGGTTCCAATCGCTCGTTGACGACTCAAAAATATGTTTTCAGAGCACCGAGTCGGTGATCACGTTGTTCGGAACCCACTATTATAAGAAAACCCCGTTGTCTTCAGCTTCCGTTCTTAACCGCATCACAGAGCAAATAAGAACACAGGGGTGAAATAACCGTTTATTCCGCGAGCGCCAGCCGCACATGCCACCAAAATGACGTCACTGGCCAGCAACATGTCGGATCGCCGTTCGCCAATCAGCGCTTGGCAACTTACTTGCTAGTTCGCCAATCAGCGCTTGGCAACTTACTTGCTACAGTCCAGCATTTCCCAAAGTATGGGTCGCGACCCACTTGTGGGTCGCATACTAAAATTTGGTGGGCCACGAAAAATATGATTTCTTATATAAACATATGCATGAGTTATAAATGTTATAATTTATAACCTACACACATTGTGTAATGCTGTTTGATTAGATATATTTTTCATTAACATTTTTCTTTGATACTTTAAACTTTTTAAAACTATTTTATTAATCTTCTACTCTTCACTTCCTTACGCTACGTAAGAAATACAATGTCGACATAATGGAACAGCGAAACGGTGCGTTTCTCGCATAAGGCATCAAAGTGGGTCCTGAACTTTGGAATTCTTTTTAATGGGTCGCGGTTCGTAGAACTTTGGGAATCGCTGCTATAGTCTCTTTGCGGTTTCTTCACACTTTTTGAATCAAACCTTTGAAACATCACCCCATGTATATCATGTTTGGTTATTTCCTAAATGTGCCATGTTTCACAAGGGTTTTATACATCTGTTAACATAATAGTAGATAATAATTATATTTTACTTATATTCTATGTATAAATTATAACCCTCATTTATAATTGATATGAATAAAAACAGAGAGAATATAGGTGTGTATGTAATGCCTAGTAAGAAATATTTCTTATGCAAAATAGTATTACAGCGATTGCGCACGGATGCAGTACGTTGTCCCTTTGGTGAAACTTTCTAGGCTTGGTTAAGCTTGGTTTGCATGAGGCGGAGGAATATCCTTGAAGTAGAACTTAAGCAAGGCCTCAGAAAAGTTGAAATTAACCATGAATGGACTATTCTGGTTAGCAGTAGCCCAACCAATAGGATACATTTCGCAGTGCGCGGTAACCAATCAAACACAAATCCCGTTCCCAGGTCCTCGTACAACCAATGAGAGAGTGAGTATGCCCACATCAAAGAAACCGCCACGCCATTTCGTATGTGTACTTGTCTACTCTTATGAACGTATGACGTACAACCCTAACTTCGAATTTTTTGTTTCTTTAGCAAGACTACAAAATAGACGAGTGCACAGAAGCGAAATGGTTACTTTGATATGGACGTACCCACTCTCTGATTGGTTGCGCGAGGCTCTGGCGCGTATCTAGCGGTTTGAGTGGCTGCTGCGTACTGTATGGATGTTGGGAAGATACCGATACATGGAAATTATATTATTTCAACGATATATCTATATTAAGCGTCGATATATTCATACTATATTTTATCGAAATCAATATATTTTTACAGGTATTGGAAATAAATATTTTTTAATGCTCTTTTAGCACCGTTTTTAATACAATAATTGAATAAAAAATTACAATGTTTATTTTGGCAACGTGCATCAAAACCAGGCGCTACAACTTTCTGCATTGCCTCTTGTCTTCAATATGTAATATTCCAAGCAATGTTACGTTTGTCAAGTCCTTTAATACATAAAATATCGTATTCCGATGTACCGAAAATTGATATATTTCTTTCAATATATCGTTTCGTAAAACGACACTTTTATAAATAACCAATATAAATAATATCGAAAAAAAATTCCGATAACAACATCCTTAGCGTATTGGGAAATATTTAATTGCCGGCTGGAAAATGCGTTACCTGGCGCTGATTTGCGAACGTCGCTCCGACATGTTGCTGGCCAGTATCACCATTTTGTTGACGTGTGTGAATGGAGTTCTTATAGTAAGCGGCTGTTTCACCTCTGTATTCTCAGCTATTCTGTGGCACGATCATCACAAGCGTGGACACCAGTGAAAGGCAATTAATAACAAACAGGCTCACTTTTTGATTGCGGATAAGTGGATAAGGACAGTGTGAGATATATATATTTTTTCGTGTTATAACTTTCCTACGAAACGTTTCCAGACTTACGTTAATGGAACATTATTTTCTTTTCTTTATTTGTGAGAAATGTTGTCCTGAAAGCTTGGTTGTACCCTTTAATTATCATTTGTAAATGTACTTCTTCTTTACGTATTCTTATACAAGTTCTCAAGATTTTGGGTTTCTTTTCTCACAAAGTTGTCTTCTTTTATGAATGGAGGAGGCCACCTTCACCGCTAAGCTAGTTTACTTACTGCTTTCTCAATGATTTATTCTGTCGCGAAGATGTCAGGAAGCCGACACGAAAACACCGTGCCTTCAAAGGTGCCGCCAAAAATCTCTCATTAAAAATTCTGTGTATTTACTTTAATATAACTAGGACTGTTCGATCGAGGTATTCTTTCTACGCGTATTAAAAAAAACTAGTTTTAATGGTTCTACTCGAAATGAGTATTGCCAGTGTACATACTGTATGTGTTCGATCTGCGCGCAACTATCTAGTCCTTGCTCTGCACACACATGCACACGCACAAAGAGACAGAGACAGAGAGAGAGAGAGACAGAGACAGAGTGTGACAAAGAGAGAGAGAGTGAGAGAGACACACTTGAAAATTGTATTCTACTTTTATTGCCTGTCTCTGCGCAGGTCCATTGTGTGTAGAGTGTGGAATGCCAGTAGAACAATCATTAGAATATTTTTAATGGGCATATCTCAGGAACCGGTTGTTGGAATGGAAACAGAGCTTTTTGGAGATCAGATGGCAGGAGAACAATAGCTGTTCTGCAAGAACTCTGCTACAAGTGTGATTATGTGATTGAAAGTCACCCACCGTGCACATATCGTGTACCTGGACATTCCCAGTGGTCACAGTCGATGCTAAACCAGGGCCAGTTATGTTTTTGTTCACCTAAGTATATATAACGTTTATGTTGACCAAGCAAAGTCAACTAACTATGCTCTATCCCCTAGTCCTTGAGTGCTTGCAACGTGATCCGATCGTTCAGCATTGCCTTTAAGTATTAAGATGAAGTCACAATACAGTCATAAGCCCACGGGTAAAGTTATACACTCGTAACAAATCTGGGAACACGGGGACGTTCAATCCACCAATCAGGTAGGCGCCTTGACCACCAAGTTTCAGTATATAACAGTGTCGAAATAGCGTTGAAAAGTTTTGAAGGACGCGAGAAAAAAAATTAGGCTTGTAGTTCAAAATACGACTTCCTAGTTGTGTTACCGGATACCTTTGAAGTTTACACTGTGATAGAGGCTGGTTTCCTAACATATCATCTTCGTTCAGCGTCTCGATGACGTAAGCGCTAAACTTAAACGACAAGTACCAAACACTCGAACAACTCCGCAACGACATAGGTACGGCTCCTGAAAAAAAAAAATCACAGATAATTAATTCCTCAGGACGTACCACTTGCGAGAGCTGTCAAGGCGTGACTCATCAGTACACAAAAAAAAACAGTGGAAGAATTATTTGAGGCATATCATACGCATGTGGTTCTTAAGAGAAATGATCTTATAGCAAAATGAAGTCTGGAATTTCGGTAGGTGTAGTACTGCACGGTGGCGCCAAGGGCAGGTAGTGGCGGGTGTCAACTGTCCACAGTTAATTTAACACTTTTGAAATCAGCATTTGGAAAACATCACTGTCCCTTACCTGCATATATTTCAACGGGCACACCGATTGGCATGCACCCAGTAAAATTGGTATCGACGGAGGGAAAGTAGTCCAATGTCTTCGCATTGAATTAAATGTTATTGGTAAACATTTGTGAATATTGAAATTATTTATTTTGCTTTCTGTGTTCTTAATGCACATACGTGTCAGAATTAGCATATTTGAAAAATACTGTTTTTTTTCCTACTAATTTTAGTTTTTCTTGACCAATGCGTGGATAAAGTGATCAGGCCCATAATAATGTTAATTTTATTAATGGCGGAAGAATACACAATGTGCATGCAAGTAGATCTTAAGACATCTTTATACCTGAAGCCTGTTTTGCACGTTAAAGGCGCAGAAGCGAAGGAGTGATACACTAACACACGAACCCCTAGCGACTATGCTCCTACGCGCAAGGGCTGCAGAGTTTTTCGTCGGTGTGCTGAACTATGCAAATTAGTTCTTGTAAGTGGGACTTCAAAACACGCGACGAAAGCCCACAGATTAAACTACGCACGTGTAGTTATACTTTTTTCCCACCGCTTAAGAAAGCTGCGCAGGCAAACTCGAAAAGTTTATTTTTTTTACTGTTTTTACGAATTTGCTCTTTCAGTGCACTTAATATGATAGAAGTAAGATAAATAATTGGTTTTTCCTTTTCTGGCAAAAATTCGTATTCCCAGAACACGTATTTGCTGAGAGACGCGAATTCGCGCAAACGATTTCGCAGCAAATAATTTAGTACACAGGGCACACAGAGGCGGTATTCTACCTTTGGCGCTTATTTCATGTAACCAACAAACGTGCCCCTAATAGGTGCACCTACGAAAAGAAAGTACATTCCATACGACGAAGGAATGGTATTTTCAAGATATCACCCACATTGGAAACATTATTTTCATGCCCTCCGACATAGCTGTAAACGGCTTTTTCAGACTTATGTATCTCGAAATATACTATCAAGATACATGCGAAACTATGACAGAGGCATGCACTGGACTTTGCTACAGAGTCTCGTCCAGTAAAATTATAGGGTCATCTCTTAAAGTCACGTTCAGGCAAGTCTCCGACGGAAAGACTGCACGCCAGTTTAGCGCCTTGCGCGTAGAGGCGATACCGCTTTACATACGCCAGTCGGCGACGACCGTAGCGCTTCATCGATTTTTGACTCACTCACGCAACCATAACCGTCCCTAGGCAACCACATTAAGAGTTAGTAGACCGGAGATATTTTCTGAACATTCGTTGTAGAGCCCCTCCTGTGCAGTTTTCTCATTAGGTAGGAGAAGAAATAAAACTGTACATTCGTAGTTTAATCTATGGGCTTTAATCGTGTGTAGTAAAATTCCACTGCTAGAGATCCCATTTGCACAGGAAAGCGTAGCAGCGGTAGCACTGCACGCAGGTTGAGCGCCTTGCGCATAGGAGCGACGGAGCACTAGTCGCGCACGTTATTGTCGCCCTTATCGCTGTGCCTCGAAAGCGATAAGAAAAAATCCAGGGACCATGTACTTTTACCCAGGGCGTTCAAAAGTGCCCAGTTTATCGTGAACAGCCAATAGTTGAACTACTTGTGCAGCGTGGGTGGGGACAATATAGCTCTCACTCTTAATGGGTTAATGCTGTTCCCATCATTAAGATTCATTTTAAATGATAGCTGTGGCGTTGTCGACACAGACGATCAGTGAAGGATGCTGTGTGCTCGTGGTTTCCGAAGGCGGGATTCATCAGTGCGGACACACCCGCGGGTGTCCGCTGTGCGGGGAGGACGCCTTAATCGTGCGTAGTATGGTCCTTATTGGTTGGGTCTTTGAGCAGGGGGAGGGGGATGTGAGTGCTGTTAGTCGTTTGTCTTCGACGATGGGCGCTGACAGCAGAAAGGGCCATAACGGTAGGAAGTTCCTCCCCGCCGGAACAATGGCGTCGTCATTCCGAGGGGTGTGGGCCTGTGTCTGGAAGAAGTGCTGGGTTGGGGAGGCGGGTGACGGTGTTAGAGCGGGGATGAGTTCAGGATGTCTTCCTCAAACGTCGAAATCCACTAGTTTCTTCGGGATTGGGCGCCTCTAATATGTAAGCGTGCTCAGATGTTGATACAGGTCGGTTGAATGTGCAATGTGTCTGGCCGGATTAACAATTCCGTGTGCTATTTCCCGTTTGGTTAGGCTCGCTGCAGCCAGGTCAGATGCTCGCCGCTGATTGCCAGGGAAATGTGTACGAAAGTCGAGCCTTACGCAGAAAATGAACATTTCGTTGTCGCCAATTCATACTTTGCCAATGCAGGCCTCGCAAAATATTTGCGGCGGAAAAAAAAACATTGCTGTTTACGAAAGGAGGTTCAATTTTGTAATTGTAAACATTTGCTATCTGAAGACATTTTGTAAGTTTTACGTTAAAGAAATGTATTTTAGTAAGCACTTACTTGTTATAAATTGAGTTCCGCTACCAAAATTTTGGGGTTGTTTTTTTTTCTGGGAGGAAGTTGAAAATTTTAATTTTTTACAGTGAATTTATTTAAAAAGGTAATGTCGGTGTAATTTAACACCTACTTATGTCGATGTTTTTTAACTCTACATCCAAGTAAATTTATCTTACAAATTAGTTAAATAACATTTAACTTGTACAACTAATTTTACATTGAATGGTGTCAAATTACAATTACTATGTAGCAGAAAATAAACCGCAACATTTGTGTATTTTTCTCCACAGCCAGTAAATTTACACAGGCATCGCAATTATAATTTCACTACTGTGTATGTGTCTTTATTCATTCACTTAAAAAAAAAACTAAAATCGCAGATTCACTGTATTTGTAACTACACTATTTCTGTACTTTTTCACTGTTTTACTAAGCAATGTTACCGTCAGTATATGTTCTACAGCTGCGTCATGTTAATTCACACACTTTGTATGTGCATGTGTACAATTTTCACGTTATTTTACTCCATTTTGTAACTTGGTAGCTTAACCGAGTTAAAATAAAGTTATTTCCTTAATAGGAATAACGTATTTACTTCAGATATCGAATACGTAGTTATATGCAAAAGCCAGCATATCCCATCAGTGGGAGTCAAATATTCCTTTTGAACACACAAAATAAGTTCTAATTAGTTCTACTCCCTACCGCTGGATCGCATGTTTTCGACAAATACTTGAAGTTATATTTTAATTCTCAGGAACATTAGTGTAATGTTACAAATGCTGTACTCTTTTTTTAGCAAATTACACATAAAAATGTAAACTTACCAAACATTTGTATGTGTAAATANTATAATTTCACTACTGTGTATGTGTCTTTATTCATTCACTTAAAAAAAAAACTAAAATCGCAGATTCACTGTATTTGTAACTACACTATTTCTGTACTTTGTCACTGTTTTACTAAGCAATGTTACCGTCAGTATATGTTCTACAGCTGCGTCATGTTAATTCACACACTTTGTATGTGCATGTGTACAATTTTCACGTTATTTTACTCCATTTTGTAACTTGGTAGCTTAACCGAGTTAAAATAAAGTTATTTCCTTAATAGGAATAACGTATTTACTTCAGATATCGAATACGTAGTTATATGCAAAAGCCAGCATATCCCATCAGTGGGAGTCAAATATTCCTTTTGAACACACAAAATAAGTTCTAATTAGTTCTACTCCCTACCGCTGGATCGCATGTTTTCGACAAATACTTGAAGTTATATTTTAATTCTCAGGAACATTAGTGTAATGTTACAAATGCTGTACTCTTTTTTTAGCAAATTACACATAAAAATGTAAACTTACCAAACATTTGTATGTGTAAATACACGCTCACGTATACTCCAGAATATAATGCAAGTTTACACACACATGGTAAGTGAGTGAAGATATTTGGGCGGCTCTTAACAGCGAGGTCTTGGGAGCCGATGAGGGTGAATTGAGGTGAGTATGTAGCAGCGCCGGAATGAAAGGGCGGGGGAAACGGGAGATCCCTGAGAAAACTAGCCGACCAGTGGCATCATCCAGTACGATTCCCACTTGCGAAAATCCGGAGTGACCCGGCCAGGGATTGAACCAGGATCACCAGCTGTACACACATGGTCATTGTAAAATTACACAACTGGAGATGTAAAACTACACTGGCATTGAGTGTTCATACAACAAGCATGTAGCGGTAAAAATACACAATTTTAGGTTTTAATACGGGGAGTGGGTGTGTTTTTAGACATTCTTCAAAATGTATAAATTGACACCAGTATTATGTTTACTAAGCCATGCATTCATGTGTTTTCACCAAAGACTTATAATACTCTCTGGATTAATAAGAAAAATTGTGTAAAATTAAACGCACTGGAGGTGTTTTTACAAATCTCACATACGAATGTAAAACTACCAAAAATTTGTATGGTTAAATTTACATTTATTTTTTACAGTGTAACAGGCGTTTCAAAAGATAAATAGCGTTTAAACCGACAATTCGTCAGTGACTACCTGCAATGTTTTTTTTTTACGCATCCGAAGTCATCCGACTTTTCTGCAGGAAAGTTAATATAGGAGTTTGAATAGTGATTGAAAGTAGTAGACTCAGAGGCGTAACCAGAAGGTGGGAACGGGGGATTACAGAAGGGAAAATAATATTTAGTGTAAATATTGGCACTGATATTCTAGCCAGAATTATTTGTTTATAAATTTATAAACTAAAATAAAAAAACGGCGGGAAGTTGGTATACACAGTTAAAATCATCCAATCACGCAAATGACTCGGAGTAAATCTGTCAACATGTTTTAAGTATTTTGTGTAGATGGGTGATGTATGGTGTACCTATCAGGCGTGAGAAAAGAACTTATTTTGACGTTGGACAAAAACGTGTCCTTTTTTTGAATGGTAATGTCGCAGTACAGTGCTTGGCCAGTTCGTGGAAGTATCATAAAACACATGACATCCGTAAAAGCGTTGTTTTGAAATAAACTATAATCGGAAAATTTTGTAACTTAGTTTATCGTTACAGTGTCTGTATCAAGCACAAAATAGTGTTATTAGTTTTATTTAGTTTTGTATAACCGTTGGTGTACTTTTTGTAATTCTTGGAGTTTAAGTTATAAGACTGCTAGTGTAATTGTCTAAATTCTTTTAGAGTAAGTAAGATGCGGTTGTAGCCCTCGTGACCTGCGGGGTGGGTAGCGTCAGGGAGAACAGGGAAGACCCGGAAAAGTAATGAAAGTATAAGGTTAATTCTTTGAAAGGATATTGGTAGTCGTGCAGTCTGTGTTACCAAAAACAGGGAATATCACTTTAATTCATTCATCCCGTCGTGCACATTTTGCATACGCACCTCCCACGAAGGCTTAGCGCGATAAACAGACAGTGTTTTCTTCGCGGTGCTCCGAGCAGCCACAAGTTTTTGACACCTCCAAGCGGTGCACGTGGCGGGAATCCGACGATTACGATGCACGCACCGTCAATTACTCCGCGAGACTCTCCCAGTGGGCGGCGCAAAGGGGTTACGGTCAAACGAATGATGCAGGGGGAGGGGAAAATTGCTCAATTTTCTTGACGCTGCGGGGAGGACTCGGGCCGAGACCCCAGACACGCACGTCTGTGCATGGACTGGGGGGACCCCCCCCCCCCCCC